>NW_022260168.1:318114-337809 GCF_009602425.1 Actinia tenebrosa
TTGAACTCATTTGTTTGCTAATGATCATAACACCAAATTCTTTTGCACCATGCATGCATGGTCTCATTTCGCTTGGCTGCTTTCCGATTTACTCCCGAAGTATGGTTCTTTATCTAAACTCAAAAGTCTTGCTCGCTTCTTTCTTGAAGTTTTAATTTGAGGCATGTTCGCCGATTCTATTCACTCACACTGACAAAGTACATCATGACAAACGTCCCACGTTTGAATTAAAAAAACAATTGTTTGTTACCAAACTTCGGGGGTAAATCGGAAAGCAGCCAATTAAGCGAGATGAGACCGTGCATGGTGCGAAAGAATTTGATGTTATGATCATTAGCAAACAATAGAATTCCCAGAGCATCAAATCGTTGGGAAACGATCAATGTTTTCTGTATTTCTCGTTCGCTTTAGATCGCTTTAAATGAGTTCAATAGTCTTGCAATTTTGTGTAATATTADTTTAAGTTCTAATTTGTATCCTGACGTARTTTTGAGAGAAATGATCAGCGAATTTTAGAATAATGGAAGATCTAGTAAGATTGACTAGAAAACTGCGATGAAAAGTGCGCATCAAATGTTTACCCCGTCTTATGCACTATACGTTTTCACAAAATCGCATAAGTCGATTACCTTCAAAATGTTCCTTTTAAAACTAGATACAGAGTAAAACTAAATGAGCAATRACTTTTGTGAATATATAGCTCTGAAATATGAATTTCGGCCGTATGAAATCCATTGTTTAGTTTTGAAGTAGATTATGCACTATATTTAAATAATCTCAAATATCTCATAATTAGCTAGATAGATTTTTTCAAAAATCCCCACAAATGGAGGCATCCAGTATATAATTATGTGGTACGAAGCATTTTAGTGTTGAACGCTCAGCAAGGCTAAAATTATTTTCTAAACGAAGTCAAATATTTCATCATAATCACGTGTTATGACGTCCGATCTCATAAAAAACTGCATCAAACATTAATTCAATCTTTATGTGACTTATGTGCAAAAAAGATTTGCAATCGGATAAAAGACGTTTATGCACTAGCGTTCCAAAAGTGGAAGGTAGCGGTCAAGCATTAGGGGGTCCAGCCACCTTAAGCAATACGCAATATTCATCTACTCTTTTAACCAATTTTATCCAACTTACCCTTGAGAAAAGAAGCCTTCTGTACAGAGCCATCACTAGTTTATTGTATTGTTGATCCTTTTGGTTTATAAATTGTAAAATAAGCTCAAAAAATAAACAAAAATACCACCCTTTAYCGCCAGTGATTGTTTTGCAATCTGGTCAGCGGTTGCATTATGGGGGAGGTAGAAACGTGATGGAGTGCCCAAGCTAGGTTTCTGTGGTGTCACGTTATAAGAAAATGTGTAATAAAGTAGAAACATCTTAGCTGACCTTTGAAAAATAGTGCCTCTCTCGCCCTGTGTACTTAGATTTTGGATTAAGCCAGTTTTAACCCGTTTTTTTTTTCTCCTCTCGCAGCTTCGCCGCTCTCAGTATTAATATGTTGCCATAAAAATCGGTATATATGGCATTGAGCCATGAAGTACATACCTAAAAATCCCTCTGGAACCCAGGGCCCAGTTGTTTAAAGCCCGATTAGTGCTATAGAGTTAATCCTGGATTAGCGTTAATCCAGCTTTGAACAACCTAGTCTCCCCCACAGCCGCTTTCAGTGTCGTCACGCAACGCTTTCTCCGTGACGACACTGAAAGCGGCTGTGGGGGAGACTATGAACAACCCGGCCCAGGGTATAAATCCAAACGTACCGTCTAGGATGGT
The DNA here is from genome assembly GCF_009602425.1 of Actinia tenebrosa. The sequence goes on from NW_022260168.1 coordinate 319,900, forward strand.
TCAAAGGTCGACACGATATTTGTCGTACTTCTCCTATGGATACCCCATAGGGGTGACGTTTTGACTTCGAAATCAGCGTCACCGCAACTTAACGAGATAAGCCTGGGCGTTAAAGACCCATTGCCACTTACCGTGATGCACCGCGGTCACAGATGAATTTCGTGGTCCATGAAATTCAAAGATTCATATATTGAATAATAACTTCATATTAAATCCTTTTCCGACATAGCGCTAAGGCACAATAATGATTATTTTACATTCTTTTAATAGTTTATTCAAACGGTTAGAATTGTTTTTTCAGTGGTGACACGATTCAAAATGTAAACAAATTGTGATGCATCACGGTAAGTGGCAATTGGTCTTTAATGTAGTTAAAATATACCAATTATAGTCTATGACATGAACACGCCCAAGGATTAAGTGCGCATGTGGTTTTAACATTTCACATAGTCATCGACAATCTATCTTAGGAAATTTGTCGTATATTCATCAGGATTTTACGCTAGCTTTTCCGGATCCTAGTCCTAGAGATCCTATCTTTTTGGGGGGTTTAGGGGGAGCTAGCTGTGGAGTCAAGACGCGGGTAGACCGCGCAGTACGTCCACTATTGCCCTATCCCTGATCTCCCTTTCCATGCAACCGAAAAACTATATATGCTGGTAGGTGAAGTTTGATTAAGAGTTGCACGCGCCACCTATAAACGTTTGACTACAGGCAGGTAGGGATCCACACACACAGGTGATATACTAGAATAGTAATACATGGACGTACTTATATAGTTCAAAAATCTTATATCAAAAAATAATTAAAGAAAATTATATTAACTTGATAAACTTACAAAGTTTATCAAAATTATACATGTTGCATTAGTACTGAATTCTTCAATTGCAAAAAGCATGAGTCATAAATAAATAAAAATAATGATTGTCATCGATTAGAAATTAATTTCCACGTGGTTTGAATAATATAATAAAAAACATATAATAGAAAAAAAGGAAATTACTAACATGGAAAACTGAATAAATAAATAAAACCTTCTGAAAAGAGTGTTTAAAAAATAGAMGCGACTTTCATTGTTATGGTGCGAAGAACTGTTAATTGACATGCAGAAGTACATGTAAAAGTATCGAGAAAGCAGATAGCAGAAACAGAGAGAAAATAAAGCCTCTTGATTCAAAAAGGCCTAGTTTATAGTCAAAATAAAATACACAACGATTTTTTCCGAAAGAAATTGCAATTATGGTATTAGAGCGATTAGGGCGCGGATTAGAGCATTTCCTTTGTCGTTGATTAATGACTAGGAGTGGTTCCTATAATATATAAATGGTTTTAAGAGACCAGTGACAGACAACAAAAGAACCACCTGTGGCTAGTAGCTAGGACTGGCTTTGTCTGAACAGATTGTCTGGTTTACAAGTGCCAAACCCTGTACAGTAACAGCCGACGTACACTACTAAATAATTTTAATTCCCTCCCCCCTACTAGTAGTAATTTCACGACAACGAAAAATTAGATTTCAGTGATGCTTGAGATAAGTTCCAAATTTCATACTTCACACTTCTAATGATAATAATGTATGTAACTTAGAATACTTGGAAATAACGACATTGTTTGTTCTAGTGTTTTGTATTTTCTAATGTTATCTTTGGCCCATACAAAAAATTCCGTCATCAAGGAAAGAAACTCAAATTGAAAATACTCTCAAAAAATTGGATATTGTATCAATTTTTAAAGCTAGGGTGAACTTTTAATTTTGGAGCGTTTACACTAGCCTAAAACTATCGCTCATATATTCTTCCTACCTCTCTCTTGTGATAAAATGACTCCCTACCCTTCCCTACTTAGTACACTGATGACGTAGTTAACTTGGCCCAAGGTCGCGACCGCGAGATCTGAAAAAGCTGAAGGCTGACATAAAACAGCTACAAAGCAAAATATTGACTCGCCGATCGACTTTAACAGTGGGAATCAGTCTCTTAGAATTTCCTTTGATCTTGGAGTACATTCATTTACACGTATTTCGGATGGAGGAAGTTAATCAAAGGCAGGTAGGGCAACTCAGATTTTTATTTCAAACGGCCATTTTCGAATTTAGTGAAGGCGTTTGGGCGGCCATCTGCGCGTCGGTTAAGATTATAAACGGATTTTGAGCTCGAAAATAAAACGATTGGACCAAAAAGAGGAGTTAGTTTTCAATACTTATATTATATTAGGAAGTGCTGGTTTTGAAGATTTTTCAAACAAGTTTTCCCGCGTATTAACCTGCCAATTATTTTCCAGAGTCACGCATTTCCGTCAAGTATGACATGATCCTTCGCAAATAGAAAACCCCTCTTTATATTGTACTACATATTTAAGAAAAACCGGTCAGCTGAGTCATATTTGGAAATCGATTCCAGAGTTCTTTTAGGCTTTTGTCTGGGCATTGATGAAGTTCGAAGCGCTCTCCAAGGTGATTTATGAAGGCGTTTCTTAGTTATTGGTATCATTATACTACACGTTGAAGCCGACTCAATAAGTTCGCACCAAGGCATAAATTACGAAATATTTCAAGCCTAACTTCTATTTAAACGACTGTACGCTTTCGAAAGATTGTCTAAGGACTATTCTCGGACGTTCTTACGTCTTTCTAAATATTAATTATTTATTACTAATTTGTCATACAGTCTGAATTATAGTTGTGTAAAAGTGGAATTCTCGCTTTAAGACGGTGCACGATTGATTCATCTTTTCTTCTCGAAACGGCCGATAAAACAAGTACAATTAAAGCAACAAAAAAAAAAGCATAGAAAGTGGAAGAGAATATACAGGAGTTATTATATTATTACTTTGGATTCTTCGACGAAGCAGAAACCACTCATTCAGCGTGGCTTACAATTTGGAAAAGTTCAACTCTTCCGTTTTTGTTTCAGTTGAGCAAGAAAAGTTTGGACCAACTCAAAACGAGAAATGAGTTCCGCTTTACATTCTATAACTAATGGACATGGGAGATATAAAACAGAGATTATAATAATTCTAAGGAAAGGACGAAGGACAGAACCAATTATGGAGGTGAATAAAGAAAATGTTTCGCCAATTAAAGGCCTTGTGAATGCAGACAACGACGTGGATTGTCTGACCGGGAGCTTCCAGAAAAAGCTTGATATCAACGGGATCGACAAAGATGGAAGATATTTTTTGGATGTAATGAAGAAGGAGACGGAGCGATTAGCGAAATTATGCGAATCAACTGAAAAAGCAATGATTGAAGATTCGCCATCTGATGAAAGTAAGTCATATTGTAACATATTTCCATTCAAATTACACTTCCCTTCCAACCTCCATTTTATTTTTCTATAATCTGTTCACCCATCTTTAACTTTAACTTCGATGCAAACAAATCTAGTCACGAAATCTTAGCTCTTTCATTGAGTGTGAACAGTTTGAAATCTCCATTTGATATCAAATGTATTATTTGGGTTTTTGTTCCTCAGCATGAGAGGGTCGAATCTGTAGAACCTTATGCATCAACTATTCCTTCAAGCAAATGTTTTGACAAATTATGCCGATCTTGTTTATTCTTGTCCAAATATTGTCAAGACAGGCTTTAGAGGTCCAGTATTTGACTTATTTTTGAATGGGTTTGAAGTTTATTTTTTAGCCGGAATTTGAGTACAAAATGTGCCTAGTAGGGGAGTCATTCATCACTTCTTTTGTTGTTGCTAGATGCTTATTTACATTTTTATGCTGGCACCTGCTGCTAGAACATTCAACTTTTAATAATCCCATAACTGAAAATAACAGGGTATATTCTAACTTTAAGTTGTTTCCTTTTACTAAAATAATTGTCAAAGTATTCATAGGTTATAACATTATTTATATCTAGTTGTTTAATCAGCTATTCATCTGTTTGTTCATTCATTATGCATTGCATAATCTTCCCAAATCGATTTTCTACAGAAACTTCTTTATTTCATTCTCAAGAACACTATTAATCTATCCTCTCACTAATATCAAATTTGTTAAGATAAGACCTTCTTTGATAGGATATATGCTCTTAGTGTTAATGGGCTGGTATGTTTTTATGTACTTGATTCTATATGTAGGTCTGGAAGCAATTTGAATAAATCATTTGATGAGATCATCTTCTAAATTTAGCTCCTCCATCGCCTGAGAAAACATCAGAAAATCCTCAATGGTAGATTTACGTAGAGCTGAAAAGCATGTAGCATTTCCTTCCCCTATTTATTTATCTATCAAAATAACATTAAGAGTTAAATCACAGCAGTTATTACTAAGTTATAATCATTCATTGTGGACTCCTTCAGTTCTAGAAAGAGTGATTTTTTTTTATAATTGAAATAATAAAAACAGGCAATCATTTGAAAGTGTTGAGCTGCACACAGTTAACTTCAAACCACTATACCCTAAACAAACTTGATTTATCTATTTTATTTTATTTTATTTTTTATTTGCTCGCATTACAAAAAAGATATATTTTTTGTACAAAATAAAAGTGTGCCAAACCAATGTAGCGCTGACTTAAGCATGTACAGTACACTTTACTGTAACATTGAAATAGATTATAGGTATGGTTACTGTAAGAAGAGCCATTTACCATGTGAAAACATTAGACCCATTCTTTTTAACTTACTTTAGGACGTCATCCTGGCCTTTCTTGAAAAAGTTGCTAGCATTGAGCCTTAAAATGGAACAGACAGAAATTTAAAAGTAGTTGAATGATTGTATAAATGTTTCGTACCTTGAAATGCCAGCAGCCATATTACTGTGGTAGATGTCAGCTGTAATCTAACATGGCTATTGGCACTTGGTGGTGCGAAACCAATTTGGCATTAGATACATAGTTCATTCTTGGCCTCGGCATCCCATGTGAGTAAAGTTTAATGGGTCTCTCTTTTGATTCAAAGTTTTTTCAGGTTTTCCTCCCTTCCATAAAACCAAACATCATTGGCTGATTTCCAATTCAATCTGTTAGTTAGATACCTCCAGTACAATTGTTCTAAGGTTCAATAAAAACTAAAGGTCTTTATTTCTTTTCCATTTCTTTTACTATGATGCTATTTATAATAAACAATGACTTGGAAGGGTTTTTGGTCCTGGGTTGTTGTTGTAAGGGTGAATAGCACTATACGACAGATAAATTCTATCTAGTAGGATAAATTCTATCCAGTAGGATAAATTTATTGGATAACATCATTCACAGGATAAGGATTTATCTGTTGGACAGCGCTATCCACCCTTAGTACTATGACCAGGCCCTGGAGATCAGGAATGCTGTTTTCTTTGTGAAATACAGTTATGGACCAACTGAAAGACCATGCATTTCCTGTTTCTCTCTTAGTGTAAGAATTAAATGCTACTTAAGGTGATTAATTTTTTTTCAATACAATAAACTATTTAATTTTAAAGGTTATACCTATTGTGAAAGATTAACATTGGATCGTTTATTAAACTCATGTAAGTAGTGAAATGCCTTTTCTGCCGTCTGCAAAAATCAACATCAAAAAAGCACTGCCTATTGAGTGCTACTCTTGAAAAACAAGGATAATTTAGGAACAATGACAGCAAAAATATTTGTAAGGGATCAGTCTTAAGTTTCCCATCATTTTGTTTGAGCTTTGGTGCATTAAATAAATGACAAACATTAAGTGGCTTATACTAAAGAGAAATATTTAACAGTTATCTTGGATACAATTGAGAAAATAAAAAGTGCATATATAATTATGAGAATGATAATTATTGGAATAATCAATATGAGTGGTGTGTAGTCAAGCATTTGTGACCTGTCTGAACATTGGAGTATAAACTCTTTCACTCTATAATTATTATAGCCAAATTTGTACAATGTACTGTATGTCAAAATGCTACACTCCAATGAGGCTATGAAATTGAAAACATAAAAAAAACTAGTATAGCTAAAAACTGTATATTTAAACTTAAAATTTTAACTTTAACTTTTATTTTACAACCACCACTCCCCGTACGGGGCTCTTTTGTGAGGTTCCTTTCACACACACTACAACTACATTCTATATTTACGACATAYGAAACTCAACTCGCACATTGATTTTTATGGAGGGATGAAATCAGAGTACCCAGAGAAAATCCTGGTGGTAAGGGAGAGAACAGCACATTTAACAAACTCAACTCACATATGATCCAGTCTGAGCCAGGGCTCGAACCTAGACCACAGTGGTGAGAGGCGAGCATATGCCACCAATGCCACTTATTTATTATATTATTTGGAATATGCTGTGTCTGGGTTACACAGCCTCAAGGCATAAGTAGAATTAGATATTTTACTGTATCCATGTTGAAACTTAACTTTTAACTCCCATTCTTATATGAACATGGAATGGATTATAGGTCATTTTATGCTTGTGATAATTATTCATGTGATTACATCAGTTCATCACTAAGTAAGTTATAGATTGATTCAAGACATTGCCAGTGCTGCCATTAGATATGTTTTCTACCAAATATTATTTAAAATAATAATAATAGAGCTGAGTAAGAAGAGTGTCTGGACAAAAGCATATTTGGAAAGTTTACTTTAAAATAAAAAATATTTGAATGGCTAACGTCAGTGCTTGTTTGCAACACTTCATCTTATAAATAATTTATAGTCATAACTCAAGCTATATTTCAAACCAATTCTCACTAGTTAATTTTGAGCCAAATTTCCTTTAGGAGTGATGAGTAGTGGCTATGTATTGGACTATAGCATTATTACTAATTAGATTATTATACAAAATACAGTATAGTTGAATCCTGATGCACTGCTTTGATTACCAAGATTTAATGATTATCGGCTACGCTCTTGTGTTACTACAAATATGAAGTGGTTTGTAATTTATTCATTGTGACTTGATTTTCTTGACATGTAAAAAATAATTATTAATTCTGGTTTAAAAAAATAATGTAAGGCTTAATTTGCCTTGCATACCTTATGACACTATTTATTTCATATAACAGGAGATTATATGTAGTTTTGTATGGTTTCTATAGTTTTCCCATGCTTCCTTAAAAATTCAATTAAAATCTTTGGTCCCAAAATATCATTAATACTAGTTTCTAAATGAAAAAAAATCTAATTAAACTACTAGTGGCAGGGTTTGTTAATATTTAACACTACATCGAAAAATAAGATGCTAAAAACTTAAAAAGGTGACGTTTTTGAAGTAAAGTTTCTTAATGATTTTCTTCAGATATAGAGTTTTGAAACATGGTATTTTTCCACACTTTTTGATCCTTAACTGTTTATAAATATATGATAACCCCTTTTATAATAATTACATGGGCCAGACAACTAACTGTGCACAATTTGAGACATCTTTTTCTGTCAATAAGTTTTGGGAATATGTCTGATTAGTATTTTTTATGGAAAGCCAAAAAGCCAGATGTTATGTGTCATGGTTCTATTGGCCAGACAACTAGCTGTGCACAAGTTGAGACATCTTATTCTGTCCATAAAGATTTCTGAGTTAGTATTTTTCATGGGAAGCCAAAAACGTCAGATGTCCCATTGATAAGCCTATAGTGCCCAGCGTATTCTTCCAGATATTGTTGTTTTATTGTGTCACGGTTCTGTTGGCCAGACAACTAGCTGTGCACAATTTGATGTCTTATTCTGACGAAAACGTTTTGACCGTCAGTCAGTATAAGTTAGAGTTACTAGTATTTTTCATGGAAAAAATAAAGCCAAGAAGCCAGATGTTCCATTGATAAAAAACATGCCCTATGTATACTTCTGTATATGTGTTGTTTCATCATGTCAATGTGTTCTATTCATTTTTAACGGCCTTGGTCCTTATATTCAAGACTGAGGGCACAGTTTTTTCCTATCCAGACCGACTATAGGACAGTAAATAACTTTTTTTCCCCCGTATTTTTTTACCTGTTTTCGTAATTGTTTTGTGTTGTCGTGTAGGGGCAAAGATTACTGGACCGCACACATGGGCAGATACTGACAAAATACCGCCCGCTCAAACAGCCAATCAAAACGCGCGATTTTTTAGGATACCAGACTGGRAAAAAATACCGGACAGTATTTTGTCATAAACGTTATTATATTTCAGCAGTCCTTCAGATGGTTTTGAGTTAACTAATACACAAGTTATATAACAATAGACCTTTTTACCAATATGGTGGCCATTTTGAATTTAATTGTCTTATTAAGAGATTATGGGATGCCGAGGGGGGCAACTATTGGAAAATCTATAGACTACACCAGCTGTCAGGATGTGTTTTTATTTAACTTTTATGCTTTTTAATGAGTAATTATAATTTTTCCTTTTTCTTTTACAGTTTGTGGAAGGATCAGAGCAGCAATAGGGAAATCAAAACTACTAACCACTAAAAAGTTTAAACAGTTTAAAGGACTTTGTGAATTTAATCTGGTAATGTATTATTTCATTATCAACTACTTTCATTTTATTGGTTGTTTTGATTCATCAGCTTTTTAATCATAAATCAAGCCAAGCTTTCGAGCATCTTGCTCTTCATCAAGGCAAATGGTTGTGACAGTTTTACAAGAACAATGTGCGTGTGCTATAGTTAAATGTTGTAAACTTGATCGCTGTAAAGGTTTATTATGACATGGTCATCAGTTTGAGTCTGTTAATAATAATTTGAATGTGTTAATAAAATGATGATATGGTCATGTTTGGTCATGCATCTTTAAGTAATTTGTTCCTGCGAGAAATGAAATCCCTCTATTTCAACCAAGTTGACCAGATGTCTTGGGAACTGCTCTAAGGAACTTATGGTAATTACAATCACGATTCTAACTGTTTAATGCTTTCTTTAGGGCATTGGTAGTACAAATGGCAGAAGACCAACCAATGCTGATTTAGAAGGCTTTTGGGACATGGTTATGATTCAGGTACCATGCATAGGCATTGTTTTAATTTTCTTTTGCCTTGCCTTGCCTTGCCTTGCCTTGCCTTGCCTTGCCTTGCCTTCTAATTTTGATCTCCTTGCCTCTTCTCAGGTTGATGAAGTTAGTAGTTTATTCGAAAACATAAATGAACTCAGAAAAAATGGATGGGTTGAAACCTCACCAGAAGCAGAGACTAGTGAAGGGCTTACAAGAAAGCCTTCTCTAACGAAGAAAGGATCCCTTACAAGACAGTCTTCTTTTGGTAAGGTTCCTCTCATAAGACAAAGATCCAAAGAAGAAATCAAAGCTGTTGAGGTAAAACAAAGAGCCGCAGCAAGACAGAGACTTGCGGCTGCTAAGAGAGCAGCACGTCAGAAAGCGAATAGAAATAGCAATCCGTTGGACAATGTGGAAATATTTTATTCTCCTCATAAATAAATGAGTCTAGCAGTACAGGATGATTGACAATTAAATTCATAACAGATATGAAATGCTTTTCCTGAAATAATAAAGCAAGACAAGCCTAGACCAATGGATCATGAGAGACACCAAAGGATCCATTCACTGGACAATTTATAGAAAAATCATCTGTGAGACGGATGCAAAACCATTGAAAAAGTCATAGAAGTATTGCTTTAGAAGGTTTTCATTGTGTCCACGGTTGGTGGTAACTAACAAAAGATAATTCAGTTGTTTCTTTTGTTAGCACTACCAACTTGGCCACCATAACCTGGTCCTATGATTCCCAAAAAATAACTCGAGAAGGCCAGCACATACTACCATAGATATCATGGCCGCACATGGTTCAATTAGTGGCTTTAGAATTATCCAATAGACATTCTTCTCAAGGCTTCAGGCATATCCAACTTGACAAGCCATATAAAAATGAGCTAACTAAAGATATTGTGCAGCCAATTTTATCTTGAATAKGGAAAGATTATTGAAGATCATTTACCAGTGATCTTCCGTGAGTTAGGAATCCAAAGATTTGGACTCTTAAAAGCCTACTCTTGGTCTGACAGTCTAGATACATTCTCTTGATTCAAAGTATTCAAACTTATTTACTTCATAGATTTATAACAGTTAACACCTCTTTTGGCATCATGACCACTCAGGTTTCTCACATGAAAAGCTTCTTGCTTTTCGGAGTTTTGCAGTTTTGTGATTTCGATCATCCACTTTCAGAGGATAAGGACAAATCATGGAGCACAAAATATCCATAATTGGCCATCATATCTTCCCGAGTGTATTTCGTTCTGGTGTGTCAATGAGACRGTGAACATAATTAATTTCTAGTCTAGTTGATCCTTTCTGTAGGGAAACTGTGCTGATGTGAAGTGAGTGCTAGGATCGTCCCCAGTTCCTGCATGAGGATGTTGGATACAAACTTATTTGTGATTGTTATCCTGTGTTGTTTGTATATACACAAGTTAGATTTGAATTCACTTGATCCTAGCCTGCAGGCCACGCAGGCCAYGCAGGCTATGCAGGCCACAAAAACCTTTGGAGTGAAACTGCATTTCAATCATGAGAGAGAATTTCATCCAAACTACCAACACTGTATCAAGAGGGTTTTTAAAAAAATGAGATATTTTAAAGCCAACATTTTAACTAACTTTTGAAATTTGGATACTAGTATCCTATAAAACACTGTTTCGTGCCTTGGATAAAGTCAATTAAAGCGAGAAATGACCACATTTTATGCTACTTATAATAGTACTTCTTTGTTTTGACTCCATGAAATATTGACGAGTTTGAGGAAGAAAGTAGGGAGGTACAATCTGTTTTGTCTCCCCTTAAACGTCTTCCAAGAATTCTGCTCTTTGTTAAAAGTAAGAGTGAGATATCTAGATAGTCATATATTTTGTATATACCATGATCTTTTATTATAGAAATCAAAAGTATAATGGAATAGTAGTAATAGTAGTAAATATAATCCATAGTAAAATATAACACATGAAACAAAGTTCTTTTATTCACTAAATTTTTGCTTCAGATAGAACACATGTCATAAATATTTTGTAATGTCACTTTTGTAGAGTCACTTCAGTTGTGTTATCACTAGCAGACCTTTCACTGAATTCACTTACAGTATGTGACCATGAAAGAATGCTTCAAGGGGTGGATCCAGGGGAGTGTCCTGCACTGCACCGGACACAGTCCCAAGTGCCTGTTGTTGTTGTTTTTTTTGTACTCATATACCTTTTCTTTTTATTTAATCTTTCTGTTTTTCAAAACTTTAGTCTTACTCAAGATTAAGTGTATAAGATTAAATCTAAGAATAGATATAAGAACAATCTAAATACATCAGATCAGGATTATTGATGACGTCATTATATTGTTTAGGAAATGCATGCGCTTGCTGTGTGCAGTTATAAAGCATGCGGGGTTGGCAGAACATGAGAGAAGTGTTAGAAGAAGCACGACACATGGTGGAATGCTTGTCGACACTTGAGTTTCCTGCCAATTCCCAAGTGCTTTATAACTCTACGAAACATCACAGCAAGCAATTTTGGTTATTTCTTTTATAAAATGCAAATCACAATAACCGTTATTTTAGATAGGAATGATGCAAGTGAAATTGCACGCTTGCTGCCAGCCAATCAGGATGTGAGATTCATAAAGTTTATTTTATAATGCATTTTTCATTTTGGACCCTCCTCTTGCAAAATTCTGTATCCGCCCCTGACACATCAAGTCTAACCTCAACTTGGAGCTTTTTTTGTTTGGTGGTCATCCAAGTGAATTTTGGAAAGGTTTATTGTATTATTATTTGGTAACATGTTTTAGTTTAGTATAATTGACTATTATAAATTGTAGATCCAGCAAATGTCCTTACCTGCTGTCAGGTGTGTTTGGGGGAGGGAGGGGAGAATGGAATTCCAGGGGGTATAGAGAGTGGAATTCCAGGGGGTGGGAGAGAGTGGTGGGAAGAGGGGGATAAAAGGATAATGTACCCTCCACGTAGGAGGTATGGATGTTTTCTGGAACTACATAAACTTCGCTTAAGTATACTTGGAGTTAAGTTGTTAAGGATACTAATAATTGTATTATAATACTATGAAATTGAGTAAGAATACAGGAAATACTATTTAATTCTATTTGAAGATAAAGAATTTTACTCGTAATGAAATCCATGTCAGTACATTGAGTTTCACTTCCAGAAGTGGGACATGAAAAACATTCACTTTTTAGCATTTTATGAATGAGAATACTCATATGAATCGAAATAAACTGTTGTATTTATTGTTTGTATGTCTTTATTTTACCGTTTCATTTCTTAAAATAAAGACAATAAATAGGTGGAAAAACAGTTTGAAAAGCTGGGGAGGGGGTTTCATTTACCAGACCAAAATTTGCAATACCCAGTACACGCATTTCAATGTACATTAAGAGACTGCTGACCAAAACACTCGCTTAAACTGGAAAGAAGTGGACTTGGCGATAATTTCCAACTCTACTCTCTAAAGTCATACAGTATCGCAACTACGTCAAAATCAGAAATTAACACCGAAGGCCCCCGGGGGCGAATCCCAGCCCTGCCCCCGGGGTCTGAGAGGAGGGAGGAAGGGCCAGGTCGGTGGGCTGGCTGGTGGTTTCTAGTGAGTAGTTCAGTACTACAATCTTGATTATGACCATGTTAGAAATAATACAAAATTCCCACCCTGCCCCCTACCCCTGGGGTCTGAGAGGAGGAAGGGCCGGGGCGGTGGGCTGGCTGGTGGTTTCTATTGAGTAGTTCAGTACTACAATCTTGATTATGAAGCCTGTTAGTAATAATAACCAATCTTTTTATATTCAGGGTTGCCTACGTCACAAGTGTTTAACAGTGTAGTCCTGTAGGATCCATATTAGTGTTGTTTATTTTATGTTCTCGATCTTGAATGAAATACTTTTATTTTATGATTCTGTTCTGCAATAATTCTTTAACAATTTTATTACTTACTCTAAATCAATGTCACAATATTAGGGACCTTTTGGTATCAATACAGAAGGATGACTACTAGGAAAATTTAAACAGAGGCATGTTGTGCGATATAGAAACAACTGCACAATCAGTTGAAGGGCTCATCTTCTGGATTGTTTTCTTAAAACAATTATTGTAATAAATAATTTTTGAGAGAGGTAGAGATGCCCATTTGTTTGCGTTGCAAGCATCGTAGCTTCTAGTACATTCATATCCAGGGGCGGATCCAGGATTTTGTTCAGGGAGGGGTGCTGCGCACAAAGTTAACCCAGGGAGGGGTGCACCCCTTAGAATCAAAGGGAAAAACAGTATTGGTTGTCTTCGACGTAGGGGCACAAGGTGGAACAGGGAGGGGTGCACACCCCCAGCACCCCTCCCCTGGATTCGCCCCTGCTATTCCTCTTGTCTCATACACACACACCTGTGTTGATAACAAATGGCCACTTTATGCCATTTTGTCAAATTAATTTCTGCTTATTAGTATTTTTTTACCCCTGTTTTATCTCCCCATACCATGGTGCACAAGCTTAGAGTGGTGGGAACGTACTATTGTTTCGCATGTACGTAAAGAAAGAATCATATACATGTTATGTATGTATGCTTCCTACATATTTATGGTCATATACATGTTATGTATAGCAAGAGAAACGTGAACTCTTGTTTTGTTGTTGTGAATTTTGAAAACTCACCCCCATCAGTTTTGTACTACAACCATGCATTGCCGAATCTTAGTGGTTTTTTCACACTAGTATTTTTAAGCACTATCATTGGTCAAACATCCACACTGGATGTTTTCAGTTTTGTACCGTATAGGTGTGTATGTGAAAGGTACGTTTTTTCAGAATCGGACGTGCTCTTAATATAATATTTCAGTAAGTACATAATGAATGATAAAATCATATAAGAGCTGCATGATTAATACGGCAAATCTTATATGCAACTTTTTATAGACGTGGCGGGAAATGCTCACGTGACATGACAAAATTCCTATCACCTGATGATGGAGGAGTTGTTCAGTACTACTAATACATGGTTTTAGATCTAGATTTTCGTTAGCATATATTTTTTGTTCATTGATATTTATAATATATATAGTTTGTGTGCATGTGTGTAGTGGTGTTTTGGTGTTATTTTCCCCCGTCATTCATTACATTGCTTGTGCAAGTGCAGCAGTTTTTCCCCCTCAAAATATATGGCGTCCTTCAGGATCGCGTTGGCCCCATGTTGGTGGCTCATAGGCGTTTGTATACGCCAAGTTCTTGATGGCAGTTGGGACAAGAATGGGATACATCCTTGAACATGTCCACAAAGAATGGTATAAGGCAGCAACCTGCTACTCCACTGAAATTGAAGATAGAAGCATAAACCGATGAATATAGCGTATGAATATAGGGTAGATAAATAGTGCAGAGATCGTGTACAAGAGAACATGAACTAAGAGAAGGAATCCTACACCTATATAGCCTTGTAACCATCATGTGCAAAGTTTGATGCTATTTTTAGCTTGGAGATATTTTGAGTGAAGAACCTGATTGGTTGATTTCTTGAGGGTAGACGGCTTCCAGTCTTGCAGTAAACAAAGCCTGTGTTTTTGTTGTGGACGTAGCGAAATATGGTGCTTTTCCTGTTCTAAAACGAGGCATTAAATGGAAGCATGATTATCGCGCGGGTATGGTAACCAATTTATAAATAGCATCAATAATTCTAAAATTAGCATCAAAGTGTGCACATGATGGGGCACGGGGATTCCTTCTCTTAGTTCATTTTCTCTTGTCCTGTATACCTATTTATTTCCCCAAAAAAATTATGCTAAATAAAATATTCCTTCTTTTCTTTCTCTCTTTCTTTCTTATATTCTTTCTTTCAGGGGACTTTCAGGGTCTCGCATGACAAAAGCAACTCGCCTCGCTTACACTCAAGCACTCTGGGGACGCAAAGAGTCAGTTGTCAATATTTTCAAAAACAACAGATTTAAATAGTTTAACGTTATTTTGGTCCTGTGATAGAAACCTCTCGAAACTAAATCCCACTGTTGCTTCCGTTTGGATTCTGAAATCCTTTTGTGCAAGCTGACTTATTTAATGAGAATTCCGTACGTCAACACACACTAGCAACCACACTTCAAAATAAGTGGCCTTCTACTCACTGACAGGCTATATTTCTATAACTTTCTTCAAAGTATTAAGATTTTTTTACAGGATTTTAATTTTCTTTCAGTTCTGCCCGTTTTTTTCATGTATACATCTTTTACCTTACTTCTTTTAGCTACATTACTGAAACTTGGTCCAATATTTATGGTTTAATTTCTATATAAGTTATAAAAATGATGATGCAAATGCAAGATGGATTTAAGTGCAAATCTCCCTAAACTTTTTTTCCTAAAAAAGAAGAGAAACAAAGTTTTAAAACTCAACAGATTTTATATCTTTAAAATTGAGAGCAAAGACTGATCAAAAGTGAGCAATATTCCCTAACCGTACTTAGAAATCCAAGTATTTTCCAGCTAAGATTGAACTACGTCTATACAGGTAATTCAAAAAATGTTGTCGTCGACCAACTCAAGTCTACGCGACTGGACCGAAAGGAACTCTGGGTAGTAATCATTGAAGCCGAGTTGACTCCATAATTTTATCTGACTAGTTATGCCTGGTTTACAGCAGCACGAACCTTCGTAGGCGAGCGGGAAGTGTTGAATGAGACGTTTTTTAAATGCCTTCATACTTTCGGAATTGTGAACTGAATCATAACTACTTTGTTTTTCTTTCCCTAAACCCGAAGACATGCATTTGATGGATTGTTACTCGCCATTATTATCTTATTACTAGCGGGAACTATTTAATTCAAAACGAATATTTTACCGCTTCAGTGATTTTTACCCATATTCCTTTCGGTCCAGTCGCGTATAGGCTTGAGTCGGTCGACGACAACGTTTTTTGAATTGACTGTATACTCGGAGTTAATTCCGCCCGCGATTACGGTACGAGGATTTTTGCCAGAACTCAAGCTACACAGTTGGTCAATGCTTACTTTAAAATTAAACTACATAACTTCGTCAATAATTCTCTTTTGTTGACAATAAGCAGCAATAATGATTCTGAATTCTATCTTCTAAATTTATGCGATAGTTGGTATTCATTATCCGTTAGACCATCAATCATTGATACGAGTCGGTGTGTGAGTGATTTGAACAAACGTATATATTCCAGGCCAACCTCACCAACTTTTACAAAGAAGAGATAACTAGCTAAAAACTAGTGTGAGCTGCGTCGGTGTTTCTAATGAAACAGTAATGACAAAAAGGTAAATTATACACCGTGAAAAGATGAAAAAACTTACTGACGTTTCGGACGCTAGTCCTTCGTCTTTTACTCCGACGAGGGACTAGCGTCCGAAACGTCAGTAAGTTTTTTCATCTTTTCACGGTGTATAATTTACTTTTTATCATAACTTTTACAAAGTTATCAAAACTTACCCCGCACAGCAGATTACACAAGAAACCAGCCAAGTCATTCCACCGTTAGTATAGGTTGTTTCGGTGATAATCTTCGCTTGACAATAAGGGCAAAACATACTTTTGGCATTGTCATAGAAGTCGTTATTCGGAAGAACGTGCATCACACTGACCGGTTGATGAACGATCGTAGAGGCGTACGAAGGCTGCATTGGTTGGCCTAGATTTGGCGGTGGTTGTGGTTGTTGGGACTGTGGTTCCATCATCGTTTATTTGAAGGCAGAGAATTAGATTTTAGAGAGTGTGGAAGACTCTGGGTTTGTGATGCTCAGGTATTTGCGAAACACCTGCTTTACAGAGAAGTTAAACAAAAATACTCGTGACGTAAAGATATCTTCTTTTGTTCTCCTAGGACATATGGAGACCTACGCATAAGAATTGGTTAATTATGAATGTATTGCTGCTAAGAAACTGGCTAGAACGTAGCTTTAGTGATTAAGTTAAAAACACGTACTGTCGGTGCCGACACGGCGCATGACATGCAAATTAAAAACATCTATCATGCACCCCCATGCACAGTAGAAATTTTTTACCCCCAAACCTCACAGACCAAGAGAAATCAATGTTGCTAATTGGTTCATTCAGGCTAGTTAGTAAGCTATCTGTTCTGTCATTGACAGCATTAATTCACTGCAAGCGAACCTACCTTATCAGGGATCACGAATTTAAGTGCAGTTGATTGCGAACTGCATTGAGCTAAACTGTGCTCACAAGAAGACCTTTTGCCTTTTGCTTTTAATGTTTCTCCATTTCAGACCAAGTGTGAGAATAAGATTCTTTTTTGAGTTGTATCCACATTCATGCCTTTTAATGCGCAGCCAAATCTCACGATCTCGATTACAATTCGGAATTTATATGTACGAGTGATGTTGAGTGATGTCTCGCATAAAGGCTCGTCCAATTTTGAAAACTTTCAAAACATCACGAGTATCTATAATTCCGAGTGTACGAGAAGATTGTGCGATTTTTTGCTTAGAATATAATCAACGAAATTGAGCAACTTAATTGGGACTCTACAGAGAGTACAATTTGGGATTTAATTGTACTCCTCTTGTCCAATCAGAATCGAGTAATTTTGTTGAGTGTATTATAAAAGAAAGATATGGTACTCTAGGGAATGAAATGTAGTTTAAATTGAGCGTGAGACATTACACCCCAAGACGTTAATATCGTAATCAGTGTTGGCATATCAGTAAATTTCAATCGAGTGCCTAATGAGATCAGTTCGGAAGATTTGTAAAGGGTTTGATAAAGTTAATAATCGGCCATATGACTTTAAATTTTTTGCAACGTAAGAGCAAAAATGTATATAGAGGGGTGATATCATGTTGCAAACCATTATTTTACTGTGTTATTTTTTAATATTCAACTCCGGGATCCAAGGATTTTTTATGTACAGCTTTTTCAAAAACGGTTGAATACTGGATACTCTACTGAATAGTGATTTCCAAGACCAAAGGGCATTGTGGGTGTCGCTAATTTAAAATATAAATCTCTACATGTAGTTACACGTAGTATATTGTTTCAGAGTGAAATATTTATTTATTTATT
>NW_022260168.1:350957-371212 GCF_009602425.1 Actinia tenebrosa
AATTTAAAACGGAAATTGATAGTTTGTACAGTAAGAAAAGTTGTAACTAAGGGCTCCACGGCAAACATGTAAAACAGTAACTAGCTTTTTAATCGTAAATCTTTACTTTTAAATATTTTTAGGCAATCGACTGATGTTTTTACCGTGGCAAAATAAAGAAGCTTCCTTCCTTCCTTCCTTCCTTGTTTGGGCTTGTTTGGTTTGGACCACTGTTTTGACATCGCCCCTAAAAAGCTCCTGTTCTGGTTACGTGACTCGTCTTTTTTTTTTTTTTTTTTAAGATTTAAAAATCTGGGTGAGGGGATGAAGGGGGAAGCCCCCCTCCCCTTCCCCGTTTTTTGATTTCTAAACGGTAAATAAATTTTGTTTTGTAAAAAAAATGTAATGCCGTTTTTTATATTTATCAAATCAGGCCGTTTATTTTGGTTCGGCTTTTCGGGGGCAAAAACAAAATGGCGAATTTTTGAGAATTTTTAACTCAAATTTCCCCCCCCCCTCCCCTCCCCCGCAAGAAAAATCCTGGCTAACTGGAATTACATGATATGACTATTGGTATACCTTTTTTTTTCTCGAAAATTTAGCTTTTAATACATTAGTCATTTTAGTATGTACATGGTCTTATATTTACATTGCATTGCACCATTTTCAGCTGAAACAGCCATTCAATACTCTGTCGCTCACCTAAACTCTTCTACCCACCCCTTCTGGAGAGATATCTTTTGATAGCTTATAAATGAGGATGGCGTTATAAGATTAGTGTCTTTTAAATTGAACTAATAAAATGCACAGCAAATCCCGTTATTTTTCTGAAGGAGTGAGATTTCYCTGCCCTGCATGACGCGGTTTGCGCAAGAATCGAATTACTCTTAAATATAATCGGAACAAACAAAAGTTAAATATATTGAAAAAATTATAAATGAATGAAATCCGCGCTATACGGGGCGCATTCCTACAAATTTTCTCAGCTGTTCAAAAACAAAAAACGTCACTACAGTGTGCGGTCCTATCCTCATCCAATTCGGTATGAACCCTTTATAAAGTCCAAAGACACCTTCGTGTTTCATGATCTTCAAGATACAGTCAAGTGAATTCTTATAAACAGTTGGTCGCCCCAAGTTATCTTTTGCTTGGTTCATGACACGTGTTTTCACCACATCGACAGGAGAGGTCGTGCACGCAGTAACAAAACCAGCCGTGAACGACGACACCACATGAAGTGGTGGACCTTCTTTCATAATGTGATTATTAATCAAGGTATGTTTGGTATGATCGTATGAAGGAATCTGCGTTGCTGTTAATATAGCAGCACGCTGAACAGTAGGACCAACGCCCGTCCATAATCCCCGTACACCCTCTTGTCTTAAAATCGTTGCAAACGCATGGAACGTATTTCGATATCTTGATTCTTTACCAGGGCCTACAGCTTGAAATCTTACTTTTACTAAATCAGTTGGGGTAGCGATTGCGCTTCCGATGGTACCAGATATAGCACCAGAGGTGATTTTCTTCCACAGTGGAGTATGGGCAGGATCAGTGGCACCAAGGGCAACCTTCAGAGGCTCGTAAGCACCAAGACGTATCGTACTGTAGGATGACTCGCGCAATAAAGAAGGGAAAAGCCTAGAAAAAAAATTAGCTTCATATGATTAACAGCATGAGACAATCACAACAGAGCCCTAAGCTCTATACTAGATAAAAGCCCATCGAATTAGAATTTTGAAATTAGAATCGCAGGAGGGACTGGGGAAGAAACACTATAGAACCCGAAAAGAAACCCTGAAGCACGGGAGAGAACCAACAACCAAGCAACTATATACTCACATATGACACCGAGCCCGAATAGAACCCGGGTCGCATAGGTGTGAGAGGGGGGCATCATTAGCAGCGCACACTACCGGTGCTCCCCTAAAAATAAATCAGCTCTACTAAACCATCATATAATAGATATATAGAGGTAAAATATAAAGTGTGTATAACCTGATCAGTGCGCTATACAATTTATATAAGGGCATCGAACATATAGGCTCTAGATCAATGAGCTTTCTTGAAAAGGTTTCAAATACTTCATACTAGTAGTATCACTTATAGCTGACGTACTCACCCCTTATATAATCCACGCACGCCCTCTTCCTTAAGAATCCGTATTCCCCCATTCAGAATTAAAACCATTGTAGTAACGATTTTTGAAAATGTTTTTACTCCCATGTCGAGCTCCAAGCTCGTTGTCCAACTGCATGCGGATTTTGATGACATCAATTGGATTTGTTGCTAGGTGGGTGGAATATAGGTTTATTTGTCATTACACATTTTTTTAAAGTACTCCCACTTACATAATACGTGCTCTTTGCTTGAATTGTTTTTTGTTATGAGGGGTCGGGTAGGGAGCTTTTTGGGTTGAGTATTGAATGACTTGCATCCCCTCTCCTACCCCCTAATTTTACAATTAACGAATCACTCAGACGAGCGAGTCGCAGAGTTAAATTCAATGTTTTGGTACTTTTCGCTACTAGTAGGCTATAATTTATAGAAATATATAGTAGTAGCTCATCCAATCAGAACTCAGCATTGATGATACACAGTGGCGGATCCAGAACTTTAAGAGGGGGGGTTCATTTTTGCAAATCTCGGCACAACAATAACGTTCTCTTGCATCATCATTTTTCCAATGAGGCACATCACTGGCCTAGGGGCGCTCCTGATAAGGATAACCTATCCACCAGTCCCATTTCATATTAAATCTCATGAGTAAGTACCATACTTTTATTTATTTATTCAAAAAATAAAATAAAATCCAAGGTACAAGCCGGTAGGGGGGGGGGGGTTCATTTGCACCCAATGAACCCCCCCTAAATCCGCCACAGATACATGACCACTACTAAGTTGGATTACTAGTAACTAAAAAGAAATGGAGTTTCCAAGGCCCAACATTCGTTGATTACCTGTCATACAGTCATAAACTGCCGCCCAATAAATTGAAAACTAAACATAACGAATAAATGTTTCCAAACACAGGTTTCTAATTCTTACACACGGGTTATAACCCCCTGGGGTTAAACAAACCGCCATTATGGTGGTGATAATTTTGAAGAATTTCACTTACTTGTGGCTCCACACATGTTCGATAGCCCACTAAGCGCAAATCTTGTTAGATTTTCCGACTTCTTCCTATTTATAGACATTTTTCTTAGTGAAATTAGCGCGTAGTTCGTGAAATTATAAGCTGAATGTGTAGCTACTCTGTTTACTGGCGTTATATCGCTTTCAGATATGCATAAATAATGAATGCGCGCGTGATTTTGTTAGTAACGCAATAACCTATTTTTGAGTCACGCGGCAAGAAAAATTATGGAAAATCATCAATATAATCATACATGAGTGTAAAACTTTTTTCAAACTTTGTAGTTTTATATTACATTAACTTCTTATCGGGCTTGGGTTGCCTTTGGCCACGCAACAGCTAAATATTTTAATAAATTTTCAAAAATATAAGGAGTCTAAGAACAGAAAGCAAGTCAAATCTATATGGGTCGCTACGGAGGTTATTTTCTAACACGAAAGGAGATTAAAAATAAAACAAAAGAATAAAGTTTCTTCAAACTTTCATTTCGCGTGACGAAAATATCTAAAATTTACATTTTGCGACCATCATGACCGTCATGTGTCAATCACCCTCCTCCCACCCAATGGGAATATTTGAAGAAGAATTTGATCCAATCAAAGAGAAGAAATTAGTAGATTGTCCAATCAGAAGCGAGAAAGGAAACTTCTAAGGGGGTAGCCCAGCCCTTGGGTTGTGTTCTTTGCCGAGCGCTTCATCTGCGTTAGGAGGGAGGGGAGAAAGAAAAAAATGGCAACTACAGTAGCACACAAGGAGAGTGAGGCAGAACTTTTCAGCCTCCTCAAGTCAGCAAACCTTCTCGACTACTACAGCAACTTTATCGAACAAGGCGGCGATGACATCCACCAGTTTTGCGATGCGACCGAAGAAGAGTTCAAAGAGATGGTTTGTTTGGTTGGCATGTCGGCCAAGCCGCTCCATGTGCGACGACTGCAGAAATGTTTAGTTGAGTGGAAAGCTAAGAAAGCTCGGCGTGGGGATCAAACTCCGGAGAAATCTAGCTCCTGGATAGATGGGTGGACACCAAACCAGTCACCCAATGTACCTAGGACGCCAACTGCTATCGTTACGACTCCTAGCAATGTTTCTTCTCGCAAACGAAAAGCATCGAGCGGTTCAGCTGGAAAAGAATCGACCGAGAAGCGAGTTGTCGAGCTCAAACTCCCGCCAATGGACGTCATCATTGACTGGGAAAAGCTGGACCCTGAGCGGCAGCAACTCATAAGGGAACACTCCAAGATCTATGGTCGGGATGAGAAGAAAAGAAAGAGTGATAACTTGAATTGCCACGAGCAAATGATCAACGAAGCAGCCGCTCAACTTTGTCTTCGAGATCCGACGCTTCTTGTTCGTAGAGACGAGCTGTTTACAATGGCAAGACGCGTCGTCCGAGAAAGTGGATTTACCTATGTCCATGGACATTCCAGATCTAAATTCATCAGTCCTGGCTCAGAAGAACTTATGCTCGATACATATGGTGAGTACCAAGTCTCATTTATTTGGGATTTTAGCTTGGTTGTTTTATCCAAGGTTTTGCTGTGTGTTGCTTCATCTTTCCAAACTCAGCAATCTCAAAGATCGACCAATTTCCAATGCTCCACACAGTTTGATCGCTGTAATTTTTTTCATACAAAGAAATAACCCTTATTTTACTATGAATTTGACAATTTTCGTAGCTCAGAATGCCTAGAATGTAGTACGTTTGAGTGAGTGTCAGATTTCAGCCTGGTATTTCATGTCTGTAGTACTAAATTCATCACGTGTATAATTCAATGTGGTTGAAGTGTCACTTTCACAACGTTAGTTTCAAATTTATAAGGAAAGATATTGAATGATATCTATTTTTGACCCCAAGTTTTAAATATCTGTTGATTTATTCGAGAAGTTTATTTTGTAATTCAATTATGTTAATTGTGTTTGGATTTTGATGTACAGTTGTTTGTTTACATGTATATACAAAACGCAGGGGTAGATCTAAGGGGTGGTTTGAGGGTTTGACCGAACTCCCTAAACCACAAATTACAGTCAAACAAGCTCACACGTTGACCCCTAGATTCGATTAATGAAATCATTAGTCAATTATTCCTTTTACACGTACGAACCAGAATAATGCAATATTGCAATATTCAAATGAAAATTCAGTTCATTATTCGACTCGTGATTAAGAAGGTAAATCATCTAAATTACAGATACCTTTGAGCAGAAGTCGCTCTCTTATTTCATAAGCATACACACTAGGTTTTGTAATTTCCATGCCTCAATTACTTGGAGGATAAATTTTGTAGGGAACGCTCCCGCCTTGAGCAAAATGGAGACACAGTTCCATGTCGTCGATAATGTTGAAGTATTTTCTGGACTCCCCGACTAGAAATTTTCAGTTGTCACGAAATTGCTTTATTGGACAATCTGCTATTGCTGAGATTAACAATTTCCTGTCGAATAATATCAGGTTAAGGCTTTCCCGGCACATAAACACAGCCAAGACTATTTCTGGCCGCCATGTTTTCTTGGTCTTCCGGCTGTGTTAGCACTGATAAACCAATCAAAATGTTGTATATTGAATTTAAAGTTGATTGGAATTTTCATATCTTCATTTTCGACGTTGTAAATTTCAACTGAATAATGAAATCAAAATTCGAAAATTCAAATCATTAATCGACTCTAGGGGTCAACGGGTGAGCTTGTTTGACTGTAACCCCCTAAATGGAAAATACAAACCCCCTTTTTAGGCCATCTATATACCTACATTAAAATGGTTAGTGATTATTTGCATTTTCTTTCATTTTCCAATTTTCTGTTTTTAAAGTAAATTCACATGTAAAATGATTAATAATGGTAATTGAACTGAGTGGAGTGCAATTTGGTCTGAAATCAAACGCGCGATTACAAAATCACACGACCGCATAGCTGGAGTGTGATTTGTAATTGCAAGTTTGATTTCAGACCAAAATTGCACGACACAAAGTTCAATTACCACTTAATCATATCCTTTTTGTAATCATACATAAGAAATAGGCACAATAAAGAGTGCAGAATAATCAGTTTAATGTAGTAGAAGAACTAAATGCGAACAAAAAAAGACATCTAAAAAAACTTTTTTTTTTGTTTTGTTTTGTTTTATTGTTAAAAAAAAATTTCTTTAGAATTCGATTAAGAGCTCCTAAGGATGCGATTGGGAATTAATCGCACTCCTTTGAACCAATCAGATTGCAGGATTTGGTAGTGATTACAAAAAGGATGTGATTAAGATATAACATGCACTCTGATTGGCTAGAGAGTCTGTTTAAATATSACGATATGAACACTTAAATTTGCATGCTTTGAAGCTTCTGCAGAGAGTGTGGTCCATTAAATTTAGTAAGTTGCAGGGCTTGAAATAATGGCCAATCAGTTCAATGCCATTCATGATTACAGGCCAAATTAGTTTTAGCTCAGTCATATCTCTTTTTCAGTTAAACGTTACTGGTCAAAATGACCGGCAAGGCAAATATTTGACTGGACAAGTCAGAGTTCTGGTCAGACATTGTCCGATGTCCAGCCATTATTTTAAGCCCTGAGTTGTCAAAAATGGAAGATGAAACAAATTTTTCCAAATTTGGACATATATTTTTAACACTTATCTTGAAAATTAACGCTAAGATCTGACGTTTCAGAGTCATCTTGACTCCATTATCAAAGTTTAATAACCAAAGTTTCGTCTGTTCATATGTTGATTAATCCAATGTAGCCTTAACCTCATGTCTGGTCATTGAGCAGCTATCATACTTTTTGGTTACATTTAGCTAGCACAACTATAACGAGGGGATGATTTTTAAGGATCATACATGAAAACTGTTGGATTATGTTGGCAAATTTAAAAAATATGTATTCAATGTTATTCTGCAATCTGCCTGGTGAGCAACAACACTAATCTTGAAGGAGTCTCTGTGGTTGAGTGAGGCATGGGTGGGCTTATTACTAATGAGATAAAAAATAAAGATAGATCTTGTTTTATATTTTGTTTAACTCGCATGTCCATTATTTTGGAGTTCTCATGTGACATCAGTTTCTAGGTCTGTTCTTTTCTAAAGATTTCATGAGTTGGTGGGCGATGACCTTTTAAACATGCATTCTGTTTTCCACTTGCTTGTCTTGTTCATATCAATTCAGTTGCAATATGCAACAATATCATTAGTAGTGTCATTCAAACTTTAGCAATTTTTATTACAACATTGAATTCATTGTATTATCTAGTTTATATTTTAATGTTTTCTTTCTGCTTTCATTTTAGTCCAGGACCTCACTGAAAAGCACTTTGGTGAGAGAGCCTTCCTGGCTATAAATACTATTTTTGTTAGCAATGCTTTGTAAGGAAAACCCCTAACTTATATTGCATAGAACCTTGTGATTTCATTATTTGAGAGCTTTTAAATAGAAGCTTGACAAAGTTATTTAAAACTTTTTAGAAAAGCTTTTTGAATCTCACAAGAAATAATCTATACTACCCAATTCACTCGACTGTTAGCACTGAACCTTAGCACCACCAAAATAAAGATTGACCGCATTTGGAATTTCGGCTAACTCATGTGACCAATTGGAGAGCTCACATAAGTAAATTAACCAAAAATTCAAACCACAATCGATTTATCAATGGGCAGTTCTAACAGTCAAGTGATTTCGGCAGTAAATTTGACTCTCATCGTTACTGAGTCTAGAAATTTCTTTAGGTAAACGACCTCATCAATCTCAAGTGAATAAACACAAAAGGATAGAAAGGCTAACAGAAATTGATAACCTCCTGCAGAAGAACAAGGAATTACAAGAAGACATTTTGAGAAAGATTGAGGAATCAAGAACCTTGTTAAATGGAACAGAGGTAAAAGATTAGTATTTTATGCAGTTTCAAATGTCAGGATATTGCTCTAATTTATTCTGAATGAATATAAAATTTCTCCAGTGTTTGTTAATTCAACACTGCCCTGCAACCCTTACTCCTCTCCCACACCAAAAGATAATCCCACTTATAATAATTTGTTTTTATCTTGTTGATGTCAAAAACTTTTATGAATAAGCTTCTTGGGAATCAGGATGGATGTACTGATGAGTATATTTATTGTCTCACCCTTCATAGATAGGTTTTACAATGCATTTGATACGTAGGCCAACTTCAGTAGGCAAAACTTATATGTACGTAGGCAAACCTCAGTAGGTGAAACAATGCATAGGTGAAACTATCGTAATTCATTCAAATGACCATATCTCAGCTGACATTTGACCAATTCTCGTCAAGATTGGTATGCAAACAACTTATTTGATTGTCTATAGAAATTAGAGATCAAAAATAATTAACGTCAAAATTCATTTTTTCCTGACATCACACTTGAGTGCTCTATCTGAAATGACTAAATTTATTGGTAATGAATTTTGTCCTTATTGATTGAATTCTAGGTCAATAGTTATCAAGCCGAACTGAGCAAACTTCAAAATGATCAAGTTTCACTACAAATAGAACAGAAAGATTTGCGCAAGAAGCAGCGTCGGTCAGATCGGTATTACAGCAACAAGGAACCCAAAGATAGTGATTCTGGAGAGGGTGAAAATGCAGATGGGGATAGACAAGAGGAGGTTCAGGAGGGTGCTGGTGTTCATGGAAGTGGAGTCGAGGAAGGTATAGATCTGTTTTGAAATTCCCCAGCCCTATCATGGCTTGAACTATCATACTACTTAAATCACTAAACTCTAAACACCACCAAAATAGTGATATCTCACATTATGCTGGTAGTCAACTATTAACGCTGCTAAAGTAATGGTCTATTGATTTTTGAATTTTCTTTAACTCACATGATATTTCAAAAATGTTCAATGTTGAAGCTTTCAAAATGGGGAGTAATTGAAATTCAAAAAGTGATCAATAATTCTTAGCAATGTTTAGTGAGTTTAGTAGCAATAGCCAGTCAACAGACGACCTGAAGCCAAAATTGGCACTAGTCTGGCTAAATAACTCCTAGGCCAGTCTTGATCACCATGCCATCACATTGACTGATCATACAAATTTGAAGTGGCTGGTCATCGGTCATTTTTTTCCCCTTTCTATCAAGCATTTTTGTTATGGGTAAATTGGTAACCTAATTTTACAATTTTCTTTGAATTTCTCAGCTTTTGTTGAAAGAAGTGAAGTACAAAATGCTTCTCATGCTCATACTCAAGCCATGGCAGTTCAACAGCAGCAGCAACCAGCTGCAGTTGTCACAGAAATCTTACAGCCAGCTTCAGGTATGTTCTTAAATCTACTTATATTTTACAACCATCACACATGCTGTAGCAGTCCGACCACCATTAGAGCAGTTTCTGTATGACTGTGAAAACCTCACAATACAAACATGGTTGTGACACGGCTCATCATTAGCTAAACATTTTCTTGCAAAAATCTCTACAGATAATACAGCATCAACAACATCAGTAACAGAGGATGAATCTTCTGTGAGAGCTTTGTACAGTGCTTTTATGCCAAACCAGATGACAAATGAAGAACATCATCAAGCAGCCGCAGCAGCTCATGCCGCAAACATGGCATCCTTTCAGGCAGCTGCCAGGGGTCAAGTACAAGGCTACGCCATTGGTACCACTGCTATAACAGACCCAACGATCAATGCTCTATTAAGCTTATCTGCAAAGGATAAGACCATGGTGCAAGGAGTTCACAACATGGATGGGGTAGGTATGACAGTTCCTGTGACAGCTACCCCAGGTACACATTCTACTGTCTTTTCATCGCCGAACATAACTGTTGTCATGCCGACTGGACATACTCTTCCATCCAACATGCAAGGATGGAGATAGATGACTTTAAGTAACATCCAAATGTATTACATTTTTGATTTAGCTCGCTGACAATGGAGCAATTTAGCTTAGGTATGATAGTTTCACATTACATTAGAAATTACATTTCAAAAAAACAATGTCGTGCTCAAACTAAATTGGTCTGCTCTTGGTAAGCATGCATGCTTTCACTTTTTTTTTTGCGTGAAATGTTACGTATTATTCAAATTTCTTCGCTTGCTTATTACATGTACATACAGTGATGTGAAATAGACAGAAAAACTCATTTTTATTCCTCAACTCTTGGTACAGAGTTTTAAAATTGATTTAGGTGTTGAAGCAAACTGATTTTTTTGAACAAGATTCAAAAGTTAAAATTGATGGAAAATGTGTAGTATAGACGTGGTATACTCTGATTGGCATTTGAGAGACAGGAAGAACTATGTTGGACTAGTGATATCACCATTGCTGTGCCAGGGTTTCCCTAGGTTTCTACTTCGAAATTATCACAGTAGTCATAATCTAAACCATTATAAAGATGGCTGATCGAGATAGATAGGGTTCTACTGTAAACCAAGAAGTCTCCTGCCAACATAAGAGAATCTGCTCTATACTATTCTTTGCCATGTAATATTTTATCAATATTTCTCATAAAACTCAGCTGTATGTATTCACAATCAAAACATTGTACATAGAAAACTATAACTTGATCTTCCAGCAATATTCAAGAATTATTAAGGAAGAAAAAATTGGCGAATGGATGAATATGATTTGGTCTAGTCTCAAAAAGTTAGAGGCTGCTAAGTATCAGTTAACATCATCTAGAATTTAAGACGCAAGTGATATTACAGATTGTTGAAAGTTAAACCATATTGATATTACATTAATAATGATATTGACATATTTCGTAATTTAAACCATACTGTTGCCATGGAAGCAAAGCACATCCAACATCCTTTATCCATTTCCATGTCATGTCATTGCAGTCTGGCATATTGGCCATATTTGATGAAAGCTTTTTTCATTATATAGCTTTTAAGTGTGCTGTTAATCGGAAAAACGTCTGAGTTCTGGGTCCAATCAAATGAAGAGTAGTCATGTCATGATATGATTTGTTGTCCAAAAGTTCTAATTATTTGTGGAGCTTAAATCAAGAACATTTTCCACTATATTTTAATAGTTTCTATGAGTAGTTGGACTCGAAAATATGTCATAATGTAAAAGCTCTAAACCTGCAATGTGAACATTGCATTTCAGACTCTTAGGAATGACTACAAACTGCCAGTTTCTTATAAATTCTGTGACTGCTTAGTTGACTTTGAACATCATTCACTTGGTTTGTGCTTTGCTACTAGAGGCAATTCTTATGAACATTGAGAGAAAAAACTTTGGATGTCTATAATAGTCTAGTACTTGTCAAAAAACCCAGCCATATTTGATTTTGTGAAAGCTTGTTTAGCACGTATTAGACCTGATTGCATACCATATATTCGTGAACTTTGTAAGAAATTGCACAAGTTAGTAAGTTCAGTAGACTGTAGACCTACAAAACTTTGCACTAATTTGTAAAGTTTATTTGTTAGTTAACATTTTTACAGACATACGGTATGCACTCTATTGGTCTCAAAACAACGTTTTGTGAAATTATTTCCCAGGCCAAGGGTGACTTGGGGGAGACTGACTTTGCTTCATTTTACAGAAACACCAATTGGTCTCCTCAAGTGATTTGGTCTAAATTGGTTTTATGAACTTCACATTATTACATTGTTATCCAAAAATAGTGGCTCCAACATTTCTTTTTAACATTATGTAAAGACTTATGAAAGAAAAAATAATAAAGTATAGATATAAGAATCATGAATAGTAGTTTACTTCTTTTAATAGATTGGTGTTTAGGGGATGTTGGTTCTGACCTTGGTTCTCATAGGGGGGTTTAAATTAGCAATCGGGTATCGATATTTAAATGTACTCAAATATTACTTTGGTATCTTTTAGGGTGCTGAACAAGAAAATCCTCCTAACCACCCTATTTAATATAGATAAGAAGACAAGCCCACTTAGCTATTCATCATGAAAAAAATACACAATTTTGATAATCATTTATGTTTACTTAGGGAACTTTCCATCAGGTCTAACCACCCGCTTTAGAACTGGTTAGCTAATAGACCTCTTCTTTGTTTGAGCTGTATTCATATTCATGTGTCTTCTCATGTGCAATCGAGCGCAAACCTTAAACAAAGAAATGATGCTCTAGGGA
The DNA here is from genome assembly GCF_009602425.1 of Actinia tenebrosa. The sequence continues at coordinate 363,131 of NW_022260168.1, forward strand.
ATGACGTGGTCTGAAATGGGAAAACATTACATCAGAGCCGAAGAGGTCTATTGGTTAGCCAAGGTCTCAAAGCTAATGAGAACTGACACGTACCATTTGAGAACTGGTCAGTTCAAGCCATGCCAATTTTTTAAAAACTTTTGATATCTTACAAGGGATATTTTGGAATATTTCCAAAAAGCTTCTTCAATACTTTAACTTGGAAGTACCTCTGAAAGCACAATCATATCTCTTCTAACAGGTGCAGATCCAGGATTTTTTTAGGGGGGGGGGAGACACCATCCAGGATCTTTTAAGGAGGGGGTGCACCCTTGGCTTAAAAACTTAAACACCAATAAGAAGTAGATATCAGCTCATCTAGGGGGGAGGGGGTGTGCTTTCCCTACACCCCTCCCCTAGATCCACCTCTGTCTAATGACTCGGAATGAAAAGAAGTATAAAAATTCCCATTTTGCTTTAACTTTATTTATTCAAGATTTCTTGGGGATAAATATTATTCTGTTAAACTACAGTGTATAAATTTAGTCTGCTGTAACTTTGGTTACATCTACAAAAAATTCCCATTTTGCTTTTAATTTATTTATTTAAGATTTTTTGGGGATAAATATTATTCTGTTAAACTACAGTGCATAAATTTAGTCTGCTGTAACTTTGGTTACATCTGGAAAAACTTCAGGTATGGATGATCCAAGTTCAAATATTGACAAAAGATGAATCAATACTTGGAAAGTGTTGAAAGAATCCCTGAAAAGTAAAAAGTAAAATATTAATGCCACGGATAAAGTATAATGCTAGTATGGTCTACAGCCAAACTTGACATGCATGCGTGGTCATACAGGGTTCGTGCAGAGGTATCCACTTAACAATCAAGGACTATTCAAGGAGTGTACAAGGACCCAAAAATGAATTTTCAAGGAGTATGTTCAGCTAACTATACCAAGGTTTTACACTTTGGTTGCACATGGCCGACTTTCAGATTTTCCAATCTTTCTGACTAGATCTATTTCAGAACCACGCAAGTAATGATCAAAGCAAAAATTCAAGGAGTTTCGCTAACATAAGTCTGGATGAAGTACAAGGCATCATCGCTGTACCTTGAACAGATGAGAACACTGGTAAATACTGGAAGTACAGCACATCTCTCTGATGGAATGCATTGCCAGTTGTGGTCCTCCGATATCTAAAAAAATTATGATAATAAGACTGTGCGTTAGGGGATGTTCATAATTTATCAATTTCTGGGACGAAGGGAGAGGTAAGCCAGTAATTGAGTTGTACAATTTTAGTTCAAAATATTTATTTCCCAGGCATCCCTCAAAGCCGCAGAGCATATAATAGAATATAATAGTCAAAAGTGTGAAGTTTGAGGGTCGAGATTGCAAATTTAAGGGATATTAGCTAAAAAGTGGGGATTATAAAATCCCCTTAGCCAGTCTCTCTCTGTACTTGCTGACCCAAAGTGTGAGATTCATGGTAAAACTGGGTATCAACTTACCAACAGTTCTCATTCCAAGCTTAGCTGACAGAATAGGTCCAATGGTAGAACCACAAGTAGAATCATTTCTCACGCACACTTCCTGTATCCAACAATAAGAGAAATCACGCAAATTGTTAAAATGTGCAGCAACAATGGGATTGAAATTCTATAAGTTGACAGTTGGTCCCAGAAACGATGTCTTGAATGTCAAAGGCACAGGGGCAGTCTAAAGTCTATATTTTCTGTTGAACTCGAAAGTCCATTACTCTCATGACCAGCCACTTTACATATAAGTCTGAAAGCCTTACTAGTAAGTATGGAAGCAAGAGAATAATATAGCTCTCAGACCAGTAAGAAAAATGGCTGTTGAGGAGGCTAGTAGTTCATATACACTTTATAGTCTATAATAGGCTTATGATGTTTTGGAATCACAAACAGTATGGGCTAGTAGATTACTCTGCTTGCAGGTACACTATAAATTGAAAGACTTATGACAAGTCCATAGTATCCAAAATTAGGATTGTGTTAAGAACACTTTGAATTTAAACTATCTTTTTACATTTTCGGCATTTTCAAGACATTTTGTGGCAGTATAAAAATGCACTGACTATTGGATACAGGTATTAAACCATAGTCCATCTAGCTAGCATTTCAGGTGCAATAATTAAAAAAAGCTTCATAATATTATAATGCTGCAATAGTTTCTGACCTGCAATGGTATGTCCATCTTCTCTGCTACTAGTCTCAAAACACTTGCAGTAACTGCTGTGGTGGCATATTTCTGATTGGCATTGAACTTCAACACCGGACCCTAACCAGGGAAAGAGGATTACTATCATTATCATTTTTGAAGTGTGTCAGAAGTACTCTTCACTATTTGTTAGGGGGAAGGAAGGGGGGAGGTGAAAAAAGGGGTGTATGGGGGAAGAGGCTGAAACCTTTGCTGAAAATCTTTGCATCCTCATTATAGGAGGTTACTGACAGGTTGTGGTGAGCAGGTTGCTGCATGATTTTGCATTATTTTTTTCCAAATTGAGGAATTTATAAATTGTTTTTACTTTTTGAAATTCTTTTTGTCTCTTCCTCAAACTCTTAGACTTTCATGTGCTAGCCTGTTGTGGTCCAATTCCCATCCAGACCAACTTAACACTCAAGGTCTTAACCGAGGAGAACTGACCGAGAAGAAAGTGCTGTCTTTAATTGTAATATTAAATCTGCAAATGGTTAGACTTTCAAGTGGCTCGGATGACCACTTTCAGTCCTATCCATCCACATTTCATTTATTACTAACCAATATTGGAGGGAAGTAAAAGAACAGTACTTGATGAGACTTTACTTTAATGCACTTTTTACCAACCTTATGAAGCTCTGGCCTGTGGTTCTCTTCATGCTTTTCCCTTAATAGAAATGAGAAACGACATTTGTATCAATACCAATATAATAATGCATGACTTCTTTTAGTACTTGCGTGTTGTTGTGGTTGGATGCTTTCCCCAAAAGCAATGGGAAGGAAGCCCTTTCAATTTTGGATACGTGCAGTAAGTTAGTACTCATTTTAAAAAAAAGCTTTCCTTCATATGGACCTTTAGTCATGCAGCAGCCATGTTGAATAGAACGACAGATTTACCCATCCTGGCCACACATTCAAGTGTTTCAGGACGAGGTTAATGCATGCGGTTAAACGAAGGCAATAGTCATGGTGCTGAGAAGATCCATAAAAAAAGCATATGAAACACATAGGTGGCTTGATAGGCTTTTATATAGGTCATGAAACAATGAGTAATGGAATTTTATGGCTGAAACACTGATCAATCAATCCCCTACTCACACTCTACTCACATCAAAGACCATAAAAGATTGATTTTCTTAGGATTACTGATCACATGTTATGTTACCTTAGCAACCCTACATCAAAGCTACTGAAGGCCGTAGTAAATTGTTTTCATTGAAATGGATCATTTTTTTATAAACTTTGTAGTATCTAATTTAATTTAATAGTCTTTCACATAACAAGAAAGTAATATAGATTCTGTACACCAAAATCAAAAATAATTAAGGTGAAATCTCGATTTTGCTGAATATATAATCCCAAAATACCGAATTTGTTTGTATTGTCAATCACTTTTAATAATTATGAAAATCTGTCTTATACGGCACAGTTTTTGAGTTTCATGTCAAAAAGATGACATGTGTGACAAACCTTTTCATGATGTCATTGAAATAAAAACTCTTGAAGTTGCAGAATCAAACATGGTCATGCTTCCTGGCCATAAATCTCTACAGAGCAAATTTAACTCAGTACTTACGAGTAGTTAGGATGAACAGCATGAGCTTGGTCAGCACTCACAAGAAAAGACTTGGGTATGGCCTCCTCAAAACTTGCTGAACCTCCTCCTATTCACATAATGGAAATGCATTTCACAAGAGCCACGACATCATCAACATAATAATAGTGTTCTTTTTTACTATGACTAAGACAACTTCATAATAATGCAGCTTATGTGTCGTCATCCCCCATCAACAAACAGATCTCATAGTACTGTGAAAAATTCATAGGGCATGTGCTGATGCCATTTCCTTAACTGTTCCTGGTACAAGCATTCTGATTAGATAAACAATACTCATGCACTACAATTGGTGGTTCAAAGGATGTTGTATATAGCTATTTCAAAAAACGTTTAGTAAAAAAATTGATGCATATTGCATGTTGCATATGGGATGTTGCATGTGGCATAGTAACCTAGCCCAAACTGCACTATGGGTGATGTGAATACAATCAACGAAAGGTTACAATAATATAAACTTTTCCTAAACTCTGTCTGCACATTTTTCTGGCATAATTATTTCTTCTGTGCTGGCATTATTTTAAGATGATGAATATAATACCCTCCAAGCTTAAGTAAGCGACATGCAACACTCAACAAGCAAGTGGCAGCATGTGACATGCAAAGAATTCTGAATTCATATGAAACCTTCACCAACCTTTTACGAAATGATAAGCTGTATGCTATGATAGCACCTTGCCATTTCACGTGTGTGATGCTATTTCACTGTCATTTAATTTTTGAATATACAGCCTGTACATGAAATCTACTCTTGACTATCATTTTTTATAAGCTTCAAAAAGCTTGAGTCAGTAGACTTTTTTTGGATTGATAGAAGCCAAATCATATCAGATCCCTAGGAGCCATCCATTTGAGAATGCAGAAATGAGAAAATCATTGATTATGCACATTAGTGATTACCAGCGGCAAGTCTTCTCAGAATGATTTCTGTGAGCATTGATCCTGCACCATGAGCACTTACAGAACCAACCTATCCAAATAAGAAAATATTCAAGACCAATTGTTATGAGCAGCAGACCACATCAGTAAAAAACACAGAAGAAAATTAGTGAGGAAATATAAAGTTTGAGCTGCGTCTGTGTATAAAGGATAAAATTAATATACATGATAGGGATTATATAGGTTACTTGGACACTGTGTGATAGAAAAGGTATGCTTACACAACATATTTTAGATGTTAGTTCTTCGATCATCAAAGTAAAGAAGGCGAAAACACAATTTGTGTAATCTCACCTCTTCATTGTCATACAGATTTATGAGCCGTATGTTAGGATCAGTATTGATCGTAGGCCCCTCTAATGACAAGATCAATCCCTAAAACAAAAACAAAACAGGGTTAACATTAACGATAATTTAATAATATTGATTCTCCAGTCAATGATTTTGCAACTGCATAAATTGGTTTCACTGGCTGAAATGCCCTGACCTTGATCTACGATTAGCTATAGTGATAATCRAAACAGCGGTATGCATCAAATGAAAAAAGGAGGATATTGGTTGAACCATTGAGAAATGTGCAGGGTTATCATTAAGGATGGGAGATGTGAGAATGCTTCTGTAACTGAGCAGGATTCTCTGGCTTAGACTACCATTAATAGCTTAGTACTAATTGGTAAAAAAATATTCACTTGGTCCCGAGAACTCTCAGCCTGTTCATGATCTTTTCCTATTATTTCCTATTATTTTTCTCTTATTATTTCATTTCGTTTTCAAAACTTTATGAAAACCCTGTTCATATGGCTAGTGTCACAAGCCAAAACCCCTGTTCAATAGGACAGGATAATACATTTATCATGTTGAGTTCACATGGTATCAGGGATTGGCTGAGGGCTCATGACCAATCAGAATTGAGATACAGAGTAAAATGTATAATAATATATATTAATTGGAGAATAAATGAACTGACCTCTAAAGCAGCAAAAGCATTGACCAGATTATCAAGCCTTGGAGAAAAGATAAATTCCTCCAAGGGTCCACCCAGTACCTGAAGATAGCAGACAAAGAAGAAATCACTTGAAGGATTGATATATAATAAAGCTAGTAAACAAGGGTGAGTAATTGCGTAATTATGACCAGCCGACAGGTGTTGGTCGACAACCACCAAACTGTAGACCACGTGTTGGATGTAGCATTAGAGAAGCATTGGATGACTATCAGCCATGATGCATCGCAAACACTTGAATACTTTTTTGAGTGTCGCTGTTGGCTGTGATGCACAGACAACTCTCAGTAAATTAAGGTGCAGATCCAGGAATTTTAGAAGTGGGGTCACTTTTATGAAGGTTTTACCAGGAATTAGAGGAAAAAAGGGTTACTAACTATGACTGCTACTAACAATAAACTGAGAAATTTGAGCAAAACGGGGGTGAGTAGTCTCCACTTTTACCCCACCCCCCCCCCACTCCCTTGTGAATTCAAAATTCCTCTGTGGGTGGGGTATGGATAGTTTCTGAAACTATATACTATCAAAACATTGGAATGACATTATAATGATGAGCGCACACACACTAAATTCATGCGTAGAGAGGATGTGCATGAACAATGTGCATGAACAATGCCTATTAACAGTCCAAGTGGGCTCTCTGCTATAAGCACTAAAAGCAACTTATCTTACAGCAGGTTGGGTATCTGCAAGGCAGAGGTCAAAGTCAACCACTTGATCTGGGTTGCACTCAAATCCCAAATTGTCCATGATGAGCTTCATCAGAAGTGAGTGATGGGAGTCAGCCTAAAAAAGGAAAATAAAATGGATATGAAATAAAAAGATATGTATTTAAATATCAATGGTTTACATTAGAGGTCTTCTGTTTTATTTGACATTTAGGGTTGATATCAGTGTGATAAAGCCATGAATAAGCCGTGTGTAATAAACAAATTAGGTATTACATGTTAATCATTTTTATTAACTTGTTTTCCATAATATAATGTATATATTTAGGCACTGCCTAAAAGCGGAGCTCCCAATAGCACAGGGAGCCCAATATAGATAAAACTGAAAGATGAAAATGAAATTGGGGGAAAAAAAATTTTTCCACAATTTCCACAACCAACATGTACACAACCCACCACCAACCACCCCAGAATTTTTTGCCCTGAATGTTTGCCACACACACATTATTGTAGTACATTACACTCAACTCACATTGCGATTTTTATTGACAGACATAAAAGAGGATGCATCCTTATTTCATGTTACAAATTCACTCACTTTAGTTTTTGGCTTTGGCTCCTTGTCTTGGTCAGAGCCGGAGGTTTCGTCAGATGTATCTTTATTCAGTTGTTCTTGAAAAGTGGTGGCCAGGATTGGTACTCTGAAATCATAAAAGTAAAATACAATTTTCAGCATTTTTGAAGGGAACAAAATTTGTCCTGCATTAATTATGGGTCTGTGCTATGAGGCAAACATCCATGCCATGGACCAACTCCATCTCCCTGGGAGCCAATTTGATTGCTCTATTTTTAACTGGACCTGTTGGTAATAATTATGGCCATAGCCACTATGAGGTAAGCGAGGCAGTTGCCTCAGTAAAATGTCACGAAAGCCCTTCATAACTCTGGAAATCACATTTCTGAGGGTTTCAATTTCAAAACTTTCCAGAGGTGCCCCTAGAATCCCCCTATTTGCTCCCGGCTTTGCCAACATTTAGTTCTGGCTACGGCTCTAATAATGTGTAATAAAAGTCTATTGCAATCTGATCTGCCGAAAACTTATGTTAAGTGCAAAAGATGAAATACAAAGGTAAATAATCAATCATCATGTTTGCTAAACTGTTGTCAAAACTTGGAAACTGGCCAATCAGATTGACTATTAATCTCATCTGGATGAGCTAGCAATATAGAAACATCAATAACTCTCTCATCTGTACAGTCGTAATTAAAGCATATCCCCAAACCAAAGAACGAAACAGGGAGCAGTATAAGGTATTAGTTTGACTGTATTATAGATGAAAATGGACAAAAACTGGAATATAACACTATGAAAATAAAATGATGTCAACTTTTCTTACAAGTGAGTCTCTTTATTGGGAGAGAATTTATCATTCATCTCTCTCTGTAGATGGATTGCCAAGTGCGGTATTCRCAGGATGGGTTTGTTGACATTAACAAGGTGGTGCTCTACCTTATCCCCTCTCTGAAATATTTATCAAATTTAAAAACATCAACCAATTGAAGACAATGATATTTCAATTAATAAAATAAAAGCATGAATGAATGAATGAATGAATGGATGGATGGATGGATGGATGGATGGATGGATGG
>NW_022260168.1:383772-412248 GCF_009602425.1 Actinia tenebrosa
AAAGCTGCCTCAGTTCTAAAAGGTGATTCTAAATCAGCTTGACGAAGATTTACAACAATCTGATCTAGCCTGTGTGCAGCCGCTGCCATGCACGGGGGGGGGGGGGGGGGGGGGGGGGGGGGGGGGGGGTGAAATCGGACCTGCTGCTCCAAATGGTGTAAATAGAATAGCTCAATGGTCAAACACTGAACGGTGATTCGGCTGATATGATTCCGCACGAGACGGAAAAACTTATTATGAACCTATATACCTGATTAAATGATGAATGGGTCAGCATTTGTCTTAGCCTCAAAATCGAAACCTTTATCAAAAACTTTAGCTGCCAAGACCAGGCCATTTAGTTAGTTAATTAGCTGCAGGAACTCGACAGAAATAAAGTGTTAAACTTTACTTTTAGTGATTTTAGGAGTTTAATGTTACTTTTCTTTTCAAAGTTGGGGGTTTAAACTTAAATTAAATCACGATTTGCTCAAATAGCCTTGACAGAAATTGACAGAAATAACGACAATGATCCCCGATGGTGACAACGCCTACAACAGAAGCTAGCTATTTTTTGGTTTCGCATAAATTCACTGATACTTCAGGTGCATGAGTAACTATCCCATCTAATAATGATGATAATAATAATAATAATAATAATAATAATAATAATAATAATAATAAAGAGTAATAGCAAAAGTCTCGATGCGAGGAGGTTGCGATGAGTAAATATAGTTTATGAACTCCTGTTAAACAGGAATTTCGAAGCATGTTGCATCTTTGCTAGAGTAACATTAGCTGTACATGTAGGGTTTCATTAGGTGGTAGTATGATTCAGGGAGAAAAATGGTGCCTGTAGAGTATGTTAGGTAAAAAATCAGATCACTTCTTGCAGATGGTAGGATCCGCAGTAAATAAAATATTCAAAGCAATACAACTACATAAAGATATATCAAATTTCACCTTAAATGAATTGTTATACGATTTACAATCCCTAAAAAACAGTTACAACACATTAGTCTTTGGGACCCAAAGGCGTTTGATGGCGTAGCTTTTCCCCTCTTCATATCCGCCTCAGACGCCCTGGCTCCGTAATTCGTTTACACTTACAAAATATAAAGTACGCTTATGCTTTTCATGATTTTCAACATAATATTATTATAACTTTTTAATTTTGTGCATCAAATACAATACTTCTTGGCCTTTTATCTAGCGCACCAATCCACCTATATAAATGAAAATGCTCGATTTTGTCATATAAACCACTGTTAAAGACCAAACGTCTCGAGTCATTAAAAATCAAAGAAGAGTTAAGGAAATGGAGGATCGTGATTGGCCAAAAAATCTAATCTATATTCTAAGGCCCCGTCCACACTAAACCAGATAAATTTGAATCCGCAACTCTCACTACGAAACCGAAAAAAATGTTTCCGTCCACACATGAAAACGGATAAAATGTTTCGCGTCCACACTAGTCCGATCAGAGGCGGCAAAAACGCTTCATTGCACATCTGAGCATGTGCATCGAAGCTGAAATTGAGCCTGCGGTGAATTTTTAGCCTTCCCGCCATGTTCCCATGACAATCATGACGTCATCGTATCCGAAACATTACGGATACGAAATGTTCTCCGTCCACACTAATGCGGCTAGCCGGCGTTTTAAAATTGTTCCAATCTGGAGACCGTATTCGAAAAAATTCGCTTTCGGTGAAGAATTAATCTGGATTCGCCCGGACTAGTGTGGACGGTAGGCCTAACCGAATAAATAATTCGGATTCAAATTTATCCGGCATAGTGTGGACGGGGCCTAAGGCAAGCTCACTAGAATTCCAGACAGTGGAAAATGGAATAAAGTTTATATTTATAATAACCAAAATACAGAAAAATACAATGGAAAATAAGCATTTACTAACATAAGTCTCTTATCGAGCACATCCTTTTCGGTGAACACAATTTGTTTCCCTAATGCAATGAATGTCTGTCTGTCAGTCTGTCTATAGATGTAATTAGGGCTTTTGAATGTAAAAGTACAGTATAAACAGCTTTTATTCCCAACCCAATAACAGTTGAATGTCAAAGCTTACATTCGCAAAAAGAAACCATATTTTTAGTAACTATTATCAGGAAAGGAAGAAATTCTAAAGAATTAATTTATCAATTGTTGTCGTTGTAGAGCTAGAGAAACACGAAGTGACTAGGAGAAACAAACGGGACCAATATCTAATCCAAACTCCTCTTCTTTTCCTCCAATATCATACACAGCTACATCATGGACAGGTAGACGTTGCGGTTTGGTGGTGTCGATTGAAACGACCGTTTTTCGCCACTTGCCATCTTTGATCTGCAAAAAAAAAAAAAAATTAATTTAAATTTAAAGGCGTGATAAGGTCCTTTACTGGAATGTCAGGAATTTTTGAGTTTGACACTCCACACTTTTTGGATCCCACCTATATAACAACTGATGTAAATATGTTGCTAAGCATGCATGCAAACACGCAGTTCATTCATATCTGAGATTTGCCTGACTATTAGATTTTGAGGTATTTGAAGACAAAATCTGATATTTGTCTTATAGAAGTGGTAGGCACTGGTTAACCCCACCCCTCCCCTCTAATTTGGGCTCCGTAAGATGACAATTGTTTTAACCATGCCCCTTATAGTTTATACTTACATGGCAGTCATCTCGAATGATAGTTGGCTTAAATTTATTGGAACTGCTGGCGTGCAATTCGATACCATTGTCGCCCATGATTTTGATGGAATGAGTATAGTCACTATTCTCCTTGTTGAACCATGCAGCCGAGTTGCGGCAATGGTATGTAATGTTTTGACGAGCCCTGTCGCTTAGTAGACGTAGGAAGGTCATCTGACTAGGATCGAAAGTGTATTTCATCTGCAAGGAACAAAACATTAAGAGGTCAAGCACGAAGATGTCGCCTAAATTAGATGGGCGCCCTTGTAAATATATACATTTACAAAATCTTCTTTCATTCAATCTCGAATGACCAACTTATTGGATATCCAAGAAGCCTCTCTTTCTGTTCCACCCTCTAAGATGCCTGCCGATAAATTTAGACTGGCTTTCCCATCAAAATCGTATTGTCATTTTAGGTTTATCAGTTTTCTCTTCCCGCTCTTCTGCTGTGTTTTATTAAACCAGTATATGCGGGACCGAAACATCAGCTCTTTTTTCAAGTATTTTTCTTAAATATCATGTTTGAACAGTTTTCCTCTAAAACAATGCCAAACTATTCTCACTTTTCAAGATGATTTTTTTTCAGTGTTTACCAAGTCAAAAAAGAAAAAAAAAAATCAAATCCTTTCTAAGGAGGATTTTCTCTTCACTGACCACTTTTCTTCTAAGACTTACCGATCCCAAGCCTTGTAATTCTTTACCGAACCATTTATATTGATCAGGACCTGAGTACCAATTTTTTCGCGCACTTTCGAACGACTGAAACAGAAAAAGACAAAATATATATAACTCTAGCAGAGGTATTTAAAGCTGTCTAGTCCACTTTTTATGGTTCAACCTGACGCATCGGAAAATAAAAGTTCACACGGAATATTTTAATCTGCAACTTGTCTCGCAACGGCGTTGTGACACAAGTTCCATGGAGCATCGCAGCGTGTAACCTACAGCGCAATTTGACCAGCAATTGACCATTTCGGCGCTAGCTGTCACGTGCTATAAATCGTGTCGGATTGTGTCACCAAAAACGTCGGAAATATGTCCGAACTTTTTGGTCATCGTAACATAATCCAATAAAGTTTATATCATGATGATGGCTAGAGCCGAAGTGATGAATTGTTTGCGTCTCCGTTGCACCGTGTAAACATTCATGCAACTTGTGTCCAGTCGCAACACGGTTGCGAGACAAGTTGCAGAGAAAATTGCTCTGTGTAATCGCGCTTTAAAAATCCCTGTTTCTTTGTTGTCACAAGTGAAGTGGTGTATTATTGGCCTTTAGAGCTGGGGCGTGTTACGTCATAGCCGCCATTTTGGATGACGATAACAATGCATTTCTCATTGTCTTCCTCGATGGCGATTGTTTCATTGTTATTCATATATCAAGGGATCTTGAGTCACTAGGTTATACACAATGTATATTTACTAGATGCCACACCAGGGGTGTAGTGAGAGTGGGCAACTGCTCCCCCCTAATTAGATGCGCCCTTAAGGGTCTTTTTAAAGTACAAAACTTACCTTAGACGTATTCTGTGGATAGATACAAGTGGCGTTGTTTTCAAAGTCACAGAAGACGTAGATAGCGTCCTCTGGAATGCCCTCATTAGGATCTATCCAATAGTTGCCTTTAGAACAGAAAACAAGGAACACGATAGGTCATACAAACAACAACTGGATATTATTTAGAATTATTAGGAATCGATGGTGGCGTAGCCGAAAAGGTTTAGGACCCATGCAGTTGTTCAAAGCCCGATTAGTGCTAATCCTGGGTTAACTCTTAATAAGACCTATGAGTTAATCCTGGATTAGCGCTAATCCAGCTTTGAACCCGGCCCAGGGTTCGATCTGTGAGTTAGCCAYGCCCTGACTTAGATCAGCCCATAGGTTGCTTTAGGGTTTGATTAGCCATGCCCTGACCTAAATTAGCCCAGAGATTGTTTCATGGAATTGAAACAATTTGAAGGTTGAAACCGGTTAGAAAAGAAGTCTTACCGCTGCGTAGGTTGGGATGACACATGTGTAGGTCTTTACAGGTTTTAGCGGGAAACAGCTTGGTTCCTGTGGGACGCTTAAAACTTTGAATCTCGAAGCTCAGAGTGATAATATCATCAAATGCTTCTGTTGGCTGCAAACAAAAGAATATATCCAGCGTTCAAAAAAAAAATCTCACTGAGACAACATATACTCTGGACATGCTTGACAAACAAGTGATCAGTATTTTCACCCATTTCTATACCAGAATGCATCTTGTTACCACTGTTTTTATTGGTATGCGCTGATCGAGGTGGGAGAGGCTGAGGGGTTGCGTAACAATGATGACACACTCGTGCATTACTATGTAGGTTTGTACAGAAAACGTGCGCCGTTTCTCTGGTAGAAATGTGGCGGCATTCATTAACACTTAACCTGACTAAACACCTAAATGTTCGCCTACGTTAGAAATTACGTATTATACATCGTCATGTGAACTGAATCTGCAAGCAAAGCAAAAAGTAGCGAACAATCACATGTTAAGGTACTTACACTTTCTGGTTCATATTCTCCAGTTTTCTGCAAAAGTATAAAAAGCACAAGAAATAATTAACCCTCCTGAATTCTTTTTTAAAAAACACTTTATTGAAGAATATTGTGAGTTCAATATCCTTCTTGGCATATTACTGCATTTTGCATTGCTCATGGCAATCGGATGTTTAAAGGCGTTTAAACCCTTCAAATATAACCGTATTAACTCTATAAAGCAATAAATTCTTCTACTAATATTGCCACGCTAAGTCGAAAGGATTTCATTATGATACGTGTATAGAGAAGTTTCAGATTTAATTTCCCCACAATATAGCTGTCGTAAAACCACTATCATAGAGGTTTTGCACCATTACGTGCCCACGCACCCACTATACAGCATGGGCTTTCTGTGGTTAGATGGCAGAACAATAAAATCCCTTCATGCAAACGTCCTATTGAATTCTTTCTTATGTAAAACTATTGCATTGTTCCTGCTATCTAACATGGCTGCCGTCACGTGATGGTGCAAAACCTCTGATTGCATCAATACAATACTGTGAATATACTAATCTTACCGGTTTGCGACTTTTGTAGAGACGGTTTTCGGGCGTCTTTTGGACTCCAAGTTCGTACGACTGCATGGCCTCAGATGTCCAAGCCTGCAAAGAAGTACCATTACAAGAAAGATCGATTGTAAGTATTATAAGAAATAATGTAACTAATATTCATTTAAAAAAATAGTAATAAATAAAACGCGCGTGCATGTCTCTTTACTGTGATATAAACACGCCCGGAGCTGTAGAGGACGTGTGAAGCAAGCATAGGAACACGAGGCATAGCCAAGTGTTGCTCTTGCTTTTCGAGTGCTCTACCACTCCCAGAGTGTTTGTCCTCTGATATAAACACGGTAGCCAGCCAATCAGCTAGCGCGATAAAATCTCAAATATTTCATAATTTGAAGTAACAAATTAAATACAGAGCACAAAAAAGCTGGTTCAAAAAGGGTTCCTTTCATGCTTCTTGGGTAGAAAACCTGTAACCTAATGTCAAAGAAAGGGGTACGGAACACTGGAACCCTCCACTGGATACGCTTCTGAATTACTATTACCATTACGTTCTAAAAAGAATATCGCCAAGGGAATGTTTTGTCGCGAGGCATTCAGTGGCCACTTCAAAGTTAGGAAAGTGAGGACGTTTTCATAATTATGATTTCTTATTTACATTTCTAATACTAAAATACTTACCGATGAAAGCGTTGCCTGTGAAGCACAAACAAAAAAGAATTTGTAAAAAAAAATAAAATAAAAAAAATAATAAAAAAAAAAAAAAACAACGTTCGTAACAAGAAGTGTGGAAAATAATCTTGGTTGGGGGAAGCAGACTGAACCGCATTTAATAGAAAACCAATTGGTCTAATTACTATAGAATTAGAAATTGTCCATCCTCATCGCATTGCCCGCGCTATCCGCGATGAACATTATATGATAAGCCCCAAACCAATCCGGTATAAAATCTATCCGGCTCAAATCATATGGTTTTCATACAATCATGACAATGAGGTAACACGATACTTACAGGTGGTCCTGGGGGGCCAGGGAGACCTGGGGATCCCTAAACATAAATAAAACCACGTGTTAATTAGAAATTATACTTTCCATAGTAAGAGGGAAATAACGACATTCGTTTGCGCAAATAAGTTACTTCTGTAGCCTATACTTTGTATAGAGACCAGGTAATTGCCGACCTTCCACCCAACCTATATATTTGAATTTTCTTAGGTGTGCATAACCCTATATGTGAATTCAAGCCGCTTGTCAGCCCCTTATTCCTGGTGCGCAGACGTAGATAAAATATTAAAGCAATTAAGTCATTAATTATATCCATTTTGAAAACACTGATGATTTCTGCAATCTTATTGGCTCTCCGCAATGCGATTTAATCACGAATCGCCCCAGCCAATGAAATTGCAAAAAATAGCAACTGAACCATCAGATCACAGAAAAAAGAAGTATATAAAATTAATTAATTAATTAATTAAAAAAATACAAGAAAAAAATGATAAAAAAGATAATCTTTTAAATAAAACACGGTTTTTTGGCTAAATTTTAGTAAAAAAATTACTTTTTAATTTATTATTATTGCAGGGGATCAAAATGGCTATATATAAGTGTTAATTGAACTTCATATGCCCCAGAAGTAGATACAGTAATAAAGTAATTAAATCATTGACAGTATTCGTTTTGGAATGATTTCTAAGTATAGGTTAATGACTTACCGGGTATCCATCGGTTCCCTTTAAATGAGGAAGAAAGGGGGAGAAACGATGATTAGAAATAGGCAAAAAAATAAATAAATAAATAAATAAATAATAATAGTAATAAAATTAAAAATAAAATCAATAAATATAATATATTTAAAATTAGCATTATATTATTGATTATACTATGGCATTAACAAAGTTCATTCTGTGTCGTGGTTGTGGTGGTTGTTTTCATTTGTGTTGTGTTCTGTGTTATGCCATATACTACCTTAATGGCAGTTATTACATTAACAGCGGTCAGAATCAGATTCGAATCGTATTAATACCGTAACTTCAATCACATCAAATGAGTGCCCTTGTTTTACGAGTAACTAGCAAACTATGTCCCTAATTCCATGATCAAATTGAAAAAAAAACTACCTTTTGTTTGGGTGGACATTCATGCATAGCTGGGATCGGTCTATTGGCAGTTGTTTTGAATTATTTCATCTTACATATCGTTCCAACGCACTATAAACTATAAAGTCACGACACACGTGGTTCCGTATTGCGCACAATTTATCAGGTAATGATGCTGCGTGTATTTTCATCATTTTCTACTTCAGCAAAATTGCGTGAGAAAAAAAAGCGTCGTGTGACATAAATTGCAACATCGATTGCCTGCAACATTGCGTGCAATAGGGAAACACGTGTGTCCGTAGCTTATAATATGAGTTCGAAAAAAGGTTTACTTACTTGGTATCCACGGTCACCCTATTAGAAGAACGGAGAACAAATAAACAATATTTAAAATCAAAATCAAAGAACGTATTTATTATTAATACTAATTAATCTTAATTATACGAATCTTCATTTTATTACGTTAAAAGAATTTTAAATTTCATTTTAGATTTTGTTTGCTTACCTTTTGTCCTGGATTACCAGAACCGCCAGTTGGACCCTAAGAAAAGATAAAACGAATAAAATACGTGCACTATTAATTTGACACACAAACTAATAATAATCAAAGAATCGAAAGTTTACTTGCCTCTGGGCCCACTCTTCCTGGTGGTCCAAAAGGTCCAGGGTCACCAACGGAACCCTGAAAACGCAAGGCAAGGTTTGAAAATATTTGAGAAATGTACAATACCATTTCCCAGCTCCCATTTCGATCAAATCCGGCTCAAATCTCAATCCCCTTCCCATTTTTTGGATGTTTTTTCTTTGTGAATCCCACTCCCACCAGTTCATAAAATCCAATTTTCCCAGCCCTAAAAAGACAAATCGCAGCTCCTATTTACCCCTTCAGGACTCTCTGTAATATCCTCTATACCTGAGCTTAGCCTTCAGACATTTAATGGCTTGAGACGTCAATCACGGAGAATATTTATTCGTCCCACATGCATTTTCAAGTTACTTAATGAGCTTCGCATATAAATGTCTAAAACTTTGAAAATTCGCTCAATTTATGAAAAAATGTTATAAGCTTATGGTTGAGAAATTTGGAAGCCACACGCACTCTTTCAAGCCTAAACCACAGATTGTTTCGACAAAGAAAATATTTACCCTTCCTCCTGGCAGACCATTAAGTCCAACTTTTCCAATTGAACCAAACATTCCCTGAAAAAAAGTTATATTGACTAACATAAGCTTACTGGTTAAGACAAAAGGTATGAAAGATGTCATGCATTATTTCAGTCAGGTTCATCAGTCTTGATGGCATTTTTCGAGTAAATTTCACGTGAGGTCATTTACCCAATTTTAAAAATACTGTAATTTAAATTCAATAACAGCATTAAATATCTCAATACCAGCAAAAATTGTCATACTTAAAAGGGCTGCACTGAAGAATAGACCATTACTGCGTAATGCTTTTCCATTTCAGACCACGGGTCATTTGGTCTAACAAGGTCTATTGTTATGATATAGGATGCACGCTATCTTAAAATTTACGATATTAAGATTTTTAACAGCTGGAATCGAGTACTTTACCTTTGGTCCACCGGCACCAGCAGGTCCTCGTTGACCTTCCACACCGCGTTCTCCCTAAACGAACGTAATAACATAAATAGCATTAGAAAATCTATAAATATGTCGTTCACTTACTGAATTTTTAAAAGTATCTACATCGTAAGGAGTTTCACAGAGGTGAATAATGCATTGAAGGATATTAATATCCTGAGAAGGAGACATCAAGATGTCCCATGATGCATTGCAATGGGCGTTTGTGAACAAGGTTTGTTTCCAAGAGTCGTGAATAAGTTAATCGTAACTAACAAGAGAATCGTTCACTCTTATCGAATCAATTCTGATTTGCGGTAGTTTGCTAGTGTTCATAGCCACCATAGATTCAAATGATGGGGCCACCATCATATGTCAAACATGGTGGCCAAATCAATTTTGCTATTTCATCCTCTTGTCAATGAGATGATTGCAGTTTATCTATCTGTTAAAGTATATCGATTAGTCAAAATTGCTGATCCAAACTGTAAATCTCACCTTCTGTCCGACGCTTCCTGTACTACCTTTACTACCGCCTTCACCTTGGACTCCCTGTGTAGAGAATAATAGAACATTGCATTTCCAAATTCTTTGGAGTGACCTTAATGGCTTTTTTTCTTTTACGACATACAAAGGTCATACATCTTGTGGCCTCAAATGGCTCTTAGTCTGCCCTTGTGATGATATATACTTCTCTTTCGTTTTCGTTGCAGATGTGTTTTCTTCTCCATTATATAGCATCCATATATCCAGATAGCTATAATAACAATCTACTTACATTAGCACCAGCTTCTCCTATTGCGCCCTTTGGTCCTTGAGCACCAGTTATACCCTAAAACACACAAAAACATGTGTCCTTATAATAGGTTGTATAATGCTGTAGGACAAAAACGACTGGAAGAACTAAAGATTTTACCGTTGAGCCGTCCACACCCGTCGCTCCAGCCTCTCCAGTTTTACCAGCCGCTCCCTTTCCTCCTTGTTCACCTTGTCGTCCTTGCCTTCCAGTGTCACCGGCTATACCCTGGAATAAATTATAACTTAAGGAGACTGCCTACTCAGTGAACATGCCCATAGTGTGCGCGCGCACAAAAGCTACTCAAAACCCCTGAATAACCTTCAAAATTTTATTGAGGAACTTAACTATACACGTTTTGAACTTCAACAGGGCAAAATCCTAAAACATTTAAGGAGACTATATATTTCTTTGAATTTCCTAAAACAACAGGTGAAAAGCAACCTTTTGTCAAAGTTTGGAAAAAAAAGAAATTCAATTAAGTTATYGTTGTATTTGTGGTTGCCATCGTTTAAGGACGACTTTCGATTCATTAAACGAATAAAATGCTGACTTTTGAGCTTATTTTCAAAACGTTCTCCAATTATTTTAATCTGTTAAAGAAAGTAGTGAGTCCCCCTTTACAGTGCAAGACTATAACCGGGCCACTTAAACTATTTATACAAAACAAAAAACAAAAAACAAAAAAAACAAAACAATAAAAATGCTGAATCAAAACAATGCATTTCAACTTTGGATAGTCGTGCCAATCAGGAACCTAGCCTGTAACAGACTTAAAACTTGACGGGGCTCACGTGCTCAAAGCTAATCCAGGTCTTATTTTTACCAAAGTCTTTATGCATCGATTGCATAGGTAGGATTGACTGATTGGGATTACTACAGCAGATTTAAATTCAAATTTTTTAGTGATACTAACCTTCCTACCAGGTCTTCCTGATGCACCAGCGGCTCCCGAAGTTCCAGTTGGCCCCTGAAAGGATTTTTTTGTCATATTTATCAAAAATACGAGTACACAATCAATATCTAAGCACATCAACTACTAATAACATCTAAATATAGTACAAGTAAATGAATTACGGCCTTAATACTTATTCTCTATCCATTTCTGCTGCTGATACGACATTATCTATCCTTCTATGAAATCTAAATAGTTTTAAACAAACTAATTTCATTCATTTTATTGGACCGTTAAAAGCGTGTAATTGAAGTCACAAACAGCTCGAACTAAGATGTTTCATTCATGCTATGTAACATAAGCTTTTACCATAGTTTAATAGAGGGTTAACAGCTCCCCTCTATCATACTTACATCGGCACCAGCGATTCCTGGGGCGCCTGGTTTACCAATTGCACCGATTGAGCCCTGTTGAATGAAAAGATATAAAAAGGCTTTATATTGTACGCAAAGAATGATATTGCACGCAAAGAATGATATTGCACGCAAAGAATGATATTGCATAGTAAGGTAGTTTATTTTTTTCCGGTCCGGTATCCTAAAAAATCGTGCGTTCAGAGCGGCTGTTTGAGCGGGCGGTATTTTGTTAGTATCTGCCCGCGCTCACGGTCCGGTATCCTTTGCCGCTAAACAACAAAACAAAACTCGTTCGTGATATCAGATGGAAACTCGTGAATAAAAACGATATCAAATTCTTAACATGTGATAATCTCTAATATTCACCTGCAGGTGAATATGAAAGCGCACACGCGCACGCTCGTGTGAAATTGAAAAAAAAAAAAACTCTTAAAAATATTAAAAGAGACTCGCGTCTCGGTAAATATTCCCCGATATTCACATCGCCTTCGGCAAATAATTGTTAAATATACTCCATACCGCTGGTCCAGGAAGTCCAGGTTTGCCGTTAGCAGCAGCCTCACCAGATTCACCCTAATTCATAGAAACATGAATACCATTAATATAATGATAACAATTACGTTCTTCGATATCAGTTATATCTGTCATCTTTACTATATGATACCATTATAGGGCAATACTTCATTGTATTATCATTCAGCAATTATGACCATCATACTATCACTGCTCATCATATCGTCGTCAATATCTTCGTCGCATCAGTTATGACCACAACCCAAAATCGGCTTATCATGTAATATTATCATTTTGTCAGTCAGTTATGGGAAGCACAGATGGCTTAGCGGTGAAAGCGCTCGCCTCTTTTCAATGCGACCAGGGTTCGTCAAGACCCCCAGGGTTCGGTGTCGCATGTGAGTAGCGTTGTTTGTTTGTTTTTCTTCCCTACACAAAAATCAACTCCTAAATTCCAATTCGATAATGGAACGAGAGCCACAGACTTGTTAGCCATAGGCTATTTGCATATGTAATTACAAAGGTAGCACCTTCTCCTCTGTTATTTCAAGACCCTGAGTGTTGGTCCAGTTAAAGGTTAACCGAATGGCGGTTATCATCACCATTTATCACATCATCATCATCATCATCATCATCATCATCATCATCATCATCATCATCATCATCGCCATTCATTACATCCCCATCACCTTCATATCATTCGCACAATGTAATCATCAATATACAATATTGCCAATTATCACCACCATCATCATAATCATCAAAGAAACAAGTATATACCTTGAAACCACGAGGACCTTCCAAACCAGGTTGTCCAGGAAGACCAACAGCACCCTTGTAAAATTAAATGAACTTAGTTTCAATGTTTTTTACTACCTTATGTAACTGCTAAATAAATTGCAAATTTTGCAATATATCTTGCACGATAGAATTGAACATATGCCAAGTGAATAAACATGACTTTAATTTTGACAAAGAAGCGATTACGTACAGCCCCTTTTTCCCAAACTACAACCAAACCAACCGCAACCAAATTTCATGGGTCACAAATATGAGAGAATTACGATCAGTATGTCATACTTCAAAAAATATTGTTATATTGCAGTGAATTTTGAGTTTTCCCGCCCTCCAAATTTCTTCTTTACATATTATGGAAAATACGTTAGCATCTTCTTCCCGCAAACGGCAGACGTGACCACGTTTTCATCGTGTCCCTTTCACCGTTTTGCAAATTTTTTCACTGAAGACAAATATCTCAACTTTACCCTTGGTCCGCCAGAGCCAGAGTCACCAGGCAAACCAATTGATCCAGAAGGTCCCTGTAATCAGTAAAGAGGAAATTTTCAATTTTGCTTTCATTGGAAAAAGCCCAATACTTATCATGCAGCTGTATTCAGCGTGTCTCCTACCTTAGCACCAACGCCTCCATTAGATCCAAGTGGCCCAACTTTGCCAGCAACACCCTGAAATCGAAATACAATGAACGTCGACATTACATTTTACCAATAACTAAATGTTTCAAAGATAGCCAACAATAGCACGAGCCACTTTTCCTATTAACTAGCCCTTGGCTCATTTCATTCGTTCACTTGCTCTTTTCTTCACTTGCGCATTCCTCTTAGAAGCAGCTAACCAACTGCCTCAATTTATACATGATCCAAATTGTGTTTAAGCCCACTGAAGCAATTTACAGCGCAAAGTTAGGACTGAAATAATATCTTACTCTTGCTCCATCCTCTCCGGACTCGCCCTGTGCACCAGAATCTCCTGGAGGTCCCTGTCAATGTGAATGAAAAATTAGTGTAAATAGGATGGGAAACTCAACTGGTTTTATGACCCAATATTGCCATGATACCCAAAAGATGACATTGGAATCTAGAATTGGTCTTATGAGATGGAAGGAAGCCAAATGACATTTCTACGTAAATACTGGAAAGCCTGGAAAGTGAACCTAATGCCTACCGATCTACGATAAGCTACCTATTAAACCACCCAAACACCCATCAGACCACCTTATCTACCACCTACTACCCATCGCACTCGACCTTGCCTGTAGTCACAAAACAAAAAGTATACCTTAGATCCAGGCTGACCTGGTGGGCCAGGTATGCCAGCATTTCCACCAGGACCCTTTAAAAACAAACATGTAGATGAGTTTAGCAGACACAAAACATCAAGTTGTAATCATTTGACGATATCTAGGTAATTACCGTTGGGCCAGGTGGGCCGGGTTGACCGCGTCCTCCAGGACCTCCTTGTTCTCCCTAGTTATACAAATTGTTTCAATAAGTTATTGTTGTTGTTGTCTTCTTGGTGCTAGAGCAAACATGATAATTAAAGATAATCGTAAAACAAGAGCTTACAGATGATCCCTGGCTTCCAATACTTCCTTTTGGACCAGCAGCACCAACATCACCCTGATAAACACAAAATGCAAGACTGAGTAATAGATATAAAAACCTGAAACCTTTCCAAGTGTATACATGAAAAAGTTACTAATTTACTCCTGAGATCGATATATTAATTTGTGTTACTAAATATTCGTGTCATTGTTAAACATGGCAATGTATTTGTATACATTTGGCTAAGAAACTTACRATCAAACCAGTGGCTCCTAAAGAACCCATTGCTCCACGTTCTCCTCTGACACCCTAATATGGTAATAAGGAGATATTTGCAATTAGAATGAATCAACGCTTTTAACAAAACAATGTTGTCTTTACCTTTCCACCTTGTGGGCCTACGAGACCAATTGCGCCAGCAGGGCCTGCAGAACCCTGTGTACATTATAAATAATAGCAATAATTATTTAAGATATTTCAATTTATTGGACAGTTAATTATGAATCAAAAATACTAACTACAAAATAATAGAGTGTGTGCAACCACGTGACTCAAAATCAAAATGAATAACAATGAAACAGTCGCCATCTTGGTTGATCTAACAAGAGAAGCTAATGAGGAACGCCTTGTTATCGTCAACTAAGATGGCTGCAATGACGTAGAATGCATCTGCTCTTTAGGAATCAAAGTGAAAGGCTTACCGGAAGTCCCTGCAGACCAGGTTTTCCCATGACACCTGTATCACCACGCATTCCCTAAAGAAATAAGGAACGATTAAATTAACTCTAGTGTTGCTCACAATACCATTTTTACACGTTATATCTTACTACACATCAAAGTCTCGTTGGTAGGCCTTTTCTGAGTTTAACGAACATGATGAATTATGGTACGAATATCCACATAAGAGTATGACAAAACAGAGATGTTTGTACCGAATCGTAGGAACACTACAATGTACCAGAAGAGATTTTTGAGGGGTAAAACGAGCATTGGCCTGCTTGAGAAGTTGCACGATTTTGGTGCCATCATTGAGCTAGCCTCTTTTTCTTTCTTTTCCCCCTCAGGTCTTACCGTGTCTCCGGTTGTTCCAGGTCCACCTGCTGCTCCATCATCACCACGTTCACCCTTGATCAGGGAAATGACAAAGAATATCAACGAAATATAGGAGAAGATGTCCACAGCCTAATCAAAAGTAAGATTGTATTTAAAAATAAAATTGAATTTTAGTTACCGCTAGGCCCTTGGGGCCAATAGGTCCTCGCCCACCGTCACCACCATCTGCGCCCTACAAATAAAATTGTTGAATCAATATAAAATAAATCGACATAACATAGCCTGAACTTAATATAGAAGATATTTGCGATAAATTGATAGGGTGTGCGTTGTCTAGGATGGTATGATGTCTGTTTTTCGTGAACTGAATCGTTTTAAGAGTAACTGAGATTTTTGAATAGCTATTATAAGCGGCCTGTCTTTTCATATTCAAATAGGAATTTTGCAACAATGAACAGTCACGTGCAGATATATGACTTTGATAACGAATCAATTCAGCTCAAGGTTCCTTGGGGAAGTCTTAGCTGGATGGCAAACAAATTTTAAACTGCTTCGTATCTTGAAATCGAAAGTATCTTATAAGGCTGGAAAAAGTATTTTTGAAAAGGTTTTGGTTACGACATAAGTAATCCAGCAAAAAAATCTTTAAATAAAGGAAGTCCAAATTTTTTTGCCATCCAGTAACAATCACGTGTCAATCTATTGCAGAAGGCCTATTGAATTCATGTCTATGTATCATGTACCTGTTTGCCGTTTTCGCCATCCTCTCCACGTGGTCCTTCACCTCCTTGATCACCCTATTAACAAGCAAAAACAGCAGCAAAATAATTAATCGGTCCATTTCCTGAATCGTGTTACTTATTTTCGTAATAAATAAAAAATGATTATACCTGTTCTCCTTTGGCTCCATTTTTGCCTGGTTGTCCAGGTAAGCCAGGGGAACCCTAAAAAAGAACCATTTTTGAGTCACGAGAAAACCAGACTTATCAGAATACGTGTCCAATGTTAGTAGTGATACCCACCGATGTGCCTGGAGGTCCATCGCTACCGATTGTGCCAGGGGCTCCAGGGACGCCCTTGAAATGAAATGAAGAAAATCAGAATCACCAAAAGATTTTTGTGAATTTGAAGCATGTTTCTTACCCTTATTCCTTGCCGACCTTCGATACCACGCTCGCCATTACGTCCAGGAACACCCTAGAGAATCCACGAAATCATAAAATGCGTTTCCATTGAATTCAATGAAAGGCACTAAGTAATTATCTGCACTAGCGTACGGAGCGGTGGGGGCACGTGTCCCCCAAAAATTTGCTTTCGACACCAACAATTAATTGAATCATGCGGGATTCCTCTGGATTTGGCGGTAAAATGGTACATTGCCCCCCTCCCCCTTCTTCTATAATCGATACTTCACTACGCCCCTAAGATTATTTGGGTTAAAATGGTGGTTAGCTGCCACATTAACATAAGTAAATTCTGAAATATGTTAAACAAATACGGGAAGAACACTTTCTTTATTTTCGAGCAAAAACAGATGTTGTTTATGGAGTCGAATAACTATGTAGCTAGAATGTGATCTCCTCACTTGATAATTTTCAAGGAAAATTTTTTTAAAAATGTATGTGTACTTACCATGTCACCACCCTCTCCCCTGTCACCAGTCTTGCCATCTAAGCCCTATAAGACACAAATAAAAACATGGCATCACGTGTCCGGATACCAACAAAAGAAAACAGTCATAGAGTTAAGTGTGACGTAATTCGAACGAAAAAGGACTTCCGGGTCCAAATTAACAATTACTTCCGCAGACATTTTTCTGATTTTGTTTCTTCATAGCAGGATTTTCTGTTCATATATCTAATTGTTGAAGGTAGAAAATAAATCCTGGGAATAAGTTGTGGCAAGATTCTAGCGATCTTTTGTGTGATTAAACCCGGAAATACGTCACAACTTAAAAGCCCTAAAGACGTCACAAGTACTGGGAATGACCACATATATGCAGTATTTCCTCGTAACTGAATTCCCAAAGCATGCTTGTTTATATTTGAAGAGCACGAACTGACTTACTCTACGTCCAGGTTGGCCGTTTGCACCGCTGTTACCCTTGGCTCCCTACCGAAATAAGAAAATGTCAATAGGATTATGATTTTATGAGTCTGGACGGTAATTTGTTTTTAATATCGAATAGTCTCGGATGGCCCCCAGCTGGACACTGAAATAAAGGTAGTTGGGCATCTGGCCTATCGTGGACCGGTTCTTAGATCAGTATTTTCACTTTATAGGGTTTCATTCATTAGGGCACTGGCGGATCGGGGTTCGTGATAGGAAGTGGGGAACCTCAGTGGGATAGGTGGGCATTCGGCCGGTCAATGTTGTCAATAAATAAGATTATTTTCATTAGGACACTGGCATATCGAGGTTCGGGGTGGGGGATGGGGAAGCTCGGTGGTGAGGAGAAAGTATCCGTTTGGGAGAGTATGAAGTTTTAGAACATTATAGGCGAGGCAACCTCGAGAGGGAGAGTCAGGCGTCCTATATAGATGGAGGTGGGTTCAGCAGTAATTTAAATGTGATTTTGTCAACAAATTTCCGATTAAAAGCCTCCCTAAGTATGAATTTTCAAATGCAGTACTTACATCTTTGCCCGATAAACCTGAAGGTCCAGGCTTTCCGTTCTTTCCAACTGGACCCTGCAAAACAAAGCTTTGTAAGAATATTACAATAAACTGAAATAAGCTAGTGACAAAGACGGTCAGCTCAACAAGGCAAAGAAAGTAATAACAAAAAGCAAGTCCAATTCCAATAACAACCTTATCATCAACAGACACTGCAGCTTTTATATTTTAGCATTCATAATCATAAAACAGTTATGGTTAAATTAAAAGTCGGTAATGTTTACCGGATCTCCTGGATCTCCTCCTGGACCGGTTTCTCCCAACGCACCAGCAAGTCCCTAACGTAATAAAAAGAGACAAAATCCGAATCAAATATGATCAACGAATCACAGAATACAACGGAATGAATACAAGAATTGTCTGTCTCATGTGACGGATGTCGTTAATAGACTACATCGACGATACGGCGACCATCTTCCAAGTGGGCAAAACGAAACAAAGATAACGGAAAATATAGACTTTCATAGTGTCCTTGTCTTTTTTATGGGGCAAGGTGATCGATATAATAGGTTATCTTTTGTAGCATTCTCTTGTGGTGAGCTGTTAATATCAATTAACGTCATTCCTGTAACACTATTGTTTGCCCCCTGGACGCCCCACAATGCCTTGCAATCCAAGATGGCCGCTGTATCATCCAAGTAGTCCATTTGAGGGATAGCTATGGCCTCTGGGCTTGACTTACCGGCCCTCCAGGTCCACCAGGTAATCCTCTTTCTCCAATTATTCCTTGTTGACCCTAGAATTAAACAAATGTAAGCAATATCAAAAAAATCATCAAATAGTAGGGAAAAATGGGAAATACGGATTGGGCATTTTTTGGTGTGTGTGAAATTATTGTAATCCTATATTGATAGTGGTTCTGAATCAAAAGTAGAGCGGTTATTGGCTTATCTGTGGTACCGTTTTCTCTTTGTTCCCTCTTATTTGAATTAGGCGCCTTTTCCGCCTTCGTGACAGATTATCAAATGGATGAGATTTTTGCTCTTAATTGGTTTAAATAATGCCATCAATCCTGGTACCAATAAGAGCATGCCGTAAACTCAGTATCTTTTTTTTATATTTATTTCAAGTTTCAAGTATTCATTACTGCGTAAGAGTTGAATACCTTGATGCCAGCTGGTCCACTTCTTCCAATCACACCGTTTTTACCAGCTTGGCCCTGTTACGTAGACGAACAACAATGAAAAAAACGATTAAAAAGAAACATCTTTATTCTCTTGCCTTCCAGAAATTATTAAAGTTAAAAATATCAAAACTTACTCTAGCGCCTTTTTTCCCAGTAAGGCCGGTTTGTCCAGAGGGTCCACGTTCTCCCTAGAAGAGGGGAAAAAAATTTCATGATATATTTCTTGCGTTGCACAATAATACCACCACTAACACTAGAGAAATACGTTTGCGCATGCGTGCATTTCTAAGAATTTATAGAAGAGTTTGAGTGAGTAAATGTTTATTCTCTCCGAGTATACTAAAGATTCCGCGTGTATTGCCCATGTCTTACCATGACTACCAGAAACAAAAAAACAAAAGCACTGATGAAGAAAGTACGGGAATAATATTTATAACGATAACAGCAACAAGAACAACAACAACAACAAGAACAAGAACAACAATAACAATTATAACCCAAATAATGATAATAACAACGCAAATTAACAACAGCAACGATCTCAACAACAACCCTTATAGTGATATGAAATCTAATTTTTTTCGTATATTACCGGTGATCCGTTCTCGCCTTCTCTGCCATCGTCTCCGGGTTTTCCCTAATCAGAACAAAATAACAACAAAATAAGTGACTAATAAAACTGATAATTCAATGACAGTCCAATAGTTGATATCTTACGGGTAAGCCTGGCCCTCCATCACGTCCGGCAACACCAACTCGTCCACGTGCACCTTGTTCTCCGGTCTGGCCAACACCACCAGGCTCACCGGTTTCGCCCTAAGTTGGTGGAACATAAGAACATTATTGAGATAATTCAAGCATCGTCATAGGTCAAGTCACCGCTCGAGCAGTGATTATCGTCTCAGAATCAATGGGCGCTCGACCAATCACAGAGCGAGAAACGCTGTATTCAAGTCTAAAATTAGATTGATACAAATTATTCCTAATCTAGGTGTTGAGGCTACTCAACAATATTTTTCTTTTCTTTGTTTATGTGTGTGTGTGTGTATGTGTTAGTAGCATTCTTTAGATTCATTTATCCGTTTTCCTTTCCCCTTTGGGAGCATTAACATGCACAAATTAGATTTGTAAGTTCTTGGCACAGAGTGACTTTGCCTGGGGTGGTGAGTGTGTGAGCAACTTTATATTCGATAGAATCTAGCTAGATTACTTTTCTCTTTTTGGACGACCTTCACCTGTTTGTAAGCTTATCGTATTTAGTAATATTAGCTTTCATTGACACTATTGTAATTTAAGGAATTCACTACAGAATAAACTGAATATTTGAACTGGTCGTACGCTGAATCAGGTCGGGTCCTTACACTAGGTATCTATAGGTTTACATATTTTGAAAACTAAAAAATTGTCGTCTTACATTCTTGAGATAATGATAACGCTATAAAAGTGAAATAAAATTTAAAACGTTCTTCAAATATCGCATACTAGTTTGAAATAAGAAAAGTCCAAATTTATTGAACTCCTCAGGACAAAATATCTTAGATTTGAAACCTAATATCGATTAGA
The DNA here is from genome assembly GCF_009602425.1 of Actinia tenebrosa. The sequence goes on from NW_022260168.1 coordinate 404,562, forward strand.
TTGTAAAAATAGTTTAGTCAAATCCAACGAGTGATCTATCATCAATGGTGTGTTCTGATTGGATGAGCTACTATTGGGCTATAAGTTAAGCCTACTAGTATCGAAAAGTATCGGCTTTGAAAACCAAAACATTAAATTCGACTTTAATTTAAAACTTGTTTACATCTATATCTTTGACCACTATTTGGATATGACAACAATAAGTCCTCTCGCGCCCACATGACCTATGAGTCAATAGTTCATTTGGGCTCGATGACCAATTGGTAATTAGTATGTTAGTGAGTACATTTAAAGCGGAGAGGGTAAAGACCACTATATTTCTTCTTAACTTTTTCTATCAAAGTATAACAATAAGTTTCTATTATACTTACAGGGTCTCCCTTGTTGCCTTCTGCTCCACGCTTTCCATCGCCTCCAACTCCTCCCTGAAAAAGTAAGTAGCGATAAGTATGTGTGTATAAATTTTTATCGCATAAGAAGAATAAAGATATTTTATCAGTTTGATGATGGTATACCTTTGCTCCTTTAGCGCCGGTTGGGCCCATAAAACCTTGTGCTCCTGTCATACCCTATAATGAAGACTGATAGTTAGGACTGGTTCCGCCCCTAATTGAAGAAGTCAGTTAAAGTTTACGCATCCTTTCATTCTTAATTTCTTCCTTTCTTCGGGGTTTTTCTCCGGGTTTTCAGTCCGGTTTTCCTCCCTTCAACTTTTAAAGTCTAATTCATTCTGAGGAGAAATCTTCATATTTCGTTTGTACTATAAAGTGAAAATTTTGCTTTTTGTCTTTCTTTCTTTCTTTCTTTCTTTCTTTCTTTCTTTCTTTCTTTCTTTCTTTCCTTCTTCCTTCCCTCCTTCCTTCTTACTCGTTTTCCTGTTGATCCTGGTGCACCAGCTTGTCCACTGTCACCGGGCGCTCCCTATAAATCAAAAACAGATTATCACAGAAGATCGAGATTACATCTTACTAAGGGGCTTTACTTATTCATGGTAGGTGTTAGGATTAGAAGGGCGTGATCTYGATTTTTTCAGGCCACCCATTTGCAAACCTGAAATGAACGGTATATAACTTATAGAGAGAACTTTACGAAAGGATCCACTGAATGGGCTTTGAATACGAGGTCCATATTTCATTAAACCATGCTTTACTTACTCGTTTTCCAACTGGCCCTGGTTGTCCACGCGCTCCTTTGACTCCAGGTTTTCCCTACGACAATAGGCATACATTTAACCTTTGCATACTACAAGTGAAAACAATATGTCTATTTGACACTCATGAGGCCATTCATCTTACCGGGCCACCTTTATTGCCAGTTTCTCCTGCGGCACCATTTTTGCCGATATCACCCTAACAGTTGACCAAAAAATTGCAAATGTTAAAAATACTTGAATAAGAAAGCTTGAATACAATTATACATGGATACCAACACTTTGACTTATGCTGTATACTACAAACTTACCCTACTACCACGTTCTCCACGGTTGCCGGGGTCACCTGCCATGCCCTGAATTCGACAAATGATTGATTAAGAGATGTAATTCGACTGCTAAGCCATCAATTGAGGCCGATAATCCTAGATTACAATTGACGGTGGCTTAGGGGTATTTTCAGCTCCTATAAACACCACTAGGGTATTCCCGATTATTTTGCGAGATGGTTATTGTCACGGCACTGCCCAAGTATCGGATTCGTCAGGAAGATTACAGTTTGAATTTTTGAACAAAAATATTAAAAAATCCAGTTAACGAACAATAAAAATGCGAGATTTTGTGGAACGAGTTCATGAACCAAACTAGGCAGTCACCAGTATCGTTGGAGGAAAAGAAAATAATAGGAAAGGAGAAGAGAATGGGCTTTATCCCTTTTCCTTTCTTCTCCCATGCCCAACGTAGTGGGGCCAAATCTAAGCCTAATTTCCTCTGACTCGTGTTATCTTCATCATCTGCATCACAAGAATTGAAATATCACTTACTCTGGTTCCCACTTCTCCTGTTGGTCCTTGTTCTCCTGCGGCACCTAAATCTCCCTAGAATAAATTTTATACAATGTTTGATGAGAAAATACCAAAGTAGGAGAGCAAGAAAGTCTGGGAAGTTAGTATATTTAGTTTAACAAGTAGAATACGTTACCGATGCTCCTTTAGGTCCTGGCTCTCCTTGATTACCATTTTGACCATTGGCACCTGTCGTTCCCTTGGGTCCAATTGGACCAGTTGTTCCTGTTTCGCCGGCGTAACCCAAAGGGCCTGTTGAGCCGGCACGTCCAGGAGCTCCTTTGGGTCCTCTAGGTCCAGATGGTCCCGCTGGGCCAGCTTGTCCAGGGTTACCCTAATGAATGAGTTAATGAGTGAGTGATCGTCCGAGACATGTATTTAAATAGGAAGGAGGGAAGAAGAGCGAGGGAAAGGAAGAGAGGGAAGGGAAGGTGGTAAGAATAAAGGGCAAAAAAGGAAAGGAAAGTATAGGAAACATGGTGGAGAGGTAATAATGGAAAATAGAGAAAGACAAGTGTGAAGGTTTTGCTAAAACTTTAGTGAGCGAGTGAGTGAGTAAAACATTTGCATAGACTCCCCACAATAACTCGTTTAGGGAGGGAGAAGGAGGGACAAGAAAGCAATAGGAACAAAGACAATGTTTGTCATTTGGTGGAAAATAACACGGATATTCAATACCTGAGATCCAAAAAGTCCTGCATTACCTCTTCCTCCTTGAAAACCCTAAATGCAAACAAACCAACATGATGTTGATAGGATATCCAAATGGGAAGGAGATTACGTCACCACTAAAAAGCTACTTACCACTGGTCCTGGATCTCCAATAGGTCCTGGAACCCCGCGCATTCCACGCTCACCCTAGAAAAGAACATTTTGAGGAAATATTATTATTATTTTATGGGAGGCATGGGTGGCCTAGCGGTGAGAGCACTCGCCTCTCACCAATACGATCTCCTCGGACTCGTCGTTTCGTAAGTAGAGTTGTTTGTTGGTTCTCTCCTGTGCTTCGAGAGTTTTCCTCCCTCCGCAAAAATCAACTTCAAAATACTAATCTGATCTATAAGCATATGCATATCAAACATGCGCGTTACAAATATCAAAGTATAGCATTTATAATTCAAAACTACACTTCATATTTCTTGCATAAGAAGAAATGATGGAGTCGATGGAAACTTACATCGACGCCATCTATTCCATTCAGTCCGGTATCTCCAACCGCTCCCTGAAAGGTAATAAGAATATAATTAAAAAGACAACCACAAAGAAAGAAAGAAATAAGACCAACTTCTTTCATAAAGATATCTAATGTTACTATTGATCGTTGATCTCTTTATCGACAAGCACGTGACTCCTGTCTTATGGTATTTACTACCCTAAGTATAAATATGTACCTTCTCTCCATCAACTCCTCGATCTCCTTTAGTTCCAGTGCGTCCTGATCTTCCTTGATGTCCTCTCTTTCCTTCTGATCCAGCTTTGCCTCGATCACCACGAGGTCCCTAAAGTAGTTTTTTTAGACTTAGAATTATTTGTCATTAAGCAGAGGTGGATTAAGGGCCGGGCCCACGGGGCCGCCCTCCCCCCTCCCCGTTTTTTAATTGATGTATTTTCTTCAAACGTAATTGTATTTGCAGAGAAAGATTTTTGCTGAGTAAGATTTTTTTTTTCCATGTACGTCAGAAAATAAAGGCGCATCCAGAATTTTTATTGTTAGGGGTAGGGAGTTATAGGGTCACGAGGCTTTAACTGAGAAGCAAATAAAACGAAGTTTGGCAATTCGGTCCTTTATTTTGTGCTTTTGCCATAGAAAAGAGGTTACATCCTTGGATCCACCTTTAAAGGGACCACAACTATCTAACCACACTAAGAATAAAATGACAGCAATCTACCTTTCGTCCAGGATCACCTGGTGGGCCGTTTCTTCCTGGGCCTCCTGCATCACCCTAAGAAACAAAACGGGTTACAGCAATGACATTCAAATGATCAAACTGAAGAGTCAATAATCGATTTTCTGGTACTAACATCTTCGCCGTTGCGTCCTGGTGGTCCTGGCGGTCCCATCACACCTTGTAAGCCCTGCAATAGGATAAATGAAAAAATTGGTGTATGCTTCCTGGATAATATGGCTATTAATAACGAAAAAGTGAAAAGGAAGGGGCACGCCATATTTAATAGACGACTTGCACAAACAGGTCACATGACCCTGCCTCTCTTAAAACGAGCAGTTGTATGAAAACGAACTTTACAAATGAAAGAAGCAGCTCAACATTAGTTAGAGGTCGAAGTTTCAGCCAATATAAAATAGCACATTTTCCCATACCAATCCTTATAAAATATTTGATTTTATATTTAATGCCATTTCTCCTTTTTCCCTACTAATATTGAGGTGCTCTTTTCATTCCGGATGTTCATTTTGACAAAGCCCTCGTGTTAGTCTAGGTATAATACCTATTCCATAACTTTATTTAGGACACTTACATTTGGTCCACGATCTCCTGGCGTTCCACGAGCTCCTGGGGGCCCAGGGATACCCTGCCAAAAAAATTATGCATAAATATAACTGTATTATCAACTGTATTTGAAGTAATGATTAGATTTAGACGCCATCAAATAATACCTCGAAATGCCAAAATAGATTCGGCCTCGTCTGTAATTTTAGCATAACTTTTAAGCCAAGTATAATCGAAAAGCATGTTGTCCTATTACGTGTAATATGTTATATGACAAGCCGTTCTGGAGAAGAAAAGTTCTAGTGAAACCTCTTTTTCTTGGCTCGGGTTTAATACGTTAGAACTATTAATATTCCACTTTTCAAAGATCTCACAATCAATCGGTATAACCTCTAATAGTCTGCTATTATTGCAGTGGCGGGAATAGGAGTGCGTAGGGCCTTTTGAATCCAAAAACAATAATTAAGCCCAAACACTGTTGGATAAAGGGTGCGTGAAGGACCTGCCTCCACATCCGACACTGTGTTATAGACGAGCCCAAGCAATATTAAGACCTCTACTGTGGTAGAGACCCACTAACGATGTACTTACATCAGGACCTCTTGATCCAGGTCGTCCTGGTGGTCCCGGATCTCCCTTTCAAGACAAAACGAACAAAACGTAAATTATGATGAAATGTTGGTTTTCCAGATTCTCTGTTTTCTCTCCACTCACAAACTAGTAGTCTGTCTGTCAATCTCAATTCCAATGTGATGAGCGCGTTGTTCGTGTAACCTAACCTAACCTAACCAGCGAAAAGGTTGTTTCTAGGTTCGATAAATTTGGGTTTCCATCTCACTATAGAGCTAGTAGAAAATATCTTGTTATTTGTCTTAAAGTAAGGGAGTTTGAGTTTTTCGTACATTACCCAAATCATCCATTCTCGTACCCAGACTCTTCTCACCAAAAAATCGAATGTTTTCCTTCGATTTTTCGCTGAGAAGGCTTTTGGTACGAGAATGACAAATCACCCAAAATGCCTTTCTTCATTTTTACCTAAACAAAAACTTTGATCGTATTATAGGTTTCAGGAAGTATCTAACAACTCGGAAAGGAGTGGAAAGTTCTAAGAAATAGAGGTACTTGACTAATGTCTTTCGACTCATTAGAAACGTTATTTAAATTTCCCTAATTATTTTTTTCAATTAAGTGTTACCCTTGTCAATCCCTTCAGCCTTCTTTCTCTTTTTCCTCTGCCATAGTAATTACCAAGTAATTACCCCTCCCCATCCCAATAGGACATTTGTATTATGACGTCATTAACTGCAACTACCAGAATCCCTTGCACACTTTCTTATGTTCAGTTAATTAGCAGCAATTGTCTTACTATTCTCATGAGGAGATGCAAATTTGAATAAGGAAGAAAATTCGCCAAGCATTTTGGTAGTTGTAGTAAAATGATGCTATCATGCAAACAGCCTATCGAATGATTTTTTTTTTCTCCCTTCTTTTACGGTCTGTTCGTCCCGTTTAACTCGCAACGATGGTCTACTTACAACTCTCTGTAACTCTCCAGCTCCTCCATAGTTAATTTGAGGTACTACAACAGGCCCCTTTGGTCCTGGTATTGTCTATAAGAAAAGGATAGTGTTGATCATATAAAATAGTACAGTACTCCGGTTTTTYCATCAAAAAAATTATACAATACGACAAAGGTGAAGTTTAACAAATTGACATCAGATTTTTATGTGTCTGTCCTCTTATTGACAATAAATTGCGTCATCACATTGTCAAAGTAGTGTGGATTCACGAGGCGTAACCGAGTGGATCCGCATACTACTTTGACAATGTGATGGCGAAATTGATTGTCAATAAGAGGACAGACACATAAAAATCTGATGTCAATTTGTTTTTTACAATAACAAAAACGATAAAAACTTCTCATTTTTAGCGATCAAAACAACCAACGGAAAGAGCGCGCGCTCGTTGACGTCAGATTTATCTGTCTGTCCTCTTATTGATGATAAAAAATAACCAATCAGCGCGCGAGGAATTTGTAAATTATTGTAAAAAAAGTATTTGAACTTACCATGACTTTGGGAGGGCCGGGTGGACCAGGGGGGCCTGGGGGACCATTGGGTCCAGTTGGTCCACTGTCTCCAGGTTCACCTTTATCTCCCTGTGAAATCACAATATCAACGACTAAAGCAAATGATGAGGTAACACAAGATTGAATATGTATGTGTGTATGAGGCGTAGCGGAGTGCTTTTAGACCTGATAAAACACGATCTACGAGTTTTTTGAACATTGTCAAAAACTCATGAACAATTTATAAGATTTTGGTTCAACTGGAGCCACCATACACGTCACGAACATGGACTTTTATACATCGATAGCAAATCGTATGTACCTGTCATGCGCAGTTGAGGTTTATACGTCACTACATGTCATCAGTCATTCCCAATAAAGGCTCCCACATTTTAAAGACAGCATGCTAGTCTCAAGACAGGATTGCTAGTCAATTAGATTTCGTGGGTCGTCGGTGATCGTATGTGAGACAGACCTTGATGAGGCTCTAAGTCTTCATCTAAATTTGGAGAAACCTTTATCTCTGATAAAGTCGTCCTTATTAGTATTCTTTATATACAGCTGTAAAGAATACTAGTGTAGAGTTCTTTATCGGATATAAAGGTCCATGCACGTGACGTGTGTGGTGGCTCCAATTAGACCATAGGCTTATGAATTATTAATGAGTTTTTGAAGCTTACTTATAACCCTACTGCCCCCAAATACAAAACAACAACGAACAAACAAAACTTTAGCCAACCATTCTCAACGTCAATTGAACGACTTTAGGAAATGAAATAAATTAAGGGTGAAATCGTTCAGCAAAGGCTTAAATTGAGCACCTACTATTGAAGTGAAATTTTATGTAAATTTTATGTAAATTTCATGGTCACGTGACCTAAATTTTCCCCGTTTATTGGAACCAACTTGTAAAGAGCCACAATCTGAGAAAGTTTGAAAAAGCTGGTTATACTTTAAGCAGAAACACCAGAGAATTCATCTTTTAATGGTCTGATAGAGAATTGGTGCATAACCCAGGCCTTAACTTGCTGGAGAAGTTATCTACCTACCACTAATCACCAACCCAATACCTACCTATCTACAATACTCTACCTACTAAACCACCAAACCACCCAAATACCAATCGACCTAATCTATCACCTATCACAAACCCAATACCTACCCATCTAAAATG
>NW_022260168.1:420711-439926 GCF_009602425.1 Actinia tenebrosa
CACGTAGTGGTGGTGGTCACGATTCAATGATGTAGATGGTGGTGCTGGATTTATACTAGTGAAAGATGATGATGATGATGATGATGATGTTTAGGCTCGTGGTGGCGGTAGTCATGATTTATTGATACAGGATTACAGTGCCGCATCATTTCCTGTCTACAAATTTCTCGCAGCAAAGCTGGAGAAACTTAACGTTCACCGCTGGTGAAGATGTAGCCCCTAATCCCATTACTTTGCCTCCGCATTTGTCTCCTAGTTAATTTTAATGATTGTATTGTCATCATTATCGTGATAAAAAAGAAGACCCACTCATTCTTGTCGCTCATTAATGCAATCATTTCTCTGAATGGGTTTATTGCAGTGGCAAGGCTGCTTGCCAGCAACTGCATCTGGCAAAATCTACACGAATAACTCATTAGTGTAAGCCTTGTTTGACTCATTTAAAGCTGGGCGCTATGATCATTCCTGACCTGAAAAACGTCTCTGAAAACGACATTTTCGGATCCATTTTTTACCTTTATTCTTCTCTGTAGTCAAGAGTGAACTCAAAACATTCAGTCCAAAGACCCAAGACATACATGCAATTGATTGGTCATTTTCTTCGATGAATTTTGTTTTCTTTTTTTTTTACTTTTCTTCCTGTCGTTGTCCATGAATGTCTAAATGCGAAATGGGAAGTTGAAAAGCTGTTATTACAGTTGAGCCCCCAACGTGATATTCATTTGTTTGAGAATCATCATACAAGTGAGGCTATCGGGTCGATACAATGCTTGTTGTCTCATTTGCATATCATTTGCATGCAACCATAATATCTGCTATTTATACCCAAAATAATTTTTTATACCCTTCGTAAAGTGGGAGCGTTAGGGCACCCCCGGCCTATGTGTTTGACTATTGTCTGAGCCTTTCTTTGTTAGTAAGAAAGTCGGTTCATATATGATTATCTTGAAAAAACCTTCGGGAAGAAAACGCGAAATATCAAGTTCCAAGTTGTTCGAAGATCTATTTGTTGTTTTTATGCCGACTTTGACATAAATTCTGGTTAAATATCCCAGATGATAGCAAGATAATGAATTCTAGTGAACGCATACCTTCTCATCTCATCTTTATTTTTCTTAATCTTATCTACAAAAGCAAAAGATCTGCATTGTAAACGAAACGGTTCGCCAAACGTTCTTACAACGTTCCCCTCAARCGAAGAGGTGAACGCTCTAATATTAATATTGCTAAAATACATATTTTTTTGTATTGCTTTGTAACTCGAACTCGAACTCGAAGTCCAACTCGGCATATCCGGAATCCCCTCATCTAAAAGCCAAAGGACATTACACAAGGGATTATTCCTATAACATTGTATTAAGCCGAGCCGGTATCAGTGTGTATTAGTTCATCCATCTTTTCGAGCTTCAAGGACCTAGATCGCAAATGTGCGGTTGGTTTATACATCACCAGGAGTTAAAAATCTATTATCTATTGCAATATGTCTTGGCACATCCGTACRAAGATTTCCGCTACACTGAAGACAGGTTTATCTATTCCTTAAAAGGAGGTCACCCTCATGTCTCGATGTGACGAAATGTCATTATTTTTCGAAAGTGGATGACTGACTGTTGATGCGCACTTTACTTCAACTTGTCCAGAGTGTTCAGTGCCAGGGCAAGCAGAACTTCTTTGATTAAGTGCATGTGTTGTAGTGTTGGGTAAACCAAACAACCATGCACCTGTTCATTTGGAGACAAGCTTTGGTCCTTGTTATCTGTCTGCAACAAATTCTTGGTCAAGAAGGTATGTATTTGATCGAGATCTTTCATTTTCCTTGGCAGAGATGAAGGTTCTTGATCTTGTATTCGTGTTCTGAATTCTCTCTCTCTCTCTGAATTTTTACAGTGTCAGTTTTAGATTCTTTTTGATTGTTATAGCTATTTTTTGTACGTGTTTATGCATCAAAACTTTTGCTAGTAACAACCTGTAGAATTCTTCAGTTTGTTATATTCATCTTCACGTCTGAGAAACTGAAGTCGTAACAATAATTACGAATAGCGGTACTCAGCACATATAAAAACGTCGAACAATACCTTCTTGATCGGCAATAATATACTTTGAAAGTATATTCACATAGATATATGTACCTTTTAATTTTTTTTTGCAATTAGCTTTCGGCCATTGCTTGCTGGGTTCTGTGGGGCTGTGATGATGGCCTGAAGACATGGCAGATACATAGATATATATATATAYAYATATATATAGATGTTTATATAGATTATATATATATAKAGATTATATGCATGTTGATGATAGATAAGCGGTAGTTAAGCAGTTAGTAAAAAAACCTAGTAGCTTTTTACCCCCAACTAGCTATTAGGATTCATCTCCAAGATTTTGACCACGCAATTMTTGACTGCGGAGAAAGATCGGTATTTCCTCCTTCCGACAAAAATCTAATATGTTTTGACTCTCGGTAGATCCGTCATGGGAGAAGGAGAGAACGAAAAGTAGGTAGACTTGCCTCGGAATGTAACAGAACAAGGTATAAGAATGGTTTTAAATAGAAAAAAAAGAGGTCACATGTTAATTTGGATAGTATTTTCACGTTGAATGGTTAGCGAAAGAATTTGAACTACCTAATGCTGGTCTAATGAACAGCCTTTCCAAAACCATTAATCCTTCATCCCGCTATCTTTATCATTTTGATACAAAGACTTGGATACAAAGACACAGTCCACATTCTAGATCTAGCTTCATTCATTATATTTAGTACATAAATATTTCATCTCTTTGGCTGTATATACCTCGTATACCTGTATCTCTGCGGAGACAACAGTATGACAGTATCAGATAAATATAGCTATAAAAGTAGTATATCTCTGCTCTAATCTACCCCTGATACGGTGATATTTTCACCATCCCAGTTAAAAGACTCCCAACTGTCTTTTCTGATACTGGTCCACACTTATCGCTCTTGTTCCTTCATGTTTCGCCTGGGAAGGTGAAAGGTCTCGGTACTCCWTCAGTGTATAATATATATAATTCTAACTTTAAACCGTCACCAAAACATACGGCAATAAAGAGTATAGTTAAATATCATAAAAAAGACTTTGAATATGGTTAAATTGAAAGAGCTAGTATAGAGAAAGTAAGAAATGAAATAATAGAAGGGTATGATTCAGCTGGCAGCAAGCATGACATATATATAACTGATACTTTTGATTGTTTTTGAATTGCTATTTAATGGTGAACGGAACCTTCTATGTTTTGGCTCTTAATCAAGTTGTTATGTCTGTCCTTGCATGTTTGTAAATTCGGCTTTTTTTAAACATTCCAACGCGCTTCGATAATTTTTCCTCCTAAATACTAAATGTGCAACCGTTAAATAAAATAAAAAAAGTTCTTTCAAAATTAGCATTATCTAWGTTATAAACTGCTGAGGATCCCGCAAATTTCCACCAAATGTTTTGGATTGTTTTTTTTTTCTTCTTATTTTGAGTGACCTTCGCACAAATAGATGAAAAGGGAAAAGAAAAGTGTCCTTTACTTCCTTTTACTTTAAAGACATCGCTTTACTTTCATGTTTTTTATCTAATTTTAAAAACGTTTTAGCAACGTTCACTATTTAGCGTTTTATTTTRAGGATTATTACCCTTGATTTGTAAAGCTGGTTGGACTGGTGTAAAACGCGATAAGAAGAGGTTAAGGGTTGACTAATTGAAACTGTCATTGTCTATCCAAATACCTTCAAAAGGGACGTATGTTACCTATGTATAGGTAATACAAAACTGATAACTAGAAGGTATACTTTTGAAATCAAAAAGATCTTGACTCAATGCTGGTTGAAACTAAAATCTTYGATTTTCTTGTCAAAACGGACAATGAACATGTCGTTAATGTCAACGTGATCAAGTGGTTTAGGTACAAGTTATCAAGCATCGAAACCCAAGAAGGAATCATGGTTTATTAATATAACCTCACTTCTTAACAGTCCTTACTGCGGTTAATGCGTTTTTGGATATTCTGCGAACTCGGTAATAGCAAGCTGCAGCCTTAAATGAGGTCATGGTTTATTAATATAACCTCACTTCTTAACAGTCCTTACTGCGGTTAATGCGTTTTGGATATTCTGCGAACTCGGTAATAGCAAGCTGCAGCCTGAAATGAGGCCCTCCCAGTGGTGGTCAAAGTTTCCTTGTTCCCAAGTAAATTTTCTGTTTGTTCCTTTGTTCCTTATAAATAATCCCAAATACGAAGTTTGTCAATTTGATTCCCAAAAACAGCATCATTGTGAACATTTTCAGTTCACAAATTTGTTCCCCTGTTCCCTAAAAGTAAATGCTCCTGTTCCCTTGTCACCTAAACCCCCTTGGATGRGCTCTGAAATTTAGTTTTTCGCTGCCGTCAATCAAAAATAATCAGTCGGTACCTTTGATATTTTTGTATGGCGACAGTGAAAAACTTCACAACAAGCCGTTGGTATGTCTGAGTTCGCAGAATATCGAAAACCACAGTGATAGCAAATTTCTTAAACGTTTTATATACTTTGGAAATGTGGAATCCCTCCTACGAAAAAATTCGTCCTCGCAGGATTCCAATGTACCCATGTAGAAGGCACCCAGTAGACACCCCAGCACGTACTCCATTCCTCGAAGGTTTCTCGTCAAGCTTTTCGTGTTCTCCAGTTTTCCTTGCTCCACAGCAATCAACTTGATAAAAGTAACCCTAACTTAGTCTCACTTTCGGGTGCCTTGTTAATCGGGCTGTTGTTATTCTCCGTCCATTCTTAGATGTGCCCRGCACCCTGTGCCGTGAGCCATTTCATGCTTTTTATATATAAATGCAAGACCCCTTTTAAGTAGAACTTACTACTTAGTAAATTTCATCATGACAATAGATGTGATGTTATAGACGCCATGTTGAATGTTGCCATGTTAGCCAACATGGCGGCCACGTGTCTTACTATATCATTCTCTATTCATAAAGAAAGGATACAAATAGTGCAATGTTCAGCTTAAGATAGTTGTATTATTTGGGTGCATTTTACGTCATAACTCTTGAAAACGTTTCCTCACTGATTAGTTCTTGTGAGATCAACCAACATGGCGGCTGTTGTATTGTTATTTATATCTCAAGGGATTTAGAGTTGCGGTTGCACCCCAAGAATACGTATATTTTGAAAGAAGAGAGCAATTATCCTTGCCTAAAAGATAATTGAATCGAAACCTGTCTAATATAGTAATTATAATACTAATGGTGRATGAACCTCCACGGGAATTTTGATTTTAGGGATACTTGCTCCATCTGAGTTGACCTTCAGAACGAACTCGAGTTTAGCCAATCAGAATTGAGGATTAGCAGTTCCCATTATTCTGCCAAGAGAACCCGTGAAATACGACTGAATTATTCATTCTTTAAATTGGCCGTAAATGGTAGTCGAACTCCTGGCGGAATTTCATTTCAGTGGACAAAAGAAATCTACGTTGTACTCAGTCCCTGCTAGGAAAATGTTGACCAAAAATAGTTGACCCATAATTCCATTCGGGGATCGTGGTCAACTCAGATAAAAAGGAATGAAAAATAAACCATAAAAATAATAACTAATAATCACATTTTCTCGCGATTTTATTTCGGAAAAGAGGGACCTTTCTCTAATCACGAGTTTGACTTTCGATGGAAAAATGACGACCATTTATTTTGGCAAAATACCGACAAATATGACTTTCAGGCCCAAACAAGTTTATAATATATAATCTTTTGAACTAACATCTGATACCAAGTATAGGATTTTCTAGTTTATTCTTCCAGAGATAAAGTTATCAGGCATTTCTGATGTGTATCTTCACGACTGATGAAACGAGAGTACAAGTTTTAAGTTGTTTTCGTGCTAGGAAGGTTATTTAAGACGTGTATTTTTTTTTTTTTTTTTTGATGTACGCTGGAATTTGGTTTTTCGCTTTCGTCGATCAAAACCAATCAATCAGTCGGTACCTCTCATATTCTAGACTGGTGGCAGTGAAAAGTCAAATTCCAGCGTGTTGCTCGCTAGTCTCCCCCACAGCCGCTTTAGCTCGCTTTAGGTACAGAGTACATTTCCCAACCTTGGAACGAACATTCCGAACTTCGTTTTGAACTTCAGTAATTTGGTTCGAACTTCGTAACGAACTTACGAATTTCTTCAGCAAACTTTGGAACTTCCGAACAAAATTCGGAACTCGATTGTCAAAAGTTATGTGAAATCCACTGTATAAATGATGCACTAAAGATTCCGCTCTTCCACATTATCGATTAATTAAAAATATTTTTAATAACTTAATATCTAAATCAAAGTTAACTAAATTCAATAGCTCCTTATTGATTAGATTTTATCTATTTTTTATTTAGCTATTATTTATCATTTTCACTTGAGGTTCTTACAGCCACCATTTTGGTTGAATGTAACCGTAGAGTTTCCCTGCTAGCAGAGCCTATTTTCTTTTTGTTTTGGTTGAGAGAGAAAAATGAGAGACTGCCGAAGTAGAACGTTATTTCTGTCGCGCATGCGTGGCGTAACCTAGCAACGCTGTCAKGATTTTGAGAGCCGCTCTCGTCAAACAATGTTTGACGCCACGGTGTGTTACATTTGCTCATGCGCACTACATGCAATCGGTTAAAAACCAGTTTTAAAACTGGTTTTGTTTGTCCACGATGGTGGACGACGGTGTATCAAAGGAAACGCTCTACATCGGCAGTCTCCTTCCTCCCCGCCAGAAAGAAGGGAGAGAAAGAGAAGAGAGACTCTGCTAGCAGGGAACCGTAAAGTTCGACTCTACCAACAATACTTCCATTTCGAGTCGGGAGATTCTACGTATTCAGCAGTTGATGTAATATATTCATGAATTAACAATGAATCACAAGTAATACAATAGATTTARAACAATAGAATACCATATATTTTCTGAAGACATTACATCAAGCGAGTGCTATGTAGTTTCTAGCGCTCAGCCTTAGCCTCGACGGCGTGAAAATGTGTTATTTTCTTTCATTAAGGCCCATTGTATATTTTACTGAATGTATCTACAACGGAGCAATACAAGTTGATTAAAATTATCATTCCACGGGTTTTGGTTGAATGGCTAAATATCTTAATGTACAACCACTAAGGCTAAAGCCGAGCAAAAGAAAACACTTACTTACACTTACACTAAAATATTAACAAGGACGTCAAAACCAAAACGTCTTAACTCCAATAATAAGGAGTAGAGTAAAAATAAATTGGCCGGAACTTACAGTGCGAGAGTATAGGACGTTTGCATGATGGTGTCATTCAGACCTCTACTACCAGAATCCCTTGCACACTTTCTTTTCTTTCACTTTCTGTTAATTAGCCCCAATTGTCTTATTATTCTCATGAGGGAATACCAATTTGAATAAGAAAGAAAATTCACAAGCATTATGGTAGTGGGAGTCAAATGACGCCATAATTAAAAAGTATACCAAAGCTCTGTTTTGTCAAATGATTAATCAGCTTTACCTTTTTCTATGTACAAGTGCAAGCTTTGACTGTGCCTTTAAAAAAATCTATTATACCTATTTTTCTTTCCAGAATTGATATGCTCAAAGCCAACAGACCTGGCCATTTTATTGGATTCAACCGATGCTCAGATCGACAGCAAATGGCAGAACGTGCTCAGTTTTACCTCAACATTAGTGGACGCCTACAGCATCGGACCCTCAGAAACAAGAGTAAGCATAGCCACTTTTGGAGGTGTTAAGCCAAAATCGATTCTCGCTTTTAATACCTTGAAAGGCAGCGATCTTACCATGGAGAAGGTCAAAGAACGTGTATCAGCAATACCACATGATAGGGTGCAAGCCAGGTTCATTGACAAGGCTTTGCTGTTTGCAGACAAGGAAATGTTTAATACAGGCAATGGCATGAGAAATGATCCTAATGTCTTGAAGGTATGTTAAGGAAAAAATCAAATTAACAAGCAAAAAATTAAAAAAACAAAAACAGTGTGCAGGTACGTGGGTGGGGCAGGGAGGTGTTATGGTTGATTTCATTGTTAGCGCCTGTTGCACACGTTTTCCACTAGACCCCTTGCATTCATTTCCCGGAGAAATTGTTCTTAGCGACAAAACAAGGGCCGTATTTTCTTATGCGAAAAAAGTTTATTGTTTTGTCCCCAAGAACAATTCCTCTCGGGACTCAGTGCAAGGGTACTATACGATGATGATGATGATGATGATGATGATGATGATATTTATATAGCGCTCTTTTCCATATGGATATGTTCAAAGGCGCTTTACAATGAGTTATGAACAAGAGGTGGTTAGTATGAGGTGTAGGCACTGAGGGTGGTCACTGCCAGGGTTTCTTTACGTCCTCAGTAGTTCTTTTACTACGTTCTTTTATGCCAATTTGAAGTGATCATCCAAGCAACTTGAAGGTCTAATCGTTTGCAGACGATTAAGAACCCCGAATGTTGGTGTGGCCGAGGCTTGAACCACGACCTACCGCACAACAGACCGATGCTCTTACGAACTGAGTTAACTAGGTGGCGGAACTTCCCTTATTTTTATTCTTGAAAGATACGAAAAAATGTATTAAGGTACTACAGTAACAAGGTCGTATTTTACTATAATCGACCAGGTACTTGTCGTGTTTTTAGCCGGCAAGCAATCTCCAGGACCATCAATCTCGCTCCATGAAGCCACCAAAGGGCTGAGGTTAAAAGCCGTGGATATATTTACCATCGCAGTTCCAAATGTAGCGGATGTTGATGAAAATGACTTGTATGAGATTGCGACAAGCACAGAGAATGTGATGACCTCGAAGACTTACCRAGAGTCTGTAACGCTGGCGGAAGACGTAGCAAAGATGGCTTGTGGTAGGTAGATAGAGCTGCGAGCGCTTCTAAACTTGAAATTTCCATACATTGTACATAATACATGACTTCAAGAGACTGTAACGCTAGCGGAAGATGTAGCAAAGATGGCATATGGTAGGTAGACTGAAGAGCTTCGCGCGCTTCCAAACACAACGCTTTATACATTGTACATTATACATAACGCTTCAGGCGGCTATAAACGCTGGCGGAAGATGAAGCAAAGATGGCATGTGATAGGTAGACTAAAAGATGCGCACTCTCTCATTACCATCTTCAAAACCTAGAACGAACAAATAATGTGTTTATATACTAAGTTAAAGTGCATTTGGCGCATGCCCTGTATCGCCATTTCCTGATGTTAGCGCAATGTCAGCACTTTCAACAACTTTTCAATCTATTCAGCTGATTGACCACGCAGCCATATTGTCACTTGTCTATATAACAAGTGGTARTTCAAACACTTATTTTTATAATATAGAACTCTTTTCTTGATTTCAGGAATCAAGATATTAGAGGTTAGTATTAATACAAGGTGCATAGCAGTACAGTTATATATGAATTATTATTATTACCATGGTATAAAGGTTATTCGTACAAACACAACATACTTGGACTATATTGTGTTTGTGAACGTGCTTTGGTTAAAAGGTGAGGTCATTTAATAATGCTGCACATGTGATTCTTTTGTCTATGATGATAACAATGTTATTTTTCATGTGACTCGTACTTCACGTGTACATGTTTATTGACATGAAATAACACCACGTGACTTCATTGTTTATTATATATTCATTCATATTTATCTTTTAGACTTTTAATCATGGATGACAAAATTTTTTGTTGTGATATTTATTAAATTTAGTCACGTGAAATTATTATTTACTATGATGTATTATTGATATTGAATCACGTGACATTGCTATGTATTATKGTGTTTATTGATATTGAATCACGTGACATTGCTATGTATTATTGTGTTTACTGATATTGAATCACGTGACATTGCTATGTATTATTGTGTTTACTGATATTGAATCACGTGACATTGCTATGTATTATGGTGTTTACTGATATTGAATCACGTGACATTGCTATGTATTATTGCGTTTACTGATATTGAATCACGTGACATTGCTATGTATTATGGTGTTTACTGATATTGAATCACGTGACATTGCTATGTATTATGGTGTTTATTGATATTGAATCACGTGACATTGCTATGTATTATGGTGTTTACTGATATTGAATCACGTGACATTGCTATGTATTATGGTGTTTATTGATATTGTGTTTGTATCGTTTACGAAAGTATAGTGAACAAGTCAGTAAACGACTTGTCTATCTTTGGCAGCCTCGGTTGATTCTGCTTGAAGTGCAGTACATTCTAGACGCGRAGAGTTATGTCACAAATTTTGAAGATATGGTTGAAATTGATTATTGATTTTACTCAGTCCCATGCAGTTACCTTTACTAATGAGACGTTCACTGTTTGCAGCAGGTGGAAGTATTTTACCCCTCTCGTTATTCTATTGCTATTGGTTTGTATAAAGTATATAATAGTTATATTTTGGTCTAGGAATGGCCCATTACATTACATTGTATCAATCTAAAAAAACATTTGTTTGCGTTCACAGGGGCCGCAAAGCACCCTAACAAGCGGGGGTGACTAAGATTGAGACTAATATGGAAAAAAGTGGGGGGCTAAGATTGGAAAATTTCAGAGACTAGTGGGGGAGAAGGGAAAAAGTGAGGGGCTATATCCCCCTGCCCCACCCCTTCCGCGGCAAATGGTTCCAGTGATAGTTTTGCTAATTGATTAATTCAATTAATTTTCATTTATTTCAATGTTGAATGGAAGCTTTTTAGTATTCATTTGTACATCTTTTCATGCCGGTTTATTAGTTGCAAGGGTTCTCCTGCAAGACAACCAATTTAGTCAAGTACAAAATCTGAAGAGAAAAAAAGTATTTGCATTAGAACTGCGGCGTATATATCTTTTCCGGTCTCGTGTTGAATATTACCAACTGAATGGCAAGGATGGGTGGTATATATGTCAAGGACAGATGGTATAGCTGGCAAAGATGGGTGGTATAGCTGGCAGGGATGGATGGTATAGCTCGCAAGGATGGATGGTATGGCTGGCAAGGATGGATGGTATAGCTGGCAAGGATGGGTGGTATAGATGGCAAGGATGGGGGGTATAGCTGGCAAGGATGGATGGTATAGCTGGCAAGGATGGGGGGTATAGCTGGCAAGGATGGATGGTATAGATAACAAGGATGGGTGGTATAGCTGGCAAGGATGGGTGGTATAGCTGGCAAGAATGGATGGTATAGCTGGCAAGGATGGATGGTATAGCTGACAAGGATGGGTGGTATAGCTGGCAAGGATGGATGGTATAGCTGGCAAGGATGGGCGGTATAGCTGGCAAGGATGGGTGGTATAGACGGCAAGGATGGGTGGTATAGCTGCAAGAATAGATGGTATAGCTGGCAAGGATGGATGGTATAGCTGACAAGGATGGGTGGTAAAGCTGTCAGGGATGGATTGTATAGCTGGCAAGGATGGGTGGTATAGCTGGCAAGAATGGATAGTATAGCTGGCAAAGGATGGGTGGTATTTCTGTCAAGGACAGATGGTATAGCTGGCAAGGATGGGTGATATAGCTGGCAGGGATGGATAGTATAGCTGGCAGGGATGGATGGTATAGCTGGCAAGGATGGGTGGTGTAGCTGACAAGGATGGATAGTATAGCTGGCAAGGATGGGTGGTATATCTGTCAAGGACAGATGGTATAGGTAGGAACGCTGATTGATGCTAGAGATGATATCCCTCCTGTGATATCCCGGTAAGGCAGTGCAATTTTGATTTTCCATCTCTCTTCCTTTTCCTCTTCAACTCGGGTTCTTTTTCTTTTTCTATGACTGTAAGAAAAGGCGCGCATTCAAAAAGCAAAACGTTTATTTTACGTACGTGTATTTGTAATACGAAATCAGCCAAAGAACGTACGTGGATCGGAAAGTACAAAAGTGAATTCCAAGAAGTAATATTTAGTTTAAAAAACAGTCATCACCATGAATATTGTCAATGTTACAGGATCAGAGATAAGCACCTTCCAGACCTCAGTTCCATGTCCCATACCATGGTACTGAATTATCATAACACTATTGTGATCCCATATTGAGAAAATGTGTCAAAGCAGTTCACATTCAGTTGAACTACGCATCCATTTTCCCCAATAAGAAAGAAACAATCGCTACATTGAACATTGTCAATGTTACAGGTTCAGAGATCAACACCTTCCAGACCTCAGTTCCATGTCCCATACCATGGTACTGAGATATATTATATCAAAACGGTTATTGAGAAAACCTGGTGAAGTGGTAAAAAGAATTACAGATCCAGGTTTCTCAATAAAACTAAGAGAATCAATCTCGACATTAATACCTTTCAAAGTTCCATGTCACATGATAAATTGTTCTCGGGGACAAAACAATGGATTGTTTTTTGCATAAGAAAAGACGAGCTATTGTTTTCCCCCAGTTCCATGTCACATGATAGATTATTCTCGGGGACAAAACAATAGATTGTTTCTTGCATAAGAAAAGACGACCTATTGTTTTYCCCCCAGAACAATTCCTCTAGGAAATCAATGCAAGGGTTCTATACCATGATACTGAGATGTCATAACATTGTGATCCCATTTCGAGTTCGCCTTTGCTCAGTCAGCCTCGATTGTGTAGAGATGTGTTCTTTTATTTCATTAAGGTCCATTGTATAGTAAGGAATGAACGTACTACGAAACAATACGTGTTGAGTAAAATGCCACGGGTWTTGGTTGAATGGTTGAATATTGTAACGTACAACTGAGGCTAAGGCTGAGCATAACTCGAAACTGGAGTATTCCCTGGCGAAGTAGTTGAAATAAGCTGCAGAACCAAATTTCTCAATGAAATATAATTATAATAATCCGAATTGACTTACATGAATTCGAACTATTTTCCACCATGACAGGAAAAACGYCAAATGTTACCAAGCTCCTAATAATGTTGAGCAGGCAACTGTTGGTGTACTTTTATGTCCTTATTCTTACAATGGAAACATATATAGACATGTATATATGTATTCCCAGACAACTCACATGCTCATTGGCTGCGAAGGTAACGTATAACGGGAAATTTTATATATTGGCCACTTTAGAAACGAGTAAATAACTGGGGACGAGTATTTAGAAGGTATTGATAATTTGATTGAAAAATTAGTTCAATGACGAGAAAGAACACATCAAAATAAACGGGTTTCTGCAGCATGGCTTCGATTGGCTAATTAATAGCTAAATTATAAGCGATCAWAAACATCAAAGATTATGAAGAAATGTGTGTTTACTAGGGACAATCATCCCCAGTAACCATACATTTTTTTGTAATTTTTGAGATGTTGGGGAGGCTGCTACACGAAAGGTATGAGACCCAAAATCTTGAAACTCCAGAAATTTACTAATTTCGATGTACTCTTTCTTGTTATGGTGTTTATTTTTTAACTAGGATTATTCTAAAAACTCGTTCCCAGTCCTCAACTCATTTCTGAAGTGGCCAATTATATGTATTAAGCTACTTACACTCGTATAAGAAATCGCTGGAAAAAAAGAAAACGTTATAATATTACATTCAAAACCAACACAATTACAATGGTAATATCAATCTTTCGTAGAAAAGTATTAAAAGAATCCTCTGGAGCAAGTAAGGAATTTTCTCCCGGTTGGCATCCCACCTCAGTATCAAAGGCAAAACAGTACTGCTGTAGTAATCAATCAGAACAGTTTAAGCATGACTGTGAAAAGTTCCCGGCACGAACGCGGTCGAAACACGGCAAGGCATACGCCAGACCAATTACATTGCGCAAAACTTTATTTTCCATCCCAAWCAGATACCCTAAACATGGTAAACATGGTATGAACACGGCACAGACACGGTTACGCCAAGGTCACTAATTATATTGCCTAAAAAAAATTCAGCCAATCGAAATTCTAGAAAACATCACGGTCGTGGCAAGGCACGCATACGGCACCGCGCTTTTTGCAGTCATACAAAAACTGCTTTACTCATGATTGTAAGTTGCGTGGCTGTCAATGGGGTGTGTTATATACTTCGTCCTTCTCTCAAAGTAATTCTAGAGCACATTGGAGCACGTGGTACTTTCTCTGAAGAACCACTTTTTACTTTTACGAGCATGCGCACTAATTTAATCCACTACCATGAACCAAGAAGTAGTAACGAGAAGTAATAACTACATATAGTAATAACTGTTAGAACAAACCTTGTGGGACAGGTGGCGGGATGCCACAGGAAGCCCGACTGATCTTTATAGCAAGCGTAGCTAATTCATCAAAAGTCTCGGCTGTATAGACATTTTCTGTTTTGCTTGCTATTTGCTGCAATTCATTAACATTTATGCTCGAGGATTTCCCAACACCGAGTGCATATATTTCAATTCCTTTGTCTTTCATTGGCTGTGAAGCTACGTTCAGCTCTGTGTAGGGATCCCTGTCCTTTGTTTGTTTACCATCCGTGAATAAGATGAGAATCTTGAACACAACGTTAAGTATGATCTTAGACATTATATTAAGAATGTTCTACATAAAGCTGTAAAGGAAATGTGTTCAGATGACATAATAAATCGTCCCTATTTTTGAGTGTAGCACTAATAGCCAGTAGTGGCTAACAAGCGTCAATGAACTGATTGATCGAATTGGAATTTTGGAAGTTAATCTTACCGAGGAGGAAAAGAGTACAACAACTTTTAAAAAGAATAGAGGGTACTTTAAGAGCTCTTATAAAATGCATCAATAATTCATGAAGGAAACACTTCATGAATAGAAATCATGACCATCATGAAGGAAGTTTTACATCTGATATAGATTCGTCTTCATTTGCATAAACTTTAACTTGGGTTTTCTCTATCAAACCCGGTTCATTTCGTAAAGAATTCGGTACAATATGAGAACATACATGAGTTTTTTAAACTGTTTAATAAACTCGCAGATTGTGTTTTATCGGGTCTAAAACCACTCGGCTACGCCTCGTGTTTTAGACCCGATAATACACTTCTGCTCGTTTATTAAACAGCACATGAGAGATCTTTAAGCAATCAGCAGCTTGACTTGCACGTGGAAGCTGCTMGCAAGACTAAGCCTACAATTACAGAATCGAGAGGTGATGCATTATCAGCGTACATGCACCCATCAACACTTGGTGCTTCCCGGCTATTTCACTAGACACCACTGCAGATTTGCTSATGCGAAATCTGTCATTCGCCAGCAAGCAACAGCAACAGCAACACACAGCAAACGCTATTACAGTCTTAGAAGGTGTATTTTGGGATAATTTCCAGACGAACTGAGACTGACCCGTACCATTCTAAACTTTTAAAATGTATCGACGAAAAAAGTTACTTGCATTATAGCGTCATTTACTGCCACTACCAGACTCCCTTGCACACTTTCTTTTGTTCAGTTAATTAGCAGCAATTGTCTTATTATTTTCTCATGAATTTGAATAAAACAGAAAATTCGCCAAGCATTGGGATAGTGGTAGTAAAATGATATAAAATAATGTCAATCAATGGTCTATCCAGTTTCTAGTAAGAACTGATGATCAAAAATTCTGTTCCTATTTCTATACAAAAGAAACTTACCTTTTTAATGTCGTCACTTGTCCTCATTCCAGCTTCTGCGGTAAACAGTTCTTCATTTGCCGTCTTGAGCCCACGATCAATGTAGGTCAGCCCTTTCCAGTTCCGATAGTTTATTGCCGCTATTTTAGCATTGATGTTAGAAGCCGTCCTCTGTGCTCCAGTAAATGTATTGAACCCCACTTCGATTGATGTCTTGGTACTGTAAAGTAGTATTGCAACATGGGAACCTCCTTCGGAGACTTTAAAGGAGTTCACCATGGACTGGGCAAAATTGACAACTTTTGCCCATCTCCTTCTACCGATGCTACCTGACGCGTCAAGTAATATTCCAACATCCAGTGGTTTGGAGCAATCTTAAACAAATAAACGAACGAAAATGAAAGAAGAAAAAGGGCAAAGAAAAGTAAATATGAAACAAAGTCTTATATGATAGATCAAATCCTTGTTACCCTTACCCTTTAATGTATTAAGAATGTAAAGCGTTGTTGAACTCTTAGAATTGACGCTATATAAAATATCTTTATTATTATTATTATTATTATTATTATGATGATAAGTATTATTATTATTATTATTATTATTATTACCCAATTTAGTCATTCCCCGTATATATGATTGTTCGTCAGAGTAACCTCCAAGAATTGATTAAGCTTCGCGGGATAACCTCGTACAGAGGATTTTATTATCATGGGAAGGACAAGTGATGTCGACATTAAGAGAAAGAGAAAGAGAAAGAGAAAGAGAAAGAGAAAGAGAAAGAGAAAGAGAAAGAGATTTAGACATAAGTCCATTGACCACGGTAAATAAAGGTTATTAATATTATCATCATCACCATCATCATCATCATCATCATCATCATCATCATCATCATCATCATCATCATTATTATTACACCATTTGCCGTTCATTAATCGCAAAGGAATATTCATTCAAGCGAAAAAGCATTGTCATTAGAGCGAACAGGCATACAATAAGGCGAACGGAGTCTCAATAGTGCGATGGAACGTTCATTAAGAAATTTAGCATTGAATTTGACAATCATGAATATGTTTGCGTGGGTTCATTAACGTTTTCGAACTTTCATTAGCGTTTTGGGGCAGACAATAAACCACAACACGCATTCAATACAACGTTTTGGACATTTATTTACGCAATATACAATATAAGTATATTGTGCTTTTACGATTGTACATTTTCAAAAACAAAAAAGTGAATTTATCCTTGAATGTGTTCTCTATTTAAACATCTTGGACGATATGTTTGCATGTGGTTGTACCATTTTATGCATTTTTGTGGATCTTCATAGGCCCTCACAAGACGCTATCTGACTTCATTTGGAATTTGGTTTCTTTGTTGTGCCATTGCAATATCCAAAAAAGAGGGATTAAAAAACTCAGAACTGACTTGATATTTATACCTAACGGCGCTTTGTTTGTACGAAATCATATTCACGGCTTGTAAAAAAAAAAATGAAAAGACAGTTAAAATCCTACAATTCCTAGTGGAAAATATACTTATATTGTATTGCGTAAATAAATGTCCAAAACGTTGTATTGAAAGTGTGTTGTGGTTTATTGACTGCACCAAAAYGCTAATGAAAGTTTGAAAACGTTAATGAACCCACGCAAACATATTCATGATTGTCAAATTCAATGCTAAATTTCTTAATGAAAGTTCCATCGCACTGTTGAGACTCCGTTCGCCTTATTGTATGCCTGTTCGCTCTAATGACAATGCTTCTTCGCTTCAATGAATATTCCTTTGCGGTTAATGAACAGCAAAAGGTGTATTATCATTATTATAAATATGTTATATGGAATGCGCGTTACAAATGCAGGTGTTCAACCGATGCTGGGTGTATTGKTGTCTAGGGAGCCGGTTTGTGTCGCATTACGTTCGGTCTTGCGCCTTGTCATATCTAATCCAAWACGAATAGTCCCCTTCACAGTTCCCATCGCCATCTTAAAAGGTAGCCATGCCTTTGCATCGAAGCGAGACGAACAGTGAGCAGAGACAGAGACAGTGAACAGAGACTTTTTTAACACCTTGAACAATTATTCACATGTCTCTATCATGGCAAGCACACCGTTCGTCTCGCTTCGATGCAAGGCACAGCTACCTTTCAAAATGTCGCAGGGAAATGTGAAGGGGAATATTAAAATCCAGGGCAAGATGGCGAGATATTCGCACGTATCCGAATATTGAACTAAAA
Source organism: Actinia tenebrosa (assembly GCF_009602425.1). The sequence goes on from NW_022260168.1 coordinate 438,478, forward strand.
ATGCATCTTTTGCTGTCTGTTTTCAAAATCCTCCAAGAACTCAGGGGATCGGACGTCCGTCGTTAACCCTAGGTTAAGGCAATTAAACCAAAGTAAGCGAAAACCATAGTACCGTGCTCGAAGTCTGTTCCTATCGGCCAGTCAAAAGATATTTACCATTTGAAGTTTTAAAGGCAAAACGCTGGATGGAGTTGGCATTGTAGTGCACTGTGGGACGGTTTTAGGAAAATATTTCCAAGATGGCGTCTACTAAAATATTGACAAGTTGACCCAATTTTTCATTCCCCTCGACCTCGGTCTCTAATATCTTTTAACTGGCCGATATACATCACGTAATTACCTTGTCGAACACGTACAAGGTGACGCTTTGTTATCACGATTTCTGAGAACRACCTAGGCTCGAAGTATTCAATCACGCGAACTTTAAGTAATAAATGACACGAAATTCCGGACTTTAGGTGAGACTATATATCTAATTATTTTAAAAGATCGACTTTATATACATATACAGGTACTCTAAGTACCCTATACTCTACAAAACAGCTTTGAACTTTTCGCTGGCTAACAGCCTTCCAGCGACAGCGTAATTAATAAAATGATGAGTTTGGCCATGCAATTAATATTGTACAGAGCTGTCTTAGCCATAACGTGATTAGCTAAACCATTTATTAGGTAAAAACAATCCGAAGCGTTTTCCAAAGAAAAGTTTTTGAAAAGTATCATAATTGAAGATATGAAAAACGGATTAATCACAAGTGAAGTGTCTACACATATTTTGAAGTGTCTACACATACGTTTCATCTTACAGCCAAGGTTCGGAATTCTGTTTTCTATAAAATACACATGAAGCTAGACCGTAGTTTAGTCTTTTATTTCATTTTGTTTACGATGAAGTCAGTTGGCGCCTTTTATCAATTATTACTATATGTAGTGGCTGTTTATCGCCTCTTGAAAGTCTTTTAACTGTCAAATGTGCGGCAAAGTAAAGTGCAGATATGGCGCGCGGTAACTCTGTCGCTACTCTTGCTCAACGACCTCGCTCAGTAGCTTAAAATTTTATGTCGTCGATTTTAGGTTTCATTTACTGATACCTTCGAAGGACTAGTTTTCCAGAACATATATCATACCATTACCTCAACTCTAAACCTACCTACGCCACTGAGTGCGACTATGCCCCTACAGGATCTYACCCATTGTCATGTAATCGTTAACTTATACTTATTTTCATCTGGGATAAACGGCACGAAATTTAAAATCTTTTTTTGTTGTTGTTGAATAGGAATGCAGAAAACAAACCGTCAACGAGTCCGCCTTGAGAGTGGCATCATAAATGAGCAGGGAACATAAGTTTATCTTGCCCCGCTTTCGTAATTCCATTCGGGTCATACTAGATGATAGTTTGCAAGTAGGGATTGGAATATTCGATGATCAAATTAACAAATTAACAAT
>NW_022260168.1:449212-465652 GCF_009602425.1 Actinia tenebrosa
TCCTTCCTTCCTTTATTCTTTCTTTCATTCTTTTGTTTTCTTCTTTTTCAGCTTTAATTGATTCGTTGTATTTTGTCCTTTTGAGGTTTGTTTGTCTTTCTTTTACGGGTAAAGCTGATCGATGTGTCGTCTTGATCCATCTTTTGTTGTATTCTTTTGTGGTAAACTATTAATATCAATCAATGTCATTTCTGTAATAAAGCTATATTTCCCGCCTGGACGCCCCAAAATGCGCATGCTTTACAATCCAAGATGCCCTCCGTATCGTTGAGGTAGTACATTGCACAATGTGTTACTACWGCAGAATGCGAAACAATTGACTCCAGTTCCCAAAAAAGTCAAAACTAAATGGCCTCTAATCAAACTGAAAAAGAAAGGGTAAATGTAATTGCCTGTGGACTCCATGACTTTTCTTCATATTTCTACTTTTGTGTATCAGATTTTGTGTTCCTTTAACTTTCGTTAAGATGACAATTGCTTTGGCCGGTTTTTCCCCAATTTAATGTTGCCTTGATCTATTTGGTGTGTTCAGTGATGGGACCTTGCGTTTACCATGACCTTGCTCATCCCTTGTCCTTAATTTTCAGTTTGCAGTTTTTTCTGTCAATAAAATCGCTACGGAAATATCCTCTGCAGCTTTGCCGTGAATTTCTTCAACATTTTCATCTTCCAAGCATTTTCTTCCCTCCGTGCTCGCATCGTATCCCGTCTCGTATCTGTAATAAACTCGAATTATCTTCAGACTCTTGTTGGTGCTAGTTCGCATATTTTTTTGTTCGGCTATTGGCATTTTACACAAGTGGGAAAAAACGTGTTCCGCCTGAACCACATTTTCCAAGAAAGCATCCAGTTCTTCTTTACATGTGTTCATGTTTATGATCTTTGGGCCTCTTAATCTTTTTCTTCTACMGTGTCTATGTGGAATTGCAAAATGTCTGTACTTGTGTGCCTCTGTTTCTGTCTCTTTATCTCGTTTTTCAAATTCCAAAATCGAATATTTTTCCAACCTTTTCCACAGGAAAAAAGAACGCTGACGTCATCCAATCATCTGTGCTCTGCATTGCCATGGAGACCAGTTAGAATACTACACAGGTGAAGAGCAGTAAGGTTTCCTTGCGTTTTTATTGATGTAAGTGTTTTAAGAAATTTGTGATAATAGTATTCGATTCTAAGATAAAAGAGATTTATATTATATTAATATTAGACTGAATACTCAGAAATRAAAAATCATCTATGTCCATCAAGATGCTGGTTCTGTTGTATGATGGCAGTATCTGAGAACCTAGAACATAGGCACAAGAGCAAAATAATGTTCATAATACTATGGACGTTATTCTTGACAGAAACGACTGGGAGGTTGAACACTAGCCTATATGTATGTCACACCAGAAACAGAGGCTTTACACCATCGCGTGCCCACGTCTATACAGCTTGGGCTGCCTGTGGTATTTACATGGCTGAACAATAAAATGCCCCTTGTATCGTTCCTGCTATCTAATATGGCTGCCGTCACATGATGTGCAAAGCCGTSTATTGCCGTTGCGTATGCATCCTTTTTTTTAAAATTTATTTTAATGTTTCTCCTCCTTTTATTTAAAAGGAATTATTCATTTCTTCTTAGCTTTCTTTTATTTTACCGTTGCCGTGTTTTTGCGAACATGGGATGAGGCTGACCCTAAGTAAATGAGTCAGTTTTTTCAAGGGTCTATATCCTTGACACACTGGCAAACATGGTTCTGAGCCAAAAATGGAATCGAAAAATTGATTGAGAATTCATTTGAGAAATACGTATTTCATCACGTAATCATATTTTGACCCTTCCATTTAGGTCACTAACGAATGACCCTCACAGCAGTTCTAATCTTTTTTGGCATCTCTGCTTAAAATCTGCAATTGAGATTGCAATTGATATAATATCTGTCTTCGTTAGTCAAGTTCTTTAAGAAGATTATTATTAATTTCTTTATTTTTGGTCACTTTTTAATTATAGGAAATGACATCTTTAGGACCGGATGACTCTCTCCGTCCCTCGTACATTTGCATCACGCACATCGCCTTGGGCAGAAATTCTCTGGTAAATTCAGTTAACATCTCGATGTTACCTCCCAATTGTTTCCAAGAAGAGATTCCAGATTGTTCATTTTATCAAGTTATTTCTGGGGCAGACCTCATAGTCCTAGCTGACCTCATTAAATTACAATCTTTAAATTACCGAATGGCGCGATTTATCCCACACTCGTTATTCAGTTGGCATTTGATGTTGTTGATATCAGATTCCATGACATGAGGTGAACCACACCAGCCCTCGCTTAAATATACCAAACACTACATGAACAAGAAGAAAGAAGGAGAAAAGGAGCTGAAGAACTTCCATCGAGCAAAAATATGAAGCTACTGTGGATTGGGTTCATTCTTGTCGGCTGTGGACCTGTTCTGGGTTTGAAGCCTCTAGAAAAAGCATGTAAGTCGAATCCGTTTTCAACAAAAGCCCTTTATTCTTGTCTACATGTCTGTATCAAATTCGTAACTTTATTCTTATTGTTTACATAATCTTGTACTATCGTCTTCGTCGCTCGGTACGTAATGTTGGTTTCAAAGAGTCTTATGAACGCAAAGGCATCTATTCGACTCCTGCTTAGCGCCAAACCTCAAATATTTTAATATCAAARTACTGCCCGCTGATATGATGCTGTTAATCAGATTTGCACCTCAAATCTACCAGATTCGATCCTCAATTTTCTTTTAAATTTAAGTTTAGCCTTTTTCACAACACAGACAATATCTCATAGTAAACATTTTTCTTTGGAAGTGTTTTTATTTGTCATACGGTTAATTGTATTATTTAAAATGCTATCAAAAGCTTCCATATGTAATGCAAGATAACAATCGCGAAACCAACACAAAAGGTGTCGTAATTCACAGTATTTTTGGCCATTTAGAAATAGCCTGCGTGCATGCAGTTAGTAGTTAATAGTTCTGCTGCACGCAGGCTATTTAGGGGTGGACCATTAGATAATTGATGGAGAGGTTGCAGGAATTTATGTTGCACGATATTAACTTAGAAGTAATCCCTGTACGCATTCTCATACACGATATTTCTTTTCTGAAAGGAGAAGTTGCGCTTTATATGTTTCGTAGGTGAAGTGCTTGCTCGGTGTTTTTTTGGGATTTACGCAACCCTTCCCTCGATCATATAATGGTCGTCCGTCCCTTAGGAAGATTTTTCGGATAAATGCAATAGGAAGGTCAAACAAGTTAAAACAGTACAATTTTTCAACATTTTTATTTATTCGACGTATGAATAAACATTGGTCAAGAATGATGATAAGTTCCAACTTTGACATGCTGTATATAGTTTTAGTGTCAAACATCTCTTCGTTTTGTCAAGATGTTTTGGTGGTCTTGTTTGTCCCATAGTGATCTTTCATACCGGAAACCTCCTTACCACGTACAGGGCAAGAGTCCATCAAAACTGCATTAACAAAAAGGCGTAAAAACTAGCCTTATTAAAGTAGAAACTGTATAAAGTAATATCATCGAAATCTGGTAGCAATCCAGTTGTAAATTGCAAAACGATCAGCATGATTGCAGGGACCACTACACAACTGAAATTTTCAACTGAAACCGATCTTATCTGTAATATTAGAGTTGAGTACCTATACTTAGAAGTACTTTGGCTTCTGCTGAAAAAGGACTAGTCCGTAGGGCTATCTAGGACTAGAATAATCTCATAATAATAAAGGATTCTTTCGTAAAACGTGCTTTCACCGTTTTATTTTCCACCTTGAAATCTGGTGTTATCTGTAGTAACTGAAGCAGTGAAACTTTTCAACTACAAAAAGAAGATCATTGAAACAAGGCTTACTGTGAAGGACACTGTGTTTATCTGTATTCATTACAAGGTGCCGGCTGGTACAGCAAAGGGATAACAATATTGGTATAACATTTCCTCTTAATTTCGCGAAAATTAGATAAACACATTTTGCGTGATCATTAARATATCACATAAGAATTTCGCCGAATAGAACTAAAATTTTCCGATTTCAAATGTGAAATTGTACAACGAAAAAAATTGCCTCGCGATTTGCGCAACAGATTTTAGTTTTACTTATCAGAGCCAACTCTTGCTATAATAATCATGACAGAATTWAAAAAAAAAAAAACAACAACAAGAATTGGTTCTCTCGCCGTGCACTATATCTCTGCAACCTGAAATGGATCCATCAAAGGGCGGGCCAATCAGCCATTCTTTCTCTCTTTCCGGCATAGCTTTTCGCTAAAAGAAAGGTTGTAGGGGTATTAAATTTCGCGATTTTTTTCACCCGCGAAGGTTGCCAAAATTAATTTAAACAAAAAAACAAAAAAACAAAAAAAAAACAAAAAAAAAACGAAAAACAAAACACGACACTGTATTAATATATACCGGGAAAAAGAAATTGGATGAAATAAAATTGCTACATATTAATTAAGCAAAATAGCTTATATGTCATATTAGCAAAGAGCTAATGTTGTAGGACAGCCATGTTCGTTCACATCTTGCACATCTTTGTAATTGATCGAGATTGCATGTGATCAGTGCTAACCCGCCAGGTCAATACTATATGGTTCAGCCAACGCTGCAAGGTCCATCAAGAGATTATATCACCCATTGATCATGACCCAATCACCGCCTCTTYGTTCTTCAGGAAACCACATCTTTGGCAACTGCCTCCCACTAAAAAAAAATCTTGTATTATCATGGATCTGCTTTAAATGCATTAACTCCTCCTCTCTCGTCCCTAGTTCTTCTCTGCCATATAATTTAACACAGGGATCCCAACAGAGAATAAATGGGGAAGCCTGCTGAGGGTAGGCTACTACAGTAACAAAGACGACAGGTTTAAAAAAATTGGCGTATCCCTTTTCAAAACGTATTCCTCTCCATCGCGCAGCTAAATTTAATGGTTTTTCAGTTCTAGGTAAACTGATGCATTTTTAGATAACACTGACAAACCTCTAGTGTACAAATCTCTTATCCAACCGTACATGCATAACCATGATTGCCAGTAAAGCAAACAGGATAATACATGTATCCATGCTCAACAGTAAATACTAAATAACACTACCAATAATAGTTGTACTATTGTTAACAGGAGCCGCGGAGCATAGTTTTGAAGGGGAAATTGCACCCTCTCTCCCCTGAAAATGTTCAAATTGGGGGAGCGGGGGAGCAAGATATTTATTGCATTTATTAAGTTATGTCAAAGCTTTTGGCAACTCATATAACTCGTTAATCAAAGTCATTTTGATGGGCTAAGCACCCCCTGTTTCCTCCAAGCCCTCCGCCTCCTCGGTCCCTGATCCAATGATAATATTTAATGGTAAATGTTGACAATTATGATGGCAAGAAGATATATGACGTTAAAGAAATATCTGGTATGATATATATACGAAGAACAAAAACAAACTGATGTGATTATAATGATAAGCCCTAAAAATAAAACAGGAAAACAGGGCTATGACAGGAAATGAATCAATTTCCGTGTTGAAAGAAAACTCAGGACCAAAAGGAAGATGAGCCGTTAAGGTCAATGGGTGGGAAAGATGGAGGATGTTTGTGTGGAATTGTGAAGTTTCTGCGTTTGTAACTGTTTATAGGCCCAATGCTCGAAAATGAATACAGGTAGAGGTTTTGCCCCATCACCATATCTATAATACAGCTTGGGCTACCTGTGGTTAGAGGGCAGAACAATAAAATCTTTTTGCTCGCAGGGAAATGAATTTTTTCTCGTGTAAAACGATTGTATTGTTCCTGCCATCTAACATGACTACTGTCACGTGGGGTGCAAAACYTCTATAGACCATTTCACATTGGGCGTAATGTTTTCCGATTTCATAACGTCGAATGACTCGTGGTCCGGAATGGGAATAATTCGCCCAATCTGATTGGGTCTATACACAAACCTCCAATGACAAACCATTTCGATAAAAGCTTTTTACCGTATTAATATTTTTAGTGTCGAAAAAAGGGGAATGTCCCATGATGACATCATCGGATGCTTGCCCAACACTACAGCCTAACAGATGTGCGGTGGACTTTGATTGTAATGGTACTCAAAAATGTTGCTTCGATGGTTGTATTTTACGCTGCAGATCTCCATACCAATACACAAAAAGAGATCCCAATGGTAAGTTGATTTATGAATATAATTGAATTTTCTAGAATATAGAAGATATTGGGATGACCACAGATATGTTTCGTGTGTATATAGGTTTTCGGGTTACTGTGCTGTAAAGTCATAGTTTACTGCATACATATATCCATGTTAACAAATTAGGGCAAAGTTTTGTAGGTCTTCGGCCACTGAACTTACTATACCTTACTAATGGTGCAAATTTGTGCAATTTTTTACAAAGTTTTTCACGAATTTAAGGCACGCACTCTTACAGATAYAATTATGTAGCAATTTTGAAAGCACGGGTAGGATTTCATTTTTACACTGCACTGCACTGCACTGTACTGCACCAACCGCGAGGAGAGTTGTTTGTTGGTTCTCTTCCTTCTGGGACACTAACAATGTAACGCTTTCATAATAAAGTTAATCAAAAAGAATGAAATTTCCAATTTTATCTGTCACCAGTATGCGAAGCGGAGGTGGATCTTGGCTTCCTAATCGACTCTTCAGCAAGTATTGGCTATCAAAACTTTAAAGGCGTCAGAAAGATGGTGGATCGAATCGTCAATGTGTTTACCATTTCTCCAGAGAAAACCCGTGTTGCAGTCATTATGATCGATGATGTCCCTAGCCATGCACTCAAGTTTAACACCTTGAAGGGGAAAGACCTGAACAGCAAAAACGTCCGCCGCATTGTTGACGATCTGCAATTCAGCAAGGGAAAAACAAGGATCGATCTTGCCCTGCGTATGGCGTACAAAGAGATGTTCAGCAAGAAATATGGCGCGCGGTCAAACGCTAGAAAGGTATTGATCTGCATAGAAGCACACATCTATATATAGGCAGGTGTTATGAATTCTGTGAAAATTGACTGGTAAAAAATAAAAACCTGTCCAGCATTGCAATAAAAATATAAAACTCAGGAAAAGTGACACCTCAGTTTAGGAATTTTCTCGATTCTGATTGGCTAACATTTTCTTTCAAATCAGCTGGATAGGCGTTACGATGTGCTACTAATATGTAATATCATGATGTTTTTTTTACTGTTTCAATTAACCATTTGTATTAGAAGGTCACGTGACGTTTACCCCTTAAACCAAGATATTATATCAAAAAGAACCAAGGAAAGTTGACGGCTTCTTTATTAATGTTCATATATCATTTATTATCCGAAACTATTGTTTGTGGGCCCCTTGCAGTACTTTGGAATGCAGCTCAATCTGGGGGACAAAACAATAGGTTCCACTTCTCAGGAAATTGGAATTCTTTTGTTTTGTCCYCCAGATAGAGTCGCTTTTACAGCATATGCAAGGGGTCTATAAGTAATATCGAGGTGTTCTTTACATTTCTGGAGTACACTTTAACACAACTAATTGGCTTAAGGGGGCAGGCTCACGTGACTTCATGGTGCAAATGGCCAAAAATTAATCTTTGTTCCTGTTTTTTCTTTAAAGATTCTTATTGTTTTTACCGATGGAATTCAAACCTGGGCACCTTCAAAGATGGTCAAACTCTCCAAAGCATCCGAACCACTCAAGAGAATTGGTGTTAAGCTTATTCCCGTGGGGGTATGGAGTGAGCAGATCAATGTTGGCTCGTTAATAGATATATCAACAGATAACTACACAGTGTACAATATGGACTTCTTTCCAGAGCTTCTCCAGGCTCTCAAGAAGATGTCGAAGGTTCCTTGTAAAGGTATGTATGTTAATTATAATGGTCCTGAAAGTCTTGCATCTCAGACCAAACTTGGGATAAGGATAATGCTTTTAGTAATGGACTCCTGGCTCACAGACCCAGTATGGGAGATGGCTGCTCCTAGTAATGGGCTACGTATTGATCTGGGTATATGCTGGCTCACACACCCAGTATAGGAGATGGCTGCTCCTAGTAATGGGCTAGCTCCTGATCTGGGTATATGCTGGCTCACAGACCCAGTATGGAAGATGGCTGCTCCTAGCTCCTTATGTGGAAAATTCTTAATTTTATTTATTTATTTTTTATTGCACAGATAAAGCCAGAGGCATCAAAGAATGGAACAATATTCTGAAAAAATCCTTCATAAAAAATAAATCTTAAACAACCAAGAAACGCCTATTGCCCCCAAAAAATTGAGGACTCAATACACAATAATGGTTACCTGCTACAATGCATCATCACTTTTTTACCTAGTCTATCATCTGCAATCCTATACTTGTCTTTATAGCTCATATMATTTTAGGTGGTCATCACGCGGCATTAATTAGAATTAGTGTATTTCCAGTAGAATAATATGTATTTGCATGCATGATTCATCAAAGCTTTCTATTTTTATTGGTTGGGACAACTTAAAAAATTTACAGTCAAAACGGCTCAAGCTTAGCTCCTAGAATCCATTAGTATAGGTAATCGTATGGGGCGGAGTAAATTTAAGGAATAATTTCACCAGTGTTTTCAAATCGCGACTCGGGCTATTTCTAAACTTTGAAAACACAAGTTAATCCTTAATTTTACGAGGAACCACACATTTGCCCGTTTATCATAAACACGGGACAAAATTAAACGAAAATAAACTATCAATGTAGTTATGGTTCTAAATAATTTTATTAGCAGAGTTCAAGCGTTTTTCTTCATTACATATGTGCTCTCATCTATCAAACTTTGGACTGAATAATACTTCAAGGTTTTCCTCTGTACAAAAGAACATCATCGATCGCTGAGTTTAAAACAGTTATTTTGCAGTTTTTACCTTGGATTCCGCTAAATGAAATGTTAAATCTTCAAAAAAAGGTGATTCATCGGAAAGGACAACAATGTTGCAGAAATTGACACAGAATTACGATTCGACGTTTATTTTGACTTTTCGTCCATTGATTGAAGTTAGCATTTCTGTGACACAAAGCATAAATAAAGTAAATTCGAAAGATCCATGGCCAACGAGGTCCGCCTCTTAGGCTCCTTTTTTGATGAAGAATCCTGGATGTTTTTGATGAAAGAATAGAAAATTCTAAACTTTACTAATCTAGGACATACTAAATAAATGTTAATTTAAAGCATGAAATTCCTCACTAGCAATAAATTGTAACATGCAATATTAAATATGAATGTACCTTACTTTGAGCTTGGTTTGAGGTATTGAGGTTTGTTTATTCGTTTCAATCGTTTGTCTAAATGTTTTGTTCTCAAGTACAAGTTTTTTATTYTGTTATACGGTGAAAGACCATGCAGTTAAAGCGCGATTAAGCGGAGCAATTTTCTCTGCAACTTGTGTTGCAGCAGCGTTAACATTTACACAAGTTGCATTGAGCATTGCAGCGTGTAACCTATAGCGCAATTTGAAAAATGTTGCGAGACAAGTTGCAGCAATCGTTGCCAAAAGTAGAATTCGTTTCTACTTTTTGCATTCGTTTCTACTTTTTTTAGACACTCTTGCGATTTGTGTCGCAACGCTGTTGCGAGACAAGTTGCAGAGAAAATTGCTCCGTGTTATCTCGCCTTAAATCCTTCCCAATGCAAAACAATGTCGTTCTTTAAACATTTATTTTACTTTGCCTGCTTAATTACATTTTGGTTGGGCTAAGATGTATATCCTTTGGCTATTGGCCTATAAACCATTCCCTAAGCAATCTATTTCCATTATTGCACAATAACTAATATTGTTTATATTATTTTATTACAGAACTTTTATGACATATCTATATATAATAYAATAATTTTGTTTGTTTAATCTAAGACAATAGAAAATAACCTAAGAGACGGAATCTCTGGTATTCATGCTTGAAACCATCATAGGCACCGTTTGATAGTACTTTAAGAAACACATTTGCCATCGTTTGTTTTTGTGCACGCTGTTTGCACATTATGCGCGTGCACACAAACAAACGACCAAATCAAAATAATTCTAGAAATAATAGCATCAAAGAGTGCTCATGATGGGGCGCGGAGATTCCTTCTCTTAGTTCATATTCTCTTGTCTAAGACTAATGATAGGCATATGATTATTTACAACAAGCCTGTGAATGCTCCGTAGTTCACCACATTTCATCTCGTGACGACACTAAGAACGGCTGCGGGGGAGACTAAAGTCAAACCGGCACAAAACATTCAGACGAGGGGAAAGCCTCAAATTTGAATAAACCTTTGAAACTACCTTACAGCCTCGATTGACTGCTTTATGTTTGAAGATGCATGGAAATGGTGAAAGCAGAATATTTTCAAAGTTCAGATCAAATTTAATGTTGGATACTAGGTTTTGCAGGTACATTCCTTACATTCAACAAAGGTGCTATTCTAAATTTTCTTAAATGTCGTTAGCAATTCACTCGTGCATAGAACTTTAATGCATTATAAAATGTGACAATACCGCAGAAGGACGACTGAATGGCGAATTATATTATGTTATGTCTGGTATTTGATAGACTGAAAACATGATTATCCTTTWTGAATAAGATCTAAAATAAATCGGTTTCTACAATCAGCAAAGATATTGTTTCCTACAATAGGTAGAATGCTACAAGATACTATCTATTATTAATAAATCATATTTTAGTTTTCTCGAGTATAATTGCATGGAAACTCTAGCACAGAATACTAATGTTCAAAACGATATACATTTGGCAGATTATCCATCCATTACAGCCTAAAAGAGGTGCTGTATGTCTTCCCGATTTCACTTACCTGGCCCAAATTTATTCCCGATGAGTTTCGTTGTTTCCTCGCATCTTCATCCCCAGTGTTTCCTGTGAAGCCTTCATTAACATTTATTGCCCGGGAATGCTTCTTTGCATTGCTTGCTCCAGACCCTGATTGAACATCCACTCGGTTACTTGTTYTGCTGCAGGCCTCTACCAAGAGCTTTCGAAAGCGTTCGTTCTGGAATGTATAGACGATTGGATTGACGGTTGAATTCAATGTGGACAATACCATAGAGCTGATATGAATGACATCACCATAGTTGAAGTTAGGATGAGCATAGCTTAGCATGTAAGTAGTAAGGATCGGCACCCAGCAAATAACGTAGATCACGCTGACTGTCAGCATCATTTTCGTCACCTTTTTCCTGTACTTAAGTACAGCCTGCTGCGTAACATTGCTTGAACTGTCGCCACCGTGTCCCCAAAGCCTGTAGATGACTCTTGAGTATAGGGCGGTCATGGAGAAGATGGGAATCACTCCTGCAGCAGCCCACCAAGTGGACGCATAAGCAACTGGAAGCCAAGTATTGGGCCAATACTCGAAGCAGAAGTTCTTGGTTTTCTCGTAATAAATGGTGGCGTAGAGAGGGATGTTGAGGGTTATAGCTCCAATCCAACAACACAATACAATCATACTGAGTTTCCTTACTGTCATCTTTCCTTTGTCGCTGTGAGGGAACATTACAGCGTAATATCGCTCAAAGGCAATGGCGACAAGAGTAAAAACTGAGCATGCGCCACCAGTCCAGGAGATGTTCCCACCGGTAAAAAGTTTGCATATCCATGTTCCACTTGTGCCATCGGGATGGACGAAGAAATTCATGAAGATGAATCTTGGTGCGATGAAGATACCGACCATCAGGTCAGCAACTGCTAGATTGATAAGAAGGAAGTTCATTGGAGTACGGGTGGATTTGTTRGAGAGAAGGACAAGTATTACCATGGAGTTGCCAACAATATCAGCTATGACAATCAGGCTGAACACACCTGTTAAGACAACTTGGGCTGCCGTGGAGTCTGCATACAACGACATTGTTGATGATACTTGGGGTTCTGCAAATTGAATCGAATGGATAGATTGTTAAGCTAGACGTTTACGACTCTTTTCCGCCCGCCATTGAGATCGCAGGCTCAAGCATTCGGCTCAAGAAGAATGKGTCGAGGAGGTATGAGGGAGATTTACTCCAAAAAATATATATGTTAAGTGTGAAAAACTGGTGGAAACCAAAAAATATATCCAAAAAATATATATGTTAAGTGTGAAAAACTGGTGGAAACTCTCCTGCCAAAATTGTATAACAAGAAAATGTTTTACTCCTGAAAATGATGGAATTTTCTAAACAATTTTACTTGTGTATGTGGTCTGAAATGAAATTCGATTTAGTGAATTGCCTAAACAAAAACTTTGAAATGGGATCACTTTCAACCTCTCAGAAACAAATAATTACTTTATTGGAAAAACCAGAAAGAATAATAGATTTATAGATTCTTGGAGACCAATAAGTTTAATAAATGTAGACATTAAAATATGCAGTAGAGTATTAAGTAATAGATTAATAGATATACTACTGTATTTGGTTCACGAAGATCAATCGGCTTTCATCAAGAACAGGAAAATAGATGACCCCTTGCAGACAATTCAAGACATAATGGATCACATGAAAGAAAAAAATAAATCATTGCTATTTTTTGCAGCAGATTTTGAAAAGGCATTTGATTCTATCGAGCATAATTTCATTTTTGCWACTCTCAGACACTTTGGTTTTGGAGACAATTTTGTCAAGTGGATAAAAATTCCTCTCAGTAATAATCTTAGTTACATAATGAACGATGGCCATGTTACAAATTTCTTTACGGTTAAGAGAGGTACCAAACAGGGTGATCCCATCTCACCATATCTATTTAKTTCAATAATCGAAGTTTTGGCAACGATGATAAGGACGAGTTAGGACCTTAAAGGTTTTGAAGTCAAGGATCAAGAAAAAAAAATTGGTACTTTTTGCAGATGATACTACCTTCTTTTTTACGAGATAAAAAATCTTACGAAAAAGTTTTGGAAAATCTAGATATAYTCTATTCCCTCTCATCTTTGAAATTAAATAAGAGTAAATCAGAAGCAGGTTGGCTCGGACGTAAAGCAGATAAAGATCTGGAACAATCTAGTATAAGATACAATGATTTTGACAAAAAAGGGTTTAGGATTCTGGGTATATTCTTTACTTACAAGAACTTTACTATCAAAATAATCTACAACGAATTTTTACAAATTTTAACACAACACTGTCGATTTGGAAATCAAGGAGATTGACATTGCATGGAAAAATTCAAGTTTTAAGCTCTCTTACCCTTCCCAAATTATATTATGTTCGTACAAAAACTTATGTTCGAAATCCCTTTATAGAATAAGTAGAAAACACAATTAAAGATTTTATATGGAATGATAAAAAGCCAAAAATCAACAAAGCACTCTAATAGGCGCCTATCAGGCGGGAGGGCTTAAGCCCTTGTAATAGGCTTCCTGACTTCTAAAGTTTCTTGAAAGCCAGTCGAATAAAATTAACTATTCTAAGCCTGCTATTTAATYCAAAAGATTACCAAACAACCCTATTATCGAATTATTTACACGGTATTGGAGGTTTAAAACATATTCATGAAAATTTCGATGAACTGAAAATTCCTAAYAATTTACTATTATTCTATAGGGACGTGTTACGTAAGTCGGGGCGGATTTTATGAAACTTGATCCCAGTGAAGATATATCTACAATTCTAAATCAACATATTTGAAACAATACTATTAGAATTGATAGCAAATCATTATTCTACAAGGATTTTTCAAATATAAGTATAARTAAAGTGATAGATTTATGCGACTCCAAAGGTGAATTTACATAATGGGAAGTGGTTAAGAGGAAAAAAAGGTTTGGAAGAAAAACGAAATCTAAGATGAGCTGGAATAATACACGCAATACCAAAAGAATGGAAATCAAAACTGAAAAATCAGAGTGCCTCCGATAAAAATAAAAATAACCAAAATGATAATTATATACAAATAAGAAAGAAAAAAGTCAAAATTGAAAAAGTAAAAACGTATTGAAAAACATATTCGCAAATTAAAGGAAAAAAATTTAAATCCCCCTCCTCCCAAACTAATTTAAGCAAACGAATAGAAATAGATAAAGAATTAGACTTGGGAAAGATATACGGTAGGATTTATAACACGACTATAGATACCTATTTGAGTATGTTTCAATACAAAATTTTAAACAATATACTATATCTCAATCGAGATCTTCATCGTTTTCATATTTTGATTTCTTCCTCTTGTTCTTTTTGTTCACTTAATCCGGAAACAACAGACCATTTATTCATTGAGTGCGTTGAATCAAAAAACCTATATTTTCAGATAAGAGACTGGTTAGAAAAATATGACATTCATTTGCCACAATCTAATAAAAAAACAACAACATAATATTAGGGGTGGAAGACATCCCAATAAACTTTATCAGTTTAATCTACAAACCGTAGGTCTGTATAAGGGAAGAGAGAGAATGAAAGTTCCTTCTCTTTCCTTGTGTCAAAACATGTTATTAAGTTACGAAAATATTGAACATAAAGTTGCCAGAGCAAAATATAAGGTAAAATACAATGGCACTGGAGAATTATAAAAAGTACCGATATATACATAAAAAGTTATATCTGTGCTTTCTTACTCATTTAGTGATATATAAGCTTAAAATAGGCATTGCATTTTTTTTTTCTTTGGGTGTTTTAATCGTATTGAGTTGTACTTTATCACTTGCCGTAGTTTGTTGCACTGTATTAATTCTAGTAGTTTGTTGTATTGTATATATATTTAAAACTTTATAATAGGAAATATGTAAAATACTGCATTTTGTAAGTAACGAATAAAGATTCATTAAAAAAAGGTATTATTTCAACACCTACCTTTTTCCGTCAAAAATTCGCTTAAAACTTAAATTTGTCTCAGTTAGCCTCTTATTTATTTTCGTCGAATTTAATGAGTTTCACAGCTTGAGCGATTTCCTCCAAGTGCCACTTTAAACAATTACTGCATGATGTATATATTTTCACGAGCGTCTTCTACTCTGCTTCGCATCAATTATACTGACACCAATCTGTATAAACTCTATACCACTTTTTCGATTAGCGATAAAGTAAGGTACGGCGCGGCCATCTTGCCAGGGGGAGGAGGGGTTAAAACAAAACAAAGATGTCTTATTATATGGGAAAAGGTGATTGATGTACCTCCTTAATTCGTCTTTTGTTGTATTTTCTTGTGGTAATCTGCTAGTATCAATCGACGTCATTACTCTAAGAAAGCTTCAATTGCCACCTGTACGTCCCACAATGCCTTGCGAACCAAGATGGCGGTCGTATCGTCGAATTATTCCATTGTAAGTCCTGAGTCTGTGCCAGCAATTCACTTCTTGCATACTCAACTATTACTTATTCTAGTCTCAATTAATGTTATCAAAAAATGGGGTAATAAAAACACGTGCTGAAAAATCGTTATATCTTTGAAGAACGAAATAATTTATCCAGCGCGTTCGAACTGATAAAATAAATGATTAGTTTTTCTAGCACGCAGCTTAATTAAAATTGTGGAAAGCCGGCTATATTGATCTTGAGGAAGTAATAATTTTCCTACCTCATTTCAGAACATATATACTCAATGTTTATCGGTAGATGACAGGTGTCTTAAAGGGGCACTTGGATGAAAATCAATGAAATTTGAAAATGACTTGAAACTTGTTTAAACTTATTTATATGGCCAAGCAACATGTTTCCATCACAGTCAAAAGTGGCGGGAAAAAATTATCAATTTCATTCAGTAAGCATCTAAATTGTGAGTAAATGACGTCATTTACTCGACCCTATTGGTCTTTTTACTTTTAACCCAACAGCAAGTGGCTCCGAGGCTAAAACTTTCACTAATCTGATTTTTATAATTGTAATTGAGTCATATTATCCTTAAATACTTCAATTATTTGGACTTTCAAAAATTGTGGCGTTTTCATCCAAGTGCCCCTTTAAGGGTATTAACTTTGTGACATTCATTTTTTTAAGTAAAAAAAAAAAATTAAAACAATAAAACGAAAAAAAGAAAAGAAAAGAAAAGAAATATTCAAGGAGTTTCAAATAATGGAAGCTCTAACTCATTGATTGGCAAAGGGTTCCTAACTGGTATGCTAATAACGCATGCTCCACTGAAAATTAATCGTCTCTCGGCACCCAAAGAATTTGGCGGCCAACGATTTTGGCGTCTCTCAGCACCTAGAGACTTTGGTGTCTCTTAGCACCCAGACACTTTGATGTAGCACCTAGAGCCTTTGTTGCCCCTTAGCACCCGGAGACTTTGGTGCCTCTTTATTTGTAACCAAATACTTTGGCGCCTCTTTTTAACCATAGACTTTGGTGCCTCTAAGCACCCGCAGACTTTGGTGCCTCTTAGCACCCAGAGACTTTGGTGCCTCTTAGAACCCAAATACTTTGGTGCCTCTAAGCACCTAGAGACTTTGGTGCCTAATTGCAGGTAGAGACATTGGTGCCTCTTAGCACTTAGAGACTTTGGTACCTCTTTGCACCTAT
>NW_022260168.1:475953-489390 GCF_009602425.1 Actinia tenebrosa
TACTGCGCTCGGGTAGGGCCAAGTTCGCAATGGCTTCAAGGATAATCTTCAGCATCTTCTTGGGGATTGCCTTTACATATGTCGTCCAAGCGCAGCGTAAGTACTGATTTATATGCTTGGCTGAACTTGGAATAGTCTAGGCGTCGACTCGGTCACTCCAATTCCTTCTCTCTGAACTGACACCGACTGACCAGGCATAGCTATTCGAATTGCTGCTTTTTGTTTGATTAAAGCTGAGATTGAGAGTTTTTCATAAGATATTGAGAAGACTCAACTCATGATCACGACTATGTTGCAATACATGTACTCATTCGAAAGGTTAAACATACCATTTTGAATATATCAAATATTATTTCTGTCATTTCAAGCTGGAAGATGCATCTGGTAGTCAAATTTTCATCTGTTAAAGCTATTCTTTCTAAAAACTGACATGTCTAGCTGCTCGGTTCACAATCGGCTTTCCGCGCTAGCATAACATCTGGTTCATGTTCCTCATTAGTTGGTAGGACGTACTCAGTTATTTTAATAATCCAGTCGAATTGTTTGGTTTTTTGGTTTGTTTTGTTTTGTTCGTTTATCATATCGTTCGTTTTTCCAAGCATTGAAATCACGGCCATACAATAAAGTCATAATTTTTTTACTGGAATGAGTGCCATTTCTTTTGTGTTTAAATGAGGTCTTCTAATGATGGAATGACACGTTTGTCCGAAATAAGAACGCATTGATAAAGTGTGACATGAAAGATTCCTTTAATTACTCTGTACTCTTCTTTTAGTTGTTGTTCCTGGAAAATGCCCAGATTTTCCAGCACCAGCAGAATGTCCGCCAGAACCAGATGATGAATGTAGAAATGATGTCAATTGTGCAGAATTGTATCCTGGTCAGGGATTAAAATGTTGTAAGGATGGCTGCGACAAGGTTTGCACCCGTAAGTATCCAATTCCTTTGTAATGACCATTATTTTTTTAATTAATACGAGGATACGTGAAATGTAGAAACGAGTTTTTTTCCAGTCTGGTATACTTATAATCGTATGTTTTGACCAGTGAATTCGCTAGGGGCTGGTATTTTCTATTCTGAGATTAAACAAAAGCAACAAAAAAATTGCAAAACAAGATAAAAAGTGCAACAAGTTCTTTCTCTTTCACTCAGCTCTCATTATTCATTCATTCATTAAGATAAAAAATTAAATGAAAAAAAAAAAAAAGAAAAAAAGTTATATACCGTCCAAAGAAAGTCCGGATTAATGGGAAAATATATTCACGAAAATATTTATATACCCGGGCGTCCGGATAGGGAAATGCTGGGCCCTACTTCTCGTACTAACCCGACCTTTAAATAACTCGATATGTCACGCACGCTGCATGAAAAATTTACCAGGATTTCGAAAAATGAAATTTGATGTTATGAGAATGGGATTAAATGTCACTGGAAAGTAGAAAAGGAAAAAGGAGGGGAAAATAATTCATTTTACCTTGAATAAAAAGTTTGAAAAAAATGTGAAAACAGTTTGAAAAAAGTAATTATTTGTTATGACTGATTTTGTGTAGATTCTCATTTTACGTCACCTCACCTGAGTGCATAATATAATGAGTATCAAAAAGAAATTATGTAGATTGGGATATATTTTGTCCGAGTGTGGGCTGGGATCAGTAAACAGAATTCTTGTAAAAATTTGACTCCTGACAGCAATCCAATACTGGTGAATAGCGTTCAGCTGACRACGACACCAACGAATTGCTTAGCGTGGCACATGCATCACGCGTGCAAGTCACGCGAATCGTAACGTGACGCCATATGCGTGACCTCAAATATATAGAAGCCACAGACTTAGTTCTTACTGTGTATTTTTTTTCAGGGCCCATATTGCCATTAACGGTAAGGAATTCGTGTTTTTATTCTAATCAATTGGCAAATATGTAACTTGCTAGAAAACATAATTTGAGGATCACACAACCTTACACAATGTTGAAAACATTGTAGTATATTCTGTAGAAGTGAACGACAAAATTTGTGATTTTCCTCAGACCGTAAAACATTTACTAGTTGTTGGTATATAATCGACAAATAGACACAAAAGAAAACAAGCTGATGGAAATAAGATCTACTAGCTAACCTCTATTAGTATACTAACTATTTCATCTGAGTAAAACCACTCTATTCTGCTTGCCTCAATGCAACATTAGAGTGGTTTTCATAAACCCATCAAATACACTATTACACTCTAATTCTTTGTTTTCTATTGTGCTTATCCGACTCTAATTAGTACACTTTTTTCACGGGTTTATGAAAAGCACTCTGTGGGGAGGTGGGGGAGAGGTGGCGGGGCTTTAGAGGGAGGGGTCTCATCAGTAAAAATTTGGGGTCAGGAATATTTATTTTGAAAAAGACTGTTTCCCTGTTGACTTGATAGGAGGGTCATGAGTTTCTTACTGAATGAATGTGGGCTACAGACATTTTTAAAGAAAAGTTTTCGAAGCCTTGTTACCATGGTAACTATTGTGATTGTTATTATCATGGTATGGAATGGAGCAGTTCAAACTTGAAGCAGCTACGTTCACGTAACTGGTTCTTCAAGTTAAAGACTATATATTCTGTATATGAAACAATCTCATCCAGTCATCGACATATATTTATTGCATGGATATTAGCCATTGCTGAAGAAAAGACTGGGTCGAGTTGGCATTGCAGTGCATTGTGGGGCTATCTTAGGGATCTAAAATAAATGCCATCTTGGAAATATGTCCCATAAACAATGCACTGCGATGCCAACTTGACCCAGTCTTTTCCTCAACCTTGTAATGGCTATAACTAATATTATACAGATACATCCAAAGCAGCCCTTGTGTGCATAACGAATGGCAATAACCCATTGTTCTATTGCATGCTGGTTGTGATGCATGAGATGTATCTGAGCATTTTATTGACAAAGTATTTTGTGAATACTCTAGCTTATTGATGACAATGATGATCTTAATCCAGCGAACCTATTCCAAACGTTATATTTGCAACATGTTGTCTTGTTTGATATTGAATCATTTTCTTGTATTTTTTAATATAATTCATTTTATTATGCTTGCACTATTATTTTATTCCAATTGTAGCATTAATTAAAAGCATGTAATTTATGTGTATCTGCCCTTGCACACTTGAAAACAAGGCTTATGGCTTTGTCTTAGAAATGTGTCATTCATATAATGTTTCGTATATTTATCTTTTTTCACTTACGCGCATGTATTTTTCTTGTCAATATATCTCGTAGAGCCGGCACAACCAAACCAAACCAAGAAACAAAAATCCAGGAGCTTGAAAGTTATTAACATAGATCCCAGCTTTGTTTCTTAGCAGGTATTCTCAGCCACCGGCTGGACACGTGACGATGGGTATGGTTACAAGTGTCCTTGGTAAGACTGAAGTATAGAGCACTAAGTGTGACRTCAATCGTATGGGGGAAAAAACTTCCTGATGCAAAACGAAAAGCAGTTCCGTAAAGATGTTTTTACTTTTTTTTCATGGCATGACAGGATGTTTTTCTTGTGCTTAGGGATCGTTCATTTTTGGGGGGCATGGGGGCATGATAAGCGGAGGAATAAAATGCGCGGGCTTTTTTTCGCCAATCAGCAGGACGTATTTTTTGTTGTTTGCGTGGCCCCCTATTGAAGCAGGATATTTCCCCTTAAATGCCATATTTTTTATCCCACCAGCCCCGTCATGCGCGTAAGAAATAAACATTTCCTTCTTATATATAGCCTTTTTGTATGCACTGTATCTTTACCAAACTATCTTAACCAATCACATAGTCTCAAAAATGCTGCAACATAATTCATATATATTATTTTTGCTTTAAGTAACCGAGATTCGCCCGAGGATTTTACTGCTTATACCTGGTAGCTTGGGTCTTACAAGTTGAGAAGAAGATGCTCAAGTCAATACGAAGCTGGTTACCTACTTAACGGACTTTCTTCATTCATGAAGGCAAGTCAACTTTCTAACATCTTTGCTCGTTGTTTTGTTCTCCTGGTATGAAAGGCTGTGATCACTAGCCCCATGTCCTCCAGCTGCAATATACGTGTATATATCTTTTTTTGGTTTTTTTGTTTGTTTCTTTACATTTTACACCACATGTCATTCCCTTGAGTATTATTCTGTCCACAAGTAACTAATGAAAATGTAGATTCAGTAATATGGTTGACACCGAAAGGGAGAACACTACTAATGAGAAAACATCGAATCAGTTGTATCCATATTCATGTGTCTTCTCATGTACAACCGTTATACAAAGAGTTGATACTCTAGGAAAATTGAAGTGGTGTGAAATGGGAAAACATTACGCCCAAGTTAAATCCGTAAAAATCAATATGGGTTGAGTGTCGTGTGCATAGAGCACAAGTGACCGTAGTGCGTGAGCGTGAATTTAGTGCGAAATAATGCGAATGCGCTAGAAAGGCTAGAACGAAATTAACTTGTATTGTATTTTCAATGATGGCATGGGCACGTGTTTATTGTTTCTCAGTTTGTTTTTCTACTTTTTTCCCCAGATTCGTGGCAACGTCGGTGAAAGACATCGCCCATTTCGGTTGACCGAAGAAAACCTACGCTCTCAATGCTCTCAGGATAATAATAAAGGAAAAGCCTGTGGTCTTGCATGGGCAATTATTACGTCATAAATAAAGCTTTTGAAATAACAGATGCAAAAATAACAGATGTAAAATAATGAAATAAATAAATGGACTAAAAGGAAAAAAAAAAGAAAATTTGTCCGATTTTCCTTGTCTAGTTGAATGAAGAGTAAAACATCAATACGGCACAGAAAGCTTACAACTACTTTTTCTGGGCGTTTTTCTTTCAGTCTTCGCATTCATGGCTAATAGAAAACGAAACAATAGTTTGACTTGATAAAATTCAATAAATGTGTGAAAGCACCAAGTCCATTCTGTTCAAACCATTGTTTTATGGTGATTCAAGCAAATTCGGGAAAACTCTATTGACTTTATGTAATTAAGGTAAAAATATATTTGTAGTCGGTTGTGATAGAATTGAATTACGTTTTACGTACGTCTGTTCAGGAATAACTATGATACAAACACTAGAGGGAATTTCTTTATGGGAAGGGATATGGAAATGTCAGGCTGTCCCTGGCATCCAAGAAACCGTTTGCGCATGCTCGTAAATATGTATATAAATCAATACATTGGGCATCATCCCATACATCCCTTAGAGTATCATTTCCTTGTTTAACGGATGCACACGAGAAGACACACGAATAAGGATACAACTCAAACAAAGAATCTTATTCTCAAGAGAATGACATGTGGTCTAAAATGGGAAAACCGTTACGCCCAAAGTATAGAGGTCTATTTATTGTTCGTTGTGATAAAAACGATAGCAAAATATACACTTGCTGTTAAAATGTATTTTAGGTGCAAGTGAAGCAATGTTGGGAAATGTGGTGCTTGCTAGGCGAGAGGCCGGCCCGATTCCTCATAATCACACACCAAGTTTTTTATTCTCTAATCCTTGGGGTACAGTGAAGACCAGCTACTAGCTGAATGATTAAATTGACGTCAAATAAGCCGTTTGACCTTTATTTTTATTTGAATCCTTTTCCAGTTGTGTAACGACAATCTTTTGATTTCAAAATCGGTTAAAAAAAGAATAAAAAATATATAAAAAATTGATAAGGGTTGCACTTGACTATATCATGCTTGACGTCATCAGCTTGCAAAGCGGAGCAAATATGAAGAGGAGTCCTACTTTCCCTCTTTCCCGAGCACCTGCCAGTCCCCTCGAAGATGAGGTAGGAAACTTTGGTGGGCCATCCTCTAGCTCCCACTTCCCTCTTATAGCTAGCGGATGCCGGTTGGGGACGGAAGGAAAGATGGAGGAAGAGAGCTAGCAAGGGTAAGAGGGATGTTTGGAGTGAGCCAGGGAGAAAAACACGGAGGGAAGGATTGGAGGGAATAAATGGAGGGAAGCAAAAAAGGATAGATGGGTGGGTGAGTGGACGGATGAATGGATGAGTACCACCCATATAATATTTACTCCGACGAGACTAGCGTCCGAAACGTCACTAAGTTTTTTCATCTTTTCAAGGTGTATAATTTACCCTTTTATCATTAATATTTCCACCATTCATCTTAGGAGATTCCATGTCTTCTCAAGGGGTTGGCTGTACCTAAGATTACCCCTTTATGATAATTCATTTGCGTCACCGCCAGAGTACAAGTGTTCGCATGTCTCACTGTCAAGTGCATATGACCTCGTGTGACCCCAAATTAAGCCAAAGGCGTTTCAACTCTAGCTCAAAGGCAAAGGAAAAATTGATCCAAACGTTAGAGTAAGCAAGTCCTCATACCAGCTGTGTCTTSAACTTAGTGTGTATGTACCTAAAAAAACTCCTTGACCCACCCAGAGTAAATTATCTAATACAACCGAGTGCGTGTCCCGCGTGATAATGGAAGGGAAAGTTACTGCTGTAACGCAAGACACAAGAGACATAAGAGAATAGACAGACTATGATTGACTACGTCATCTATCAATAAACAATAGACTGAATTCACTCGCTCACATCCTTCACGACTGTTTCTATAAGTAAGATAAATCAAATAGCTGTGAATTATTTTATTCACAAATACAGAACAACATAAAATAAAATCAATTTGGAAAGCAATTATGAGAGTTAACAAAGCGCAGCACATAAACGACACAAAAACTGGAGCCTGGAAAGCTAACTATGGTTTTCATGCTGTGCAAATTTGTGTATTTTATCAAAACTGATAAAAATGTATCTATTATTTATGCAATATTATTAAAGTTGACGAAATTCATTAATTTTAACACGAAATTGATGGAGTGAGGTAAGGCATTTTTACAAATGCTGCATTGTTTCACGCTAAAACGTTTCTTCGAGGAACGAAAGTTTCAAAATCGTTAAATTAACAGACGTTTTGCGGAAAGAAAAGCAGGTATGTGTAGGATACACGAAAATGACAGATAAACAGCAAGTAATGACAAACCTAATGCGATACCTTGCTTAATACAATGAAGTAGTTCATACTTAGATTTTGTCGACCTTCTCAAAAGAAATTAATATTTGAAAACTGCGAATAAAATATTGAAAACTCTCATTGAAAAGGAAAGCAGCTTCTGAAGAAATAGTTATAATGTCCAGTAGAAACTAGATGAAAGGCTTTTGAGTAGAATAAACGATAGATCTTTGACTTCGAGTTTGCCTGTGCACCAGAGATGGGATAGTCTAGACAGCAATATGAGTGTTGGAATCACATTGATGGCATGCTTGAAGCGATCTATTTGACTTCTTGAATTTCGTCTCATTTGAAAGCWTCATTTATTGGCTGCATAAAGGATATTCGATTCCCTACAGAGGTATCGATTTACCATCGAGCCAGAGAAGCAGCGAAGGCTTGCAAAACTTTAGCCGTAACGAGGTCCTTAGTGCTGGTGTGTAGTGCTAGTTTGCATTTTGCACCGTACAGGATCTACTGCGCTCGGGTAGGGCCAAGTTCGCAATGGCTTCAAGGATAATCTTCAGCATCTTCTTGGGGATTGCCTTTACATATGTCGTCCAAGCGCAGTGTAAGTACCGATTTATATGCTTGGCTAAACTTAGAATAGTCTAGGCGTCGACTGGAGTTCCTTCACTATGCCTTATTTAATAGAGTACAAACTAGCATTATATTGCCCCAATAATGATGATAAAAGCACGATTGATAATCCTTCGAGCGATTGAAGGCCATTTCGGCAGTAATGGTATCTGTGATTCATGTTTATTCCACGACTAGAATGTAGGCTTGTAAGCAAAGTACTTCAAACCCCGGGTCGCGGCGGCACAAGGCTCTCACGAACCTTCTCTTTAAGCAAATCTAAGCAAATGTACTTAGTAACTGGAGTTTCTATCTCCTTCGAATTGTTTTGCATAACCTATTAAGATATCACTTTGAAGGGGTGGGTTGATGGATGCTGACTAGTGCATTGTCTCGTGTTTTAATCGGGCCCTGATATGCACACCGAAGTATATTCATTATTAACTAAACAGAACGAAAACCTTGTTTTCCATTTCATATTCCTAAGGCCTCAAGTTGTTAGTTTTATAAGATTTTGACCTAAGAAAATGAATATACGACCATTTAGAGACGCTCTAAATAGAATTATTTTAGATCGGGTATGGAATTCGGCCTCGTGAACTCCGTGACAATCAACAATGGAGTCTTTGTCGGTATCATCATCACCAACTTCGACTAATATTCTTTATTGCACAGCAAAATATATCTAAATTTACAAAAACATTCTTCAAGGCACTCCTTTGGTTTAAAAAGGCGCATTTTAGATTTAAACTTTGATCAATTATTTCATATAGAAGATGTCTTTGTTTCTATAAGTCAATTATTAACAAAGGCGTCTGAGACGTTTGTCGGTCATTTAGTGGCAAACAAGACGATGCTGTTAACCAATCATTTTCCATGGTTTTGACACGATTGTTAAGGTCATGAAATTCACGCAATCCAAATGCGTAATCTAATAATGTTTCATATCTTTTCGTCGAAAATTGATAGCCTATAGTAAATCTAGGTGGAAAAATGCTTATTTCCCTTTTTAAAATACATGTGCATTTGATGTGTTCCTATAATTTGCTATAAATATCGTTTGTGATATTTTTCCATCTTAAAAACATAAAATTTCAATCGAAAGCAACGTAAAAAAATATCATCTCTAAAAAAAAAATTTTATTTGTGCTGAAAGTATGAACCAAACAAAAACCCCTTGTTTCCTTAAGAACTCACAGTTTACTCTCAACAATTCTTATAATAAAATCTTTATGTGGCGATGCATATTGCGACGTTTTCTGGTGCATAAAACATCAAAAAATGCTCACCGTTAAGGCCGGTTTAGACGGTACGATTTTCGCCTACAACTATCGTATACAACACGCTCGCCTCTGTCGTAGGCGAGTTGTAGGCTTGAGTTACACGCTACGACTCGAGTTGTAGGATGGCTCAAGCGTGTTGTATACGACAGTTGTAGGCGAAAATCGTACCGTCTAATCCGGCCTTAATGCTTCAGAAAGAATACTTTTACCCATAAGCCTCTGGCTTGGGCCTCATCACTGTACTCGCTATTTCCTCAGATTGTGGAATAAATAAATAAATCCAAGTTAATCTCGTACGTATGCAGAGCTATGGAGGTCGATGCTTATTTTCGATTTAGATTGATTGTGACTAATAATTGCGAAGGAATTTCTCGCGAGATTCAAAAACAAGTGAATTATAATGAGTTTTAGAAGTCAGTTCAACTAGACGCTATTGCAGCGTTTACTCGGGCTTCCTTGAGGAAGGACGGCGCAAGAACGCCTGACCACGTCATTTGCACTAGTCAGTGAGTATCGAAACGCAGACAAAAGCCATGTTTTGTTTACAGAATTCTCTTTGTACTCAATTGAGGGGAACTGGGTACGAAATGAAAGTAACGCCTGTTGCTTTTTATTCGTTCCGATTTTTCAAACTAAAAATGAAGAGGCTGAAAAAAATGACCCGGGCGGGGACGAGCAACATTTTGTTATTTTTACTTGGCTTTATACTTACCCATGTACTCTTCTTGCAGTTTTTATTCCGGGAACTTGCCCAGAGTTTCCAACAGCAGCAGAATGTCCACCAGAACCAGATAATGAATGTAAAAATGATGCCAATTGTGATAATTTGCATCCTAAATTAGGGTTAAAATGTTGTAAAGATGGCTGCGACTTGCGTTGTGTCCGTAAGTAATTATACTGCATTGAATAATTCCAAATTAATTTAATATAATTGAGCGCTGAATAAAGGATGCACTAAAGCTTCTATCTTGGTCTTATTTCTTCCTTTAAAACAACACGAAAATATTCTATGTTATCCGTATATGAAAATCCCCGTAGGATCGATGACTCCTACTCGCTCTATTGCTCGTCCAATCAGAATAATAATTTACTTGCTCGATCCAATGTCACGGTTGCGGAACGCGCAGCTGCACGCTAGCGTGACATTTTAAAATCACTTTGACATTCCAGCGTGACATATCGTTTCTATCAAACGAACCAAACTAGTTCTGCCAATACCAGCAAACTTTAAAGTTTATTTAAAATTTTAAACACATAAAGTTTTGAGATGAGCTGTATTTTCTGATAAAATGTTTGAAATAGAGGATATTACACAGGCGCGCGGAGATACGAATTTTATCTTAGAGTGTTGAAAAGATCTCTCACGAGTGAGCGCAGAAAACGAGTGAGAGATTTTCAGCACGAGAAGATAAAATTCGTATCTCCAAGCGGCCATGTAATATTCTGTTTATTATATAATTATCAATGAAGTATTTTTTGGCTTTTTCAGGCAATTCTTTCCGTGTATTTTTGAATAGCCATGTAATAACATGTTATTTTCACGTGTGAAGATATCAATTTTTCGAAATAGAAAAAATAGATATTTCATAGGTAATTATATAATAAAATCAATTATTATTAATTATAAATAAAATAGCTATAACATAGTAACATTATACTTTTTTTTTCTAGCTCCCATTGCTCCTCCAACTCCTCCTCCCCAAAGGGTAAGGCATCGAGAATCAATCTCCACTAATTTGGTTGTTCTTTGCTTTTGTTTATATAATTAACTGAACTTATTTTGATTGTATTGGTTCTAGGTAGGACCCCCTGGAGATCCAGGTCCAAGGGGAGACAAGGTATGCAAGGAAATCTTATGACCTGCTAACTAATTTCCTAACAATAGACCACCCCTTGCAGCAATAGTCTACCTCGCAAGCAGCCATTTTTGGTCTCACTCCATTCCCCTACGGTCCACTTATCTCCCCACAAACGCTGTCGGATAGAGGTTTGGAAAAGCGAGAAATAAGACTTATAGTGACAAAGTTCGGTGTGACTTTTYTCTAGTAAGCTGGTTCGTGATAACGATATACAGAAGCCCCTCTCCTTACCCCTCCCCTGGCCCAACAATGAATTGTCTTTTTCTACCTTAGGGTGCACAAGGTAGCCAAGGAAGAACTGGAGCAAGAGGTGTTCGTGGAGAACAAGTTAGTATATAAAATAAATGATATCGATGTCTGTTTGTTTAGCTGCTGTTCCTGGTTGCCGGGCAAGTCGGGTGTCTATCAGTAATATGCTCTCAATGCAGAGTAGCAATATATACGGCTCGATTAGCACTTTATTTGCAATAAGCAGCTTACAGCACAATGCGCAAAACAAAAGTATGGCCACATTTACAGTGCGTTTTACATAACTTTTGACGGTTGGTTTCCGAATTTTGTTCGGAAGTTCCGAAATTAGTATCGTTCTTTGGAAGTTCACAACGAACTTCATTGGTGATGACTTCGAACTTACTTCCCGTGCAAATTCGGTATAATCGTTATAATTGTTTGAACAATACAGCAAAATATGGACGGAACAGAAGTAGAACTGCTTCAGAACTTCCGAACCAACTTAGGAAATCAAACGTCAAACGTTATGTGAAACGAACTGGAATATATTCGCACACTTCTATGCGAAGGTACGTTAAACCACATTTCACATTTGACACATTTTAGTGCTGGCTGGTTTTACTATTTAAGGCGTGCAAACTCTCGTTTGGCAGCAAAAAGCCTGTGCATAGAAGTATGCGAATACATTAAATGTGGCAATACTTATGCGCGTTCGCACTAAATAGCTGTACTCTGGATTCACATTACTCTTCAATTTTCTCTCTCTCTCTCTCTCTCTCTCTCTCTCTCTCTCTCTCTCTCTCTCTTTCTTTCTTTCCTTTCTTTCTTTCCTTTCTTACTTTGGATCTATTGCCGGCTCTTCCCTCTAGATTTGACCATGCTTTGCAATGCAACTTTTTCATCTTTCTTTCTTTTCTTCTTTTGCACCCGTCGTTCTCCCCCTTCAATACAAAACTAAACACTAAACATTCCTCCTGCGAAACTTGGTATAGAATAATGATTCATTCATACAATTATTGTGTAAACCGTTTTGGTGACTTTTGCGCATACTTGCTTTTGAACTCTTATATAAAACCAAAACGAGCAATGTTTGATCTAGTCTGCATGCCGGCTCAATTGTAATGACAACTAATTTGATGGATCGTTACTTAGGGTAAACCTGGTAACCCTGGCCCAAAAGGAAAGGAAGGTCCTACTGGTCCCGTTGGTCCGCAGGGTCCTCCTGGTCCAATCATTGATATCACCAACACAAGCGATCCAGCATTCCTTGGCGAAGTGAGTATTGTATTCCACCTTTTATTGCCATTGGAATTTTAAGACGCATGAGCAGAATAACTAGAGTTGAGGTCGTGTAAAGACAACCGTCGTTATAGCAGCTGATTTTAATTTATTGAGGGGTTGAGTTAGTTGAGGGATTCACCCCATTAACGAAAGCTGCAAGGAAAAATGTCAGTGTCTAGGAGTGTGAAAAGGTGCTAGCTCGTCTTCTATATATGATTCCAAATTTTACTCCGAATTACTATTTCTTGCATTTTCGAGCTTTTCCCCAACCTTCAGCTCTAGTCCAATAGTAAACTCGCATAGCTGCCTCAGCGAGAATGGTACACCATGTTATCTTATAGTACATCATGTTTTCTTATAGTACATCAGATCTCAAGACTCCAAAGGGCCTGGTATTGGTTTAATCGCAGAAATTCGTGGAGACCAAGGAGAAAATGTAAGCACACATAGAGTCATTCTATTTGATCAACGGAGTAGCCTGCGTGATAAATGGGTTCTTTATACAGATAGTTTGTATATGTGGGGCATATGTCGTTTACCAGAGGTAGCATGACTAGGAAGGGAGGGAGAAATGGTTTTTTTTTCCCCCTTCTGCCGCATGCCCTATAAGTGAAAGTAGATTAAATTCATCAGTGCACTCTTATGGCTACTTTCTTTTGCGGCAACTTTTCAGTTTGGCCTAGGCAGTCATGATATTAATTAGAATGTCTTGATCTCTATTTCAGGGTTTGCCAGGACCTGCTGGGCGAACTGGACCACGTGGTCCCGACGTAAGTTATTGCAATATATTTTAATATTTCATCTTCTCTTTGACTAAAAGTAGACTAGAACTTGAAAGCTATAGAACAAGATAGGTATACCCCCATATTACAATAAACTATTTTAAATCCGTATAAAATACCGCATTGTTTCTTGATTGCAGATTCAGAATATACCTTTTTACTTGGTAATGTTTTTAAGACCACATATCATTCCCTTGAGAATAAGATTCCTTGATTGAGTTGTATAAATACTCATACTTCTAATAGATAAGGATAGTAAGGATAATTTTAAACAAATTATACGTAAATTTTCTAAAGACATTAATAATTTTTCATTCAGGGCTTCTTTAATAGCGAAAAAAGATGATGATTTTCTATATTTTTAGTCTTTTAGAAATTTTAGAAATTTAAGTATTTA
>NW_022260168.1:489510-502947 GCF_009602425.1 Actinia tenebrosa
GTAATTAGTTAGACAGCAGGTCCACATCAGCCTGTGGCTGCGTAGTTTAGTTAACCTGCTTAACAAATAAAAGTATGTATGTATGTATGTATGTATGTATGTATGTATAGATAATGTCGTATCGGCAGCAGTAAAAGATAGATGCCCAAAGTAAAAGGTCCATTAACCTCATAAGATTAGTATCAAAATATTCAAATACTCCAACTGTAATAAGATGTACAACCAAAACAATACGAAAACTTTCTTATTTCAAGGACTTAAACCGACGAATTTTCTACACAAAAATTAGATTATTTATTATTAATTAATTATTACATTGCGTATTTTTTAAATCACACCTTTTCCATGTCTTCTCTTCTGCTCCGTTTGTACTGCTCTACGTTATATGCTCTTCTAACACATTGGTACCTTCAGGGTGAAAGAGGAGAGCCTGGAGAGGCTGGACCACCAGGAATTAAAGGAACACAGGTAAGCTTATTGGAAATTTACTAAAAGCTTACTAAAAAGGCATGGGCACCGCCTTTTCTTTTGTTTTGTTTTTTTAAGCTACAGAAGTATCAATTCTATATAGGGTAATATTCCCGACTACTAACGTTGGGCTTGTTTCCCCCCCGCCATCTAACAGGGACTTTCAGGACCATCGGGACCTCCTGGTCAATCTGGTAAAGACGGTAACGACGTAAGTACACGCTTTTTCTTTTCTGTTTGACTTCAGTTTTTAAGTTTTTGATGTTCTTTGAGTTCAATTTGATGACTGTTGTAATTATTTTGTAGGGAACACCTGGTGCCCCTGGTGTACCCGGCGAACCAGGAAGTGAAGGACCTCCGGTATGTCTGTCTGTTTGTCTATCTGCCTGTATTAAAGTGTAAGACTATCAAGTAAAATATTTAATTGTGCGTGTCAGCACCTTAGTTAGTGTCAATGTTTTTAGGGATATTTACTTTTGACTCGAACTCTCTGGAATTCTTGGAGAATGCTGAAGACCACGCATGTGCAACTAATCCATGTTTATTGGGACTTTTTTTTCTTTTAAGGTGTATTATTTTGTTGCTTGGTTGTTGTTTTTGTTTATTTAATTAGTTCTTATAACTGATCACCTAGTATTGAGTGAAGACGTTTCCTTCCAGGGCCCACGAGGACCTCAGGGACTTTCTGGATTACCTGGTGTCAAAGGAGATCGGGTAAAGATATTTTATGATATAAATACATTGTTCCTTCTTTCATGTCTATCGGTCTACCAGATACCAACTTGTTTTAAAATCCCAGACCATATGAAATACAGCCAATCAGACAAAACTCTCGGTAATTCACTCTTCCTTCCCATCATGCGTTGAATTTAAGCATTTGTATTCAATATGGCGTGGGATAAAACAGTTACTACAATGCTCTCTCGTGGCACAGTATCGATTACCCACTGGTCAATATAATTGTATTTCTTATACACACTCACCTTTCGTGGAATATTCCATGGTATACTATTTGTATGCATTGTATAACTAGTATTATGTACCATTATGTACCAGGGTGAGCAAGGACTGCGAGGAGAGAAAGGAGATCAAGGCAAGATAGGAGAGAGAGTAAGTTTAATAGATACATAATCATGAATGACTGCAAATGTGAGTTATAATCTGAGCCTTGGCTAAAGAATGCCAAGGGCTAGTTTTAACGACCAGACCAGACAAGAACTTAATGTCGATTAATTAGAAGAACCTCACGAAGAATAATTAGAAATTAGTCCTTGAACCCGAATGGGCTATTGACTCATAGGTCATGAGAGCGAGAGGACTAATTTTTTAGTCAAATCCAAATAGTTGGTCAAATATATATCTGCAAACAAGTCTTGAGTTAAAGATAAATTTAATTTTTTTGGCTTTCAAAGCTGGCACGTTTTGCTACTAGTAGCTCATCCA
The DNA here is from genome assembly GCF_009602425.1 of Actinia tenebrosa. The sequence continues at coordinate 491,422 of NW_022260168.1, forward strand.
ATCAGAACGCAGCATTGACTATGATAGACCGCTAGTTGAATTTAACTAACTTCAATTAGCTTATTTTGTTGAGAATGTGTCAGCTGTGGTGGGGAGCGCTATTATTGCAGCTTATGTAAGTTGAATTCTTGACCGGGACGACACACATGGTTTTATGTACGACAAAATAATGAGACAGAGATATTGTCTCGTTAAAATAGTATCTAGATTGAAATAATGAATTGGAACTTGAAGTAATCTAAAACAAGGAAGTTAGTATTAATAAAAGATATAGGAAGCCAGTGCTGCTTCTTGAGAATTAGTTTTTAGGTCTAGTGACATTTAGGTCAGGTCAAGTCTAGCGACAGTTTTGCATTTTCTGAAGGCGTTCAATAAGATATAAAGTAGGAAGGCCAAAGAGTATTTTATTGCAGTGATCAAGACGTGAAGATGTAAAGGCGTAGACAAGTTGTTTAATAGTAGATTATCAAGGTATCGTCTTATTCTGTCAATACCTATGTTTCCACGAAAAGCACTTTTACAGGTGTTAATAACATGCGCCAGTGTCTATACATAAGTTACTCAGTATCAAAAGTGACACAAAGGTTATATGCTTCTATGGGAGTAATCACATTCCCCATTTCGATTGCTATAAAAGATGAAGGCTGTTGAACCATCAGCTCGGCAAGCTATTCAAGCTCTTAAAATTGATTGCCGATAATGATTCTCATCCTCATGTTGGTGTTATGTCTCTCTGTCACAGGGTCCTACAGGAGAACCTGGACGAGATGGTCGCGATGGTAAACCTGTAAGTAGTGAATAACTTTTTGTTTGGCATTTTCCACCCTTATTCACTGCCCAATAGCACTAAAAAGAAATTTTAAAAACGAGAGTTCCAGGAGCCTGCGCTCCTGCTGATTGTTCCTTGGTGCTGACCATAAGGAATGTGGGCTCTAAGGACGCCTTCCCTGCCAAAAAGAATTATGCCATATTGCACCTTGTTTGTTGAGATCATAAAAAGTAATCTGTGCTCCAGAAATATTTTGTCATTTTAGAGAAAATTCAAAAAAGGAGTCAAAAATGGCAATTTACTGATGCATGTCTTATGATGTAACGATCGTATTTCATTGTCGTTTAGGGAGAGACTGGTATCCAAGGACGAACTGGAGAAGAGGGACCCAGAGGACCTTCTGTAAGAAGACACTTTAAATTTATGTTTTATTTGATGTTTACACTTCTTTAAGGTCAATGAAATGTCTATATTTCATATCATACTAACTCTGTGAGTCAGCTTACGTCCAGTTTAGGTGTCCATTATTAGAAGTGCCTATGTTCCCATGGTTTGAATAATTGTCGAGCCACCAAACAAGGTAGCACACTCTTAATCGTTTTATTGATGTTTGTCTACAGGGTCAGAAGGGACCACGAGGCCAGACTGGATCTCAAGGTCCTGCCGTAAGTAATACGTTTTTAATTGTTGTAAACAAAGTTTTGTAAGGGATGGGGATACGGATGTATTGAGTTTCTCTCTCTAAGAAGGTATACAACTATTTTTTTATTGACTGAAGAATATCTATGTCCCTCCGCATTAGGGAGCAACTGGTCCAAATGGAGTACAAGGAGACCAAGGACGACTTGGGTTAAAGGGAAGCATTGGTGAGAGAGGACCACGGGGACCACGAGGTATTCAGGGTCCAAATGGCCCCACGGGATCGCCTGGTTCCAAGGGTGACAGTGGTAGCCCTGGTCGCGCAGGAAGACCTGGTTTTGATGGAGCAAAGGGAGATCAGGTATGGTAATTGCTGCCTTTTAATTGATGGCCAGGGAAAATGTGCCTGTTCAAGGTTATCTTTACATTCGGCGTTGAAGTTTAATTTTTGGATTTTGGAGTTTCCGGGTGTCATGGAAAAAGTCCTATTATTAATCCTTTAAAAGATAGTAAGATTGTTTTAGAAACGTAACCGGTAACTTGGTTCTTAAACATCTGTATTGTTGTTGATACTACCACTGTTGTTGAATTTGCCATTGTTGTTGAATTTGCCATTGTTGTTGAATTTGCCATTGTTGTTGAATTTGCCATTGTTGTTGATGCTGCTATTGTTGTTGAATTTGCCATTGTTGTTGATGCTGCCATTGTTGATTTTGTCATTATTGTTGATGTTGAAGTTACAATTTAGGGGCGGATCCAGGGGTCCAGGGTAGCTAGCCATCCCCCTTTTGCTCAAACTTCTCAGTATTATCCTTAGTAAGCCACCCCTTTTCATCCCATTCCTGGTAAAATCTTTGTAATCGTCACCCCCTTTTAAAGTTCCTGGATTCGCCACTGCAATTGTTGTTGATGTTAAAGCTGTCATTGATGTTGAAGTTTCCATTGAAGTTTCCATTGTTGTTATTATTGTTGAAGTTGGTGTTGCCATCGTTGTTAATGTTGCCATTGTTAATTTTGAAATTAATATTTTTGTTGATGTTGAAGTTGCTATTAATAGTTTTAGTGTTGCCATTGTTGTTGATGTTAATGTTACCATTGTTGTTGCTATTGTTTTTAATGTCGAAGCTGCCATTGTTGCTCTTTCTATCATAATTGCCACAGCTATATGTTGCAATTACTCCTTTGATCTCCTTTAAATTTAATGTCTCGAACTCACTTTTCCCATTTTCTATTCCCAAGGGTCCAATAGGAGCCATGGGTAACCCAGGACCACCTGGATTACAAGGACAAAGGGTAAGCTGTTTTTCATCTTTTGCATCTTTTGCATTAATTATATTCTCAGTTACGAATTAGCAACAAACTGCTTCTTTTGCAGAATAAAGGGGTCCAGTCATGGCAGCCATGTTGTGGGATATAATCTCTGTGTTTCACTTAAATCCAAAATTATTCCTTAGCATTTCCACGCACGAATGTTTTAGTCAAACAAACTTTTATTAGTTTGCCAGTTTTCAATTTGCTTAATGTATGTTTCCTTTGCTTTATTTTAGGGAAACTCAGGCTCTCCTGGATTAAATGGACGCCCCGGAGACAGAGTAAGCATAGACTTTTGGTTGTCGTCGTTGTGTGTTTTTATTTTATTTGTCATGTTAACCGATGATCCTGTCATGTTTTCAATAGATTTTCTCATTTGCAACTGTATTGTCTTGTGATGTTTTCTAGTATTCTTACTTCAATATTTGTTTAAGTTTAATCGTATGTCTTTAACCTTCTCTTCATTTTTCCTTTTTTCCCTTATTTTATGTGAATGTGCTTTTCTTTTCTAAACATATCATGTATGGGGATTATGCCCCCTCATAGGGCTATAACGTAAAGTACTTACTAGTGAATTGAAAACCCGAACAGGGAGCGCCAGGAAAACAAGGAAATAGAGGCTTATTGGGAGAGAAAGGGTCTCAAGGCAATCTGGGGCCTACTGGGCCAACAGGACCAAGCGGTCCCACTGGAAAGAGAGTAAGTAACTTGTGAATTTTTCCTTAATCTTAAGGCTTCTTTGCGCTAAATCTTCATCTTGGGCGCATATTTGATTAGAAAGGAATAGGTTTCTTATTTATCGCTTTCTAGAAAAAGAATCTACTGTTTGACTTTAGCACTTTCCTAAGTTCTAGATCTTGGGGTTCATGGCGATGTTTCCAAATAGTGTCTTCTTCCATTAAAATCCTGGAATTACAAATTGTTCAGTTTTGTGGATACAATTTGTAACTGGAAAACCCAATGGGAGAAACAAAAAGGCAAATCTACTCAAATACAAACCGTGTGTGGAAATAGGTCCTGGGTTGCACTGACTGGTTAGAAAGAAATGCAAAATAGGGGAATGTAGGTGGTTAATCGAATTGAATTAGAAATTTTTTTTAAAACAGGAATTTGAGGAAACGCCGAGGAGGAATGGGAAGCAACGTAAAAAACCTTACTCTAGTAATTTTACTGCATCCTTGGGTTTCATTTCAGGTTTTTCTGTCATTAATTTCTTATTATATTTCACGATTTCAGGGTAAGCAAGGAAGACCTGGAAACCCTGGAAAACCTGGCCCATCAGGACCAAGGGTACGTGTGAATGTCTCAACGTTTGGCAGCCATCACATTAGAGAGTAACTTGTCTCTCCATCCTCTTTCAAGCTGCTAATGCAACGCCACATTATTTTTTTCTAGCGCTGGTAACGCAATTGTAAATATAATTGCACGCGTGCAAATTTTGTTATCACAAAGTGTTTTGCGTATTTTTGCGTCGTTGCGTTGCAGGCAATGCAGCACAAGATCCAGAATTGTCACCAAAAGGGTTTCAAGAAGGTTTGACCGAGTTTATATATTGTTTCAGGGTGTTCAAGGTGTGAGTGGATTCCCTGGTGCTGACGGAAGACCTGGACCAAAGGTATGTGCATTAATGTATTCACGTGCAAGATTCAGTCAGATAGGTGTACATATCGATCATGACACTTACAGTGGAACCCCGCTCTACGGCCATCCACTTGATACGGCTATCGGGTTATTTATACAGGAATTTTCGATTGTCACCATCAGGTGTTAATTAATCTGCGTTAGTAAATGAAAGCTTTATTTCTTTTGTTTTTTTAGGCTTGTAGTCAGTTCAGTTACAATTAAGAGATTTAAATAGTATTCTGTTACTTTGAAATTGTATACTGTACTTTATATATCGTAAAGTATCAATAAAGCACGTGTCAGGAAATTGAGAGCCAGCTTCATACGGCAGCCGACTAATACGGTCAATTTAGCCTTTCCCTTTGGTGGCCGTTTTAACCAGGTTCCACTGTATTTTGCTCCTTTTACCGGAGTGTAAATGTGGTCTCGATGTAGTTCTGCAATGACCATCCAGAATGTGGTAAAAATGTAGAAGTATTGTGCTGAAGAAGTACGGTACATATAATGTTTCTTATAATCTTCATCTTCGTATCTTGTTTTTAGGGAGAGCGTGGACCAGTTGGCAGACCTGGAGAGGGAGGACTGAAGGGCGAACGAGTAAGAAAATCCTAAACATTTCTAACCTAAATGTCTTTTTAATAAATGATATGCATCCTGTAAGGGGTCTTAGTTGTAAGCACTGATCCCTTCATCCAATTTAAATGATGTTAATGTTTGGCTGCAAGCTAAACTGTTGATAAAAACTATTTCATGATGTGTGCAGTGTATCATATCAATAATTATGATTGTGTTTTGTGCCATAGGGAGCTGCTGGACGCTCAGGAAATGCAGGACGGCCAGGTGAAAGGGTATGTTATCCTTTGATTCAATGTTTACCAGGCATGGGGAATGTTACCCTTTGATTCAATGCTTACCAGGCATGGGGAATAGTGAAATTTCTAGTCACTTCATGCTACTGCAGTTGATCACATAACAAGATACATAGGAAGAGAAGGTTAACCCTAGGATGGACCAGCATTCCTTCCAGGGAAAGTAGTGACATTCCTAGTCCCTTCATGCTACTGCAGTCACGGATCACGTAGCAAGATACAGGGGAGGTGGAGGATATTTATTTAATGGACCTACCATCAAGGGGAGTCGTGATAATCCTAGTCACTTAAAGTTACAGCATGTCACAGGATCTTGACATGATAACAAACACTGATCATGATTACTTTTGATTAATGTTTTGACAGGGACCAGAGGGTGCACGTGGAAGCCCTGGCAAACCTGGAAACGTTGGAGTCACAGTAAGGAAACGAGTCCTATTTTGATTTTTTTTGGGTGGTGGTGGGGGGGGGGGGGGGGGGGATATTTTCGCTACGGTGCTATGCAGCCATTTTTCCCATTCGCTGATCTTGAATGGTGGTTTCCTATACTCTAACTACATTCAATTTACATGGCCATTAGAACAAAATAAATAAGGCGGACGATCATGGGTCTGATACGTATACTAAAATTGTGATGTTTTTGCTTAGGGTATCCCTGGAGAAGACGGTCGACCTGGACCTCCAGGACCTCCTGTAAGTACAAATAAACCTGTTTAAAAGCATGGATTGTCCGGAATTCTTTAACCGTGATTAACATCGTTTTATCTTTTAATCCTTAGGGAACCCGTGGTATGCAAGGAGCCCCAGGATTCAACGGCCCGAAGGGCGCTCAGGTTTGTGACAAGTGCAGCTTAAGAGTGAAATTGTTATCTATTTATTTATAAATATGTGAGATGTTATGTGCGCTCAATGTCGTATCCAGAGCCTGCGTTTCTTCTGGCCTGCGGCGAAGAACGAGAGCTCTGGCATAATACATCCATTTTTTGAGACCAGGATTTCTTGGACTTCCGGTATAAGAGCGCTAAAAGACTTGTTAAAAATAAAAAAAGTATGTTCCAGCAGATTCTAATTTTTATTTTGATCGGAAATAACACAGAACTCTGTTTGAAAGCATGATTTTCATTGATTATATTTCACTTCCGGAAAACTGCGCATGCGCCAAAAATGGATTATGCCAGAGCCCTCGTTCTTCGCCGCAGGCCAGAAGAAACGCAGGCTCTGGGTACGAGATTGATGTGCGCTATGATTGGATGTATCAGATATTGGATACATCATGGTTGCATCAGAGGACAGAAAACAAGCTCAGATCAAACGTTTGGTTTAATTTAACCACGTGTCCACTTGTGTCTATATACTGTTATATAAAAACTCTGGGAGCTGTAGACGGCGCCCTAGAGATGTCTTCACAACACCTCAGTTTTTCAGTGACGTCATTTCTACGTCATTATTGTTGTACGAGGCTGGAGAGTGCTATTCGAATGATAAACCTCATAGAGCGGATTATTTATTAGATAACAGCATCAATTTATCCACTGGATAACGATTTATACCCTTCGTACAATCGGGCCCTGGATTGTATGGATTTTATATTCCTAATAAATATTTTTGATTGTTTTGATTGTAGGGTTCACCTGGACGAGCTGGTGAACGTGGAACACAGGGATCCCAAGGAGCTAAGGGAGATACTGGAGCTCCTGGAGCAAGAGGTCTTCCTGGTATTGCTGGTGCTGCTGTAAGTAACAATAAGGAATGAAAAATGAATGTGCAAGAAAAGATAAGAGATAAGAAGCGAGGGTGTGAGAGAGAGGGGAGGAGTAGGAGAGCACAGGGAGGACAGGAAAGAGGAAGAAAGGAAGAAGGAAGGAAGGAAGGAAGAAACATCAAAGAAAATGTAATTGACTTGTCTTGTAATCGTTTCATTGAAACTAAAACTGTTCCATTGTGCTTTCTAGGGACGACCAGGAGAAAGAGGCGAGGCCGGTATGCAAGGAACCCCTGGACCTCAGGTAAGTCAGAAGGCGCTTTAAAAACCATACCACATATAAATGATTACATACCACTTATAAATTGATTTTTATTTCTTGCCTATCGTTAAGTAGCGATACGTACTTAAAGATAATTATATATCTAAAGTGCCAGTAAATGTCAGTAAATTCATATTCATTAACCTCCTAAATTAATCAGAAATTTTTGGTACGATTTCACAAGAAAAAGAAAAATGATAAGAAATATATTAGTCGTTGACATGATGCGAGTACAGATCCCCTGCACTGAGTCCCTAAAGGGACAATGGATTTTTTTTGCATAAGAAAAGACGGCTTATAGACCCCTTGCATCTGACGTCAAAGCAGCTCGATCTGGGGACAAAACAAAAGAATTCCAATCTCCTAAGAATGAGGACCTATTGTTTTGTCCCCCAGATTGAGCTGCATTCCAAAGTGCTGCAAAGAGTCTGTTGTTTTTTCCCTCAGAAAATCTCCTCTAGGAAATCAATGTAAGAGGTCTATTATGTGAATATTTCTGAAAAAGTTTCCCTTGATACGCCTTATTATCATATGACCCGTATCTGCCCGGACGCACGTTCTTAGCAGGGCCGTACGAATCCGTACGGCCCTGCTCGAATCCTGCGACTTTCTTTTATTTTATTATTTTTCTTTTCGTGAGGGTCATATGATAAAATGCTCATTGACTAAGTTAGGTCGGGCCGTACGGGAAATTATTTGGCACTCGGTCATTTGCACGGCATCACCTCGAGCCAAATATTTTCCCGTACGGCCCGACCTAACTCAGTCAATAAGTACATAGTAGCATTCCGGCACATTCTAATAGCCTATAATTCAACCAATAAAAATACTTAGTTGCAAATAAAGTTTTCACCACCTTTGGCTAACAATATATATGTAGTATTAACACACAGGAACTCATGCCAAAATCTCGTAAAATAGTGCTTCTTTGACACGCAATAAACATGTGAAGTTTTCATCTTTCTTTAGGGACCTGCTGGAGCTCAAGGTCGACCTGGAGAGGCTGGTAAATTGGGACCACCTGTAAGTATTATTTGCGTTATTTAAGGAACTGGCATTGGTTTTACTTTACCTTGTAATATATATATTCTGTTTCTAGGGCCCAGCTGGAGAACCCGGTGCTGATGGCAAACCTGGAGAACAAGGTGAACGAGGCCAACCCGGCCCACGGGGACCCGAGGGTGTCAATGTAAGTCAAATTTTGAAATTTTGTATTCCTGGTTTTTTGGAGTTGCCCAATTTTGGTTGAATAATAAGATTTCATTAAATTTTACTCAAATGCATGTCTAACCTTTTATCCCAGGGAGCAGCTGGACAGGTTGGCCAGCCAGGATTACCAGGATCTGATGGAGCACCGGTAAGATATTTCGAAGCATTCTTGCAACCCATTCCAATGATGGCCCTTTTGTAATGATAATAGAAATCATCTCAGTGTTTCTTTGTGTTGTACAAATAGGGAGAGAAAGGACCTGCTGGCAACCCTGGAAGTCCTGGAGCACCTGGTGGCCTGGTAAGTACAGTAATAGCAATGTTTTTTAATGAGGTGAATAAACATTGAATTATGATCCACGCATGCGTACCAAATCGAGATATCTTTGAGAGAAACGTTTGCTTTGAAGATGTCTGAGACTCTTTCTAAATGTTAAAAAATTAATACCAAATTCAATCAAACCCTCTTTAAAACTCATCAGGTACCACTTTTTTAATAGAAATGTTGAGATATTTAGGCTCAGGTCAAACGTCGAACTTCACACTAGCCGATCCTAGTTGAAACAATTGAAAGCAAGGCAGCCTTCTTGGATGTCATTAGGTTCGGCTCATGTGAAGTTTGACGTTTGACCTGAATCTTAGAGTTGCAATGTTTTCTAGCATCCCTCCCCTTTCTGCTACGGATGTCTAGCCATAACGTTATCAACAAAAGACGTTCACAACTGGCGCTTGCAATCTTATTAAACTTTTATTATTTTGCTAGGGATTACCTGGTATGTCAGGGGCTCCTGGTTTCGCTGGATCCAAAGGAGAGAATGTAAGTCACAATTAAATTTGAAAACAAACATGTTTTATACTATCAAAAATATTATTATTGCTATATGTAGAGCAGGCTTTATTCGGATATGGGAAATTTGTAACAAGGGTGGGTACTATCCTGCATGCCCAGTCCTTTAATGTCGGCTTTTCATTGAATAGACCGATCCCAGCTATGATTGAGTGTCCACCGAACAATAGGTAGTTTTCCCAATGGAATACTGAATATCCGACCAACAAACTCGAATTTATAAGTCGATGTTTTAGTAGTTATCGATGTTTTTAAAACGTACCTTTAAAATGCATTAATTCCAAGACAGACAGTTTTCAGCAGTCGTTGTCTCCAGGTGATCTGAGATAGATTGTTAGCCAGAACCAATGAAACAGAATCGATAAAATTTGCAAAACTGAGGTGTCATCACTTTTCTTCTCGAAAGTATGAATTTCCAGGCAACCAAAATAGGTTGCGAATAAAAAGTTGATGCACAGTAATACAATAACTAATGTTATGAGTTTTATATTTTTATTGCAATGGTGGACAGGTTTTTGTATTTCGCCGATCATTTATTGCAGGCTTCATTTCTACGTCACTATTTCAGATCAGCTGGCTGTTCCATGCTGTATATCAAAAGCACATTTTAGCTTGTTTGACAGTAACTAGGGAGGTAGAACATTAAACATCGGTGAACAGGTAGAGCATCGGGATCGGTGTATTAAAGCTTAGATAAATTACCTTTTATCGTCTCGATTTACAGGGTGAACCTGGCCCCATTGGTCCCACTGGTCGCGATGGCAAAGATGGAGAACCCGTGAGTGAATAACACAACCTTTTGTCTTTGATATGTCTTGCTAATTATCAGCACGTCTTAAGAGTATGTTATATTCAGAAGTACTTACTAGTGGTGACTAAAATATTATTATGTAATAAGTAAACCTTTTGCTTAGTCTTTGTACGCTGTCCATAAATGATCAGAAAATACAGAACACCTCCAAAAATAAACTCCCCTCCTCTTCCCCAATTAAAGTTCCCTATGATTTATAATTTATAACAAAATAAATCCTATAATAAGTCCCCCTTCCCCCTCCCAAATATAAGCTCATGGAGGTATTTCAAGCATTCACCCGAAAATACGTTATACGATGGCCAAGCTCATTTCTTGTCAGTAGCTAACAAAATGTCACCCGAAAATAAAGCTAGCCACATCGGTTTCTTTTAATAAATATTTCCAACCAAGCTTATTTTCGATGTTTACGGTAGAAATGCTCATTTGTATATACTAAAAAAAATGATGAGTAAATGAAGATTTATGAATTAAATATTGTTATTTATAGGGTAACGATGGAGCACGCGGAAACCCTGGACGAGCTGGTCAACAGGGACCCAAGGTAAGCTAGTGATTTATTTTCTAATTTTTAATACTTTTTAACTGCCTTTTTTACTGGATTTTTTTTTTCGACCCATAATTCCTTACTTCATCAGTTCGTTACCAATCTACCATTGCGTTTTGGGAAAGTTACCTATAAAATAACTACTACTAGTGGCGTAAAGAAGATCCAAGAGTTCGGGATGAAGAGAGCGAGCGCGCGTATTTTGAAAGGAAAAAATCCTACCGAAACCACAGGAATTCAATAACTTGTTACTCAGAGTCATGAAGAGAACAAGCAATCTCAGCTCACGGCGACTTGAATTCGAAACCCTGACCTCAGAGGTGAAAGGCGAGCGTTTTACCACCACGCCATCCTGACTCCCCTACTGTAACTATATATTCATGGTGCTTTCCATATGAGTTGTTCTACAATTCGTTCTTTTGTCGTGCAGGGTAATGGTGGTACACCCGGAACACCTGGACGACCTGGCAAGCGTGGAGAGGACGTAAGTGATTCTGTTTCCAAGCTTTTTGGTTGCATTTTACATGTAAACTGATTATGTATCTATATTTCAAAAAAGGTTGTCATCGCCAAAGGCGATAGGCCATAGGAGATTGATCATTCCAAGATCCACGAATATAGCTGGAATGACTTGCGTTTCTGCTTTTGAAATAGGTGTATATTTGTATCGATTATCTATTAACTAGCATTGTTTTTGTTGTTGTTTTGTAATATTTGTGTAATGCCATTACATTATGAGAGAAATCAGACTTAATTATACAGCTTCTCATTAGTCCCAAATAGGTAACTGTCCTATTATCTTTTTTATAGTACACTCAACAAAATTACTCGACTCTGATTGGTCGAGAGGAGTACAATTATAGCGTTAATTGTACTC
>NW_022260168.1:516068-537677 GCF_009602425.1 Actinia tenebrosa
ATGTTTTATATAAATTTTGCTTAAAAGTATCCACAAGGATAATGTTGAACACGAAATGATAAATATTTGCTGTTATAATGTTTAATTTACCTTTAAGTTCCGTTACTAGATAGTAAATTAGGTGATTAGAGCCAATTTTTTGTCAAACATCGACTAAACAAAAGAGAATTATACACAGCTTAAGAAACGGAACCCCCCTTTGAAAAATCCTGGATCCGCCACTGAGCACCTTGCAGCTTTCGTATGACTGTGAAAAGTTCACGGCAGGGACACGGTCATGACACGGCAAGGGATACGCCAGACCAATCACATTGCAAGAGAATTTACTCTCCTCCCAATCAAATACCCGGAACACGACATAAACACGGCGTGGACACGGTCACGCCTAGGTCACGGCAATACCAGACCGATCACATTGCGCGTGAAAAAAATCAGCCAATTAAAATTCTAGAAAGCATCACGGCACGTCACGCTTACGGCACTGAGCTTTTCATGCGTCGTGAATCGGACCGCAATTTGTCTGGAAAAATAATAGGCACTTTGTCAGTTATGCTCAGGACTATGTTTGCAGTTGCGTTGTTTTCGATGTCGATTAATTGGTATGGTAGTTTCAGGCACAACTTTGTACTCCCTTTTCTTGATCACTGAGTTTATTCGAATGACCTCAGAACAAGTCTAACTGGTCTGGCAGCAGCAGTGCAGAGAATTCAATGTGATTATCAGCTCTTTATGCAGGATTCAACATATTGGAGCTTGCATTAGCATACACCAAATTGAAATATGGCGACCGATTTGAATAACTATATTGTTTTGTTCATTGACCAGCGACTGACTAGCCTCGTGTTCGCGTGGTAACATAGAAGCGTTTTCACCTGTATGAGAGGATAGTCAGTCACTAGTCAGTGCAGAACAATAATTATTCAAATTGGTCGCCATATTTCGATTCGGTGTATTACTACTGATAAAAAAATGCGTATTTACCGTTTTCATTAACAAAGACCGAGTTATTCATGGTATGAGTCGTGAATGTAGCATCGATAATGTTACAGTGTCCATCTGCGACAATATATTCTTGCTTTGACGCGACTATATTTTTCTTGCAAAAGAACTCCTTTCCATTCTGCGATTTCTTAGCGTGATTTTAAAATCTTCTTCTTCTCCATTTTTTTTCCTTAGGGAGATCAAGGTTATACCGGCAAGCCTGGAAAGATTGGTCAGACTGGTGGGGACGTAAGTTGAAAAACTTTTTGAAATAATCAAATAAATGATCAAATATCAAAACCTACATAACTAATAAATGGTATTAATTCTGAATCTAATAGACCTATCCCGAATTCGCTTGACTGTTGAGGTTGAACTTGATGAATAAAAGAATCAAGTTTAATCTTGACTTCAAACCATTGTTTCGTGGTCAGTCAAGCGAATTCGGGATAGGTCTATTGGGCTCATTACTCCATAGTGAACGGAAAGCCTAACACATGCTTTTGTTTTTCTTTGTTTTTTGTTTTTTGGTTTGTTTTTTTGTTTTTTTGTTTTTTTGTTTTTTGTTTTTTGTTTTTTTGTTTTTTTGTTTTTTTTTTKTYTKTTTGTTTTYTCTCAGGGGGCGAGAGGAGACACCGGAAAAAACGGTACTGATGGTGCTCCAGGACCCATGGTACGAAAATAAAGCATGATTATTTATTATTTATATTGCGCTTCATGACTTGAACACTTGCTTGATAGTTACCGAAACAATATCGTACAGAATTGTAAAGTTTAAAAAAAAAATTCGTTTGTAATTTTGCAAAAGTGAAGGGTAAATAATGTTTTAAATCAGAACTCTTCCCGGGAAACCTTACAAGCTTGATTCCAATTCAACCTGCAATGTTAAGGCCGGCCCTGACTTCGATTACTCAAAGGCCTTTTTTAGAGTTTTATCTTTGAGTTAGCTTGCCCTGACTTAGATCAGCCTAAGGGTTATCTCAGGGTTATATTTTTGAGCTAGCTGTGTCCTGACTATGATCAGCCCAGTGGTGATCTCAGGGTTATATTTTTGAGCTAGCTGTGTCCCGACTATGATCAACCCAGTGGTTATCTCAGGGTTATATTTTTGAGCTAGTTGTGTCCTGACTATGATCAGCCCAGTGGTTATTTCAGGGTTATATTTTTGAGCTAGCTGTGTCCTGACTATGATCAGCCCAAAGGTTATCTCAGGGTTATATTTTTGAGCTAGCTGTGTCCTGACTATGATCAACCCAGTGGTTATCTCAGGGTTATATTTTTGAGCTAGCTGTGTCCCGACTATGATCAGCCCAAGGCCGGGTTATCTCAGGGTTATATTTTTGAGCTAGCTGTGTCCCGACTATGATCAGCCCAGTGGTTGTTTCAGGGTATTTTTGGCAATGACCAATCGTCAAGCTCTTCAGTTTTGTCCGCTTTCTCAAAATCTTTAACCTTGTGTTGTTTCAGGGTGCGCCAGGACCTGCTGGAAGTGTTGGTCCTCAGGGAAATCCAGGTGCAGAGGTGAGTTATTTAGAACTAAACCTCTTTGAATTGATTTCGATGAACCGCCTATAGGTCCAAAAAAAAATTAGCTAAGCCCTTTTTCTCTCCCTCAAGGCATTATTACCTATTATAAAATAACTATTATGAATGTCGCGTTCTGATTGGTTTGGAGCGCGTGCTTTATGAGAGCACATTGCACGCACGCGCACTTTCAGTTGCGTCATTTCTATCCAAAAAAAACGGTTATTGAAATTTGTATTTTATAAAAGAAATAGAAAACGCGTGCGCGTGCTGTGTGCAGTTATGAAGCACGCGGGGGTTGGCATAACCCTCGAGAAGTGTCGAGAAGCACACCGCTACTCGTCGTGCTTCTCCTAACACTTCTCTCGTGTTCTTCTTCATGATAACGAAAAATGGCAGTCCCGTCCCTCCACACACTTTATCATCACTTACCAATATTTTAGGGTCATAAATAAAAAACCAAAGAGGTCATAAAGAAACCCTGCCAGTTACCACCCGCAGTGCCTACACCTCAGACTAACCACCGCTCTAACTCATCGTAAAGAGCGCTTTTGATTATATTCATTTAGAAAGGGCGCTATACACGTCATAAATGTATCCATTTCATTTCATGGGTTTCTGGATTTTGTTCACCGGACGAAACTTCCACTAGAATTGTAAAAAGGGAATTTATTAGTATCCGACATAATTCTTTTTTTCTTCAACCACTGTTCCCTATTAGCTGGCTAAAAAAAAAATCAGCTTTTGCGAAGTAAAACCTCCTCATTGATTGTTAATATATATTTTAATATATAATTTTTTAATTCTGTAAATAGGGTAAAATTGGCCCTCAGGGTCCATCCGGAGAAGTTGTAAGTACTAGATTTACCATTTTTCATGTTATTTAAGCTACATTTTAGTTTGTCAAGGTATTTTTCATGCCTTTGCGATACCATTGTACGGAACTTGCAGTTAACGGTTTTTTGTTTGTTCGTTTGTTTGTTTGTTTGTTTGTTTGTTTGTTTGTTTGTTTGTTTGTTTGTAACTTTACTTTTCTATTTTCGTTAACAGGGTGAACGTGGATCTACCGTAAGTTTTATAGCTTTGATCACTTGTTGTTGATCACTTGATCACAATTAATATCTTCACCATAGCAGGAGGGTACCAATAGGGTTAGTAGTTAACTGACAATTGGGTACCCCAATTGGCAACCCTCTTGCAGGTGTGATCGCCATCGTCATCCATCGTCATAGTTATTTGTTGCCAGGAACCCCCATCATCATCAGTAACAACGTCATTATCAAAATCATAGCCCACACTATTGTTCTGCGCTAGCAATAGCAATAACAGCATCAACAATAATATTATCAACAATGATCAGCAGGGCTCATAATCACATCCACGTCATCAACAACACCATTATCATCATCGTTAACTTGATCATCATCATATTCACTTTCATCCATGCCATCAACAACACCATCATCAGCATCGTCAAAAACAGCAACATTTTTGTCATCATCAAAGAGTGTCTAGACTGTTAACAGTCCCTATTTCCCCTCCTAACTCATTCGGTTTGGGTCCCCCCTTATTTTGCAAGCGCAGGGAGTGGGAACGAGTTTCGACTTCACTGAGTTACAAAAGGAAAGAGGGACTTTTGACAGTCTAAAGATTGCCAGTGATATAAGATATTTTCGTTTGTATTGACTGAATCATATCTTATATTAACCGGATCTTTCTTCTTTTTCTGCTTCTTTAGGGTAACGATGGACGTTTTGTAAGTAGATTTTTGTTTGATGTCTTGGATGATTTTTGTTTATTATTTAATTTGATGATTTTGTATCATTTAAACTTGCCCTTTTTCCCCTTTAGGGACCTCCCGGACCTCCTGGACCACCCGGACCTCCTGTAAGTAACGGCCAAAAAGCCTGTTAATCGAGTCATAGTGATATGTTATATAGCGCTTTTTGTCCTTATTCTCCTATTTGTCCTTGCCTTATCTTGGTGTGCATTTTTTAACATTGTATTATTTTTATAGGGTGAGCCAGGCCGCGTCGTCATGTCTTCGGTAAGTGTTGCCTATATTGTGAGCTAGCTCTCTCTGTTTCTTTGTTCATTCCTTTATTTGATTCTTTGTTGCTTCATTCGTTCGTTCGTTCGTTCGTTTGTTTGCAATTTCTGTCTGGTGCTTGTTCGTTCAAAGTCCAGCTTGTTTGTTTTTGTTCGTATTTGTCTGTTTTTCTATTTGTTTGTTATTTGGTTGGTTTGTTACTTACTTGGTTTGTTGGTTCGTTCGTTCGCTTTTGTTTTTGTTTTGTCTGTCTGTCTGTCTGTCTCTCTCTGTCTGTCTGTCTGTCTCTTTGGTCTTTCGTTGGATTGTTTGTTTCTTTGTTTGCATGTTTATTAGTTTAATTGCTGTTATTTCTGTATATTAACCTGTAATTGTTTCTTTTTATCAGGTTTTTACGACTGGTTCAGCGGATAAAGGACCTTTCCGGTTATACAACAGCGAAGTAAGTATTAAAAAAAAGTATGTCCTCGGACTTGATTGGCTTTGAGTGGTGATGTAATTTCTTTTTGAACTAACGTCCTTCGTGCTTCGTTTTCCTTGAAGAGAGAGCGGTCCGAAAACAGAGCTGAAGATCAAATCCCTGATTTGGTAGGTATATTCTTATGGACTCAAAAACACGAACGAAAAACCGAGGACAACGACAACCTGAAATACAGTAGAGCAGAGCGCATTTTAGCTAGAGCGAGAACTTGCTGCACTGACCTATGCCATTTGCACGGTATGGCATGCCTAAGACTATAAGAAGGGTGTTTAGATGAGTGTGTGTGTGGGGGNNNNGGGGGGGTGGGTGGGTGGAAGGAGGTACTGACTTACGGCACGAATACGGTACGAAATACTGAAATACAATTGAGAAAAGTATGAAGTTGCGTTAATATACAGAAGACTACAATTTTTTTAATTTTTATTTACAAATTTACCATGAAATTCAGAGTACGAATTTCCCATTTTCCTTCCGCTCGCATACGAAATCCTCTCTCTCGTTCACCCAACAGCTCACAAGGCAGATGAAGGTATATCTTCATGCCATGGAAAGGATGATTTTGAACTACAAGAAACAAGATGGTACTAAAACGAGACCCGCAAAATCTTGCCGTGACCTTAAGATTGACAACCCTGACAAGAAAACTGGTAAGCATATGGTGTGTTTTATAGTCAAACCTCTAGTAGCCAAGTGACTGCTTATTCTAGGTTGACCGCTTAATGAAGGTCAAGCTTACAGTTAAAATGTGAGGAGCGATTTTCTGGATTTCATACATGACCGCTTAATAGAGGGTGCCCTGAGGGTGCCTTGATATAACTTTACGGCTTTATTAATTTCCTTTTTTCCCTTTATAGGATTCTATTATATTGACCCCAATGAGGGATGTTCATTTGATTCTCAACTTGTCTGGTGTGACTTCCAAAAGAACGCCACTTGCGTCTTCCCCAAGAAAAGTCAGGTAAATCCCCATCTCCAGTTCATTAAACGCTATTTCCAGTGCATCTAATTCCCTTTCTAGTGACCTATATAAATAGCTTACTTCGATGATACGGAAGCCGGCCATCTTGGATCCCAAGGCTTTAGGGGCGTCCACAACGATCACTTTTATCCATGCAAGAAAGCTTAGACAAACACGTAAAACTCTATATATTATCCGCCATCTTTTTTTGTTTTGCCTCCTGGACGCCCCCCATAATCCCTTGAAATCCAAGATGGCCGCTCTATCGTTGAAGTAGTCTTCATGTTCCCAGTGACGTATTTCCCAGTGCACTATATAGGTCAAGTCCGTCCCTTTTCCAGTGTCTGATTTTACTTTTTCAGCACCCTCTCTTTTAGAATAAAACTTTTTAATTAGTTCGATTCCTAGCATAACGATTTGTCTTCTTCGACTTTCAATTAAAAAAGAAGAAAATAATGCTCCGGTTTAATGGCCTGAAGKGAAAAATTTTCGTCCCAAATTTTACTAGAAATTAATCCAGTAATATGTTGTTTGTTTTCAGATCCTAAAGAGCTCACTATCTGCACAAAATGAAGGAGAAGAGAAATGGATTGGTGATGATGTTCAGGTACGGCTCACCACAATGCTTTGGGGGGGGGGGGGGGAGGTATAGTTAGTCTGATATGACAAAGAATCTCTGTACCACCTGCTATCTATACAACTGGGTGGAAAGGAGCATATTTCCTGAACGCAAGTTCTGTCACCAGAGTACAAGGAATATTGCCGCCTTTTGAATAGCATGCCATTTACTTATCAAAGCATTTGGCTTTCAGCAAGTAAAAGTCGATAATTTGTTAGTTTCTATTTTCAACTGGGTTTAAAGTGCAGCATGAGCATTTTGTTCGGAGTGCAAATTATCCCATCAGGACGGCCCAAGGAATATTAGGTACCATTAATTTCCCTGCATTTAGCATTTGGCTAGAATTTAGGACTCTCGAAATTAGGGCCTCGTTCATGTCAGACGCACTAACTATGGCCTTTTCTTTGTCTTCAAAGATCGAATACAAATCTGAACCTACACAAATAAAGTTCCTGCAAATGTCAAGCAAAAAGGTTTGGCAGAACATTACTTACCACTGCAAGAATTCCAACGCCTGGGAAAGTTCCCAATCAATTAAGATCTTGACTGATAGCGAGGAGGAACTCCACGCCACATCGAGTCTATCCAAAACTAAAACTAAGATCATTAAAAATGAATGTCAGGTAAGTTCACTCTCTAGAGTATCATATTCCTTTCAGTGTTACCAGCTGTGCGATGAATTTTGTTTCACCCAATCACAGCGCGTTTAGCTGTTTTGCCGCCGGCCCTCATTCCCAGGCCACTGTGACTCAAATTGTTTCGTATTTTTCTGGGGTTTTTGTAAAGACTAAAATATAATAAACGCTACTACAAGAAGCAGAAACATGGAAAAGAAGAATAAAAACAATTTTACTTTCCTTCGTTCTTTCAAGTTCCAAAAAAAGCTTAGGGCCGGTCATTTGTCGTCCACTCATGCTTTGCGCGCCGCGTTCACCGCTCAGCGGTAGTTAACAGTTTGAATATGAATACACCTCAAGCAAATAATCTTACTCTCAAGGGAATGACACGTGGCCTGAAATGGGAAAACATTAAGCTTAAGTGGATTTTGCCCATAAGAAAGCCCGGCCAGAAAACATACGTCGATCATCTGATTCGAAAAATCTCTTTCATATCTCGTCTTTTCAACCTTTTTTGGCACACAGATGTTGCGAAAATATTTTACGAGAGGTTTCCTTCCACGCCAACGTCATGTGCTATAGTTCAAAGATTGTTGAATGATTGAATTTGGAATAGAGGCTTTGCATGCACCATCACGTGACGGCAGCCATGTTAGATGGCAGGAACAATACAAGCTTCTTACATGAGAAAGAATTCAATTCCCGTGAGCAAAGGGATTTTATTGTTCTGCAATATAACCACAGCCAGCCCAAGTTGTCTTATGGACATTTGAACGTGATGGTGCAAAGCCGGCTCTATAGAAGAAAAAAGTTTCGTGTTACAAAAAAAATTACACTTGTTTTTTTTTTTTTTTTTAATTCTTTCCATTATCTTCTCAGCTCAAGGACAACAAATGGCACGCCACCGTGTTGGAGATTGAAACCAAAAAGACAGCCAAACTTCCAATCGTTGATGTATCTCCATATGACATGGGACAGAAGAGCGATTTCAAGATAGAATTAGGCCCTGTTTGTTTTGCATAAACATCTACACGTGTACATGTTCGAGATAATTGCGAATCTCTTACCCTCTGAGGTTCCATATACCTGTATATTGTTCGTAATATGCTACATATTTAGGAATAATTGATTGGTTTTGTAGGTGCGCGGCTGACGTCACCCAGACACTTACCTTCTAGTTCTATCTTAATAAAGTAATTTCATTGTTTCTTGATTTTGTTATTTTTCCCCCCTGTGGAGTGTTATTAATAAACTGCTGCCTCTTGTATACTTTTGTGAAGGGACGTTTTATTTAGCCCTGAAAAGGTGCTACGAGAGAATGAATGTTTGAGGAAAGAAATATATGAAATTATATATAATGTTGTATTTCAAAACAGGTGATCAAATAATAGAACCAAATGAAATATATTTTTAGTCTCAAGTAATAAATGATTATCTTAATAATATCACCGAGGTGCAGCGTTTCAATTTGCTTGCCGGGGAGGTCATAGAGCTTGTACAATGTTATTAAAAACATTTATGGTTTTTCATCTTTTATTAAGAATATCGTATCATTCAGATTGATGTAATGTGGTATGGGACTGTTTTGTCCTGGAGCTGTCTATAGCTTTGTCATGCGTGGCAACTCCAATCTCAGTTTGGAACTACTATTCGTGGTCACTGAACGGAAATGTGAAAGGAGTATTTCGAAACTAATTAAGATAATAAGTTGTGGTTTAAGTATGACCAGCATCCTTGAATCTGCCGATTCAGTATAAGTCATTTTATTATGTCTTATGGAAGGGAAACGGAAGTAACTGATTTGCAGCCCGTACATGGTACCGTACTGTGTATGCGCACGTAAACTTCGCCAAACCACAATTTTTATGTCGTCATCTGGTGCTAGCAAGTCTCACAATACTTACTACTATCACAACCATCACTAGCGGTGTGTTTGGGAACCTATAGAAGTGGGGGAGGGGGGTGCAATGGTGGAGAGGAAAGGGAGTGCTTCCTCCCGATTAAGTCCCAAAATCCGCTAGTGCGCAGGCCACTAATATTACCAAAGAATGTGCACCTGTAACCTTATTTTTTTGTTTTCTCTTAAGGCTCGCAAAAACAAGAGAGATCGATGAAGAGTTTTTTTGACGTCAATTAGTCCAAGTGAATTGCGAAACTAAACATTGTAGCTAATGTTGTTTCGTTCAGCTGACAAGTGATATCAATCTCGTGTTAATGCATGCAGCTGTTAGCCGTGCTTCAGGATCATTATCCCAGCACTCCTTGATCGTTGTCCACACACACGTTACCTCATTCTTTGGGGGGAAAATAAAACAACAGGAAATTGGTTCAGTATTGTTAGACGTGCATGGGAATGGGTATCCTGTGGTGAAACTCTCAACTAACACAGGAAGCCCAGTATAGGAAAAGAGAGAGAAGAGAGCAAAGAGACGCCTGCAGATGAAGGTTACATGGGAATAATATGTACGTGTATTTTACGACAGACTTGAATAAAGCATCCTCTGAAACCCAGGGATGAAATTTTGTCCTCCTTTCTCGCTCCCGGGGGAAAAAAACGAGCGAAAGAAACCGATTTGACAATAGAGCTGATTCACCATTTTTCATAAGTCGGCTTCACTGGTCAAACACAAAGCATTCAGTCGAGGTTGCTAGATTCAAATGTAAATAATCCTTTGAAACTTCCTTGAAGCCTCGATTAAGTGCTTTGTGTTTGACCAGTGAAGCGATGTATGTCATGAAGGAAAAGTAGCTTGCAGAGGAGGCGTTCTTGTGGGAAGTTGGGGGTAGAACGGGGTTTCAACTACGCGCCCGCGAGAACTCAAATAGGAAACTAGTAATTCAAAGGAGTAGTTCAAAGGTTTTCCATGAACTGCGAGTATGACAAGGAGCCTGAAATGCTATGATACCCTTAGCAAGGGGTGTTTTAAGTACCTTTGATTGATGACTAGACAATCCACTAGGAAGAGACGGTCGGCAGCCATTAACGACGACAGATTTTGTCATTTGCTCGAGTGTTGGACTGCATCCAACAACATCTTCAAAGGGCAAAGTAAAATTTGTGCAGATGTTGTCAGTGTTCTCTGGTTCGTCTGGTGATGAAAAATCATTAAAGATAAACAATTCTATTAGACTTAGTCACATACAATGCATAACAACCTCAGTAAAGGTTTAGATATGACTTTGAAGCCTTTCGCCTTTTCCCTTAGGAGACTTTAAAAACAAAAGTTAGCCCAGGCGCTAGGATCAACCCACTCCAAACGTGGGCCTAAAGGTGTGGTTTAACAGCTGCAGTATTTTTTATCTCCCGCACCCCTTTACTTAAATTTCTGGAAAATAATCTAATCAGATATTTTTTGATATTGGCACAAAGCAAGATGACGAACTCGTGATATCTCAACATTTTGGCAAGAAGAGCTAGTTCACTTTACTCTAAAGGCTTCTTTAAAAACAAAGTTTGCCAAAAAAAAAATTTTTTTWWAAATAATTTTAAGATTTCCATAATTTTAATGATTTTCATAATTTTTATTTTAAAAAGTACATCATCTCATCTTAGTATAGTCATGATTTAAATATATCAAGGTATTAGGATACGAAAATTGACGAATTGCTCGAGAAAAAAAATTTTTAATTTCGTAATTTTAAACTTTTATCTTTCATATGTTTGTGAAACTTCTTGCAATTTTTGATTGGTAAAGCCAAAATTTGAGAAAAATCGAAATCGTGACTTTATCAAGACCGGAAAGGTACCGTCGCTTAATCATGCACATCTGTCATGCTCCTTTGTCATTGTAAAAAGATCCTACAATGCGATCGTCCAGAACCCCAGATAATTTGACAAGTGATGACAAAATGGAAGGCTGAAGGTGTTTTGACCAACACCATCGTGGCTCCCTGCAGCTTCCAGCTCCAAACAAAGAAATGCATTTTTCTCGAATCTTTTTTGCCGCTAAAACCACAACTTCAAAAAGCTAAAAGTCCCTTGGATTTCATTCGATTTTTCTAAAATTCGGAGAGTTCATAAAGTAACTCATGATCCAAAAAAGGGTGTCTCAGAATTTTGGAATTTAATTTCTTTCCAAAGTTATGACGCTTTTTACTATAAACAACACTCCAAAAGCGATCGCTGAACTTTGATCAAAAATAGCGAGAGATAGAAAACAGATATCAAAAATCTGGGACACTCTTTTTGAGCTTATTATCTCCTGAGTATGCTAAGCCATTTTTCGCAAACATAGCTTAAAATGTACGAGCTCGTTAAGGTTTTCACTGAAGCATGGCCAAATTTCGCCTCGAGGACAATAATGTGAACAACAATAAAAAAATCGTATTTTGAAAATTTTTTCATAA
Source organism: Actinia tenebrosa (assembly GCF_009602425.1). The sequence continues at coordinate 527,646 of NW_022260168.1, forward strand.
ACTATATTTACTTAGCTTTCAGAAAATGTATACTTTGTTTGTGTTATACTATAAAGCCAGCGCGTTATTTAAGTTTGCCCGCATAGTGGTCGTAAACGTATCCTAATTCCTTAAGATTAATAATTAAAGCTCATATGTTAATTCAAATTCCTTTAATTTGCACATTGGCTGCCAAGGGCAAGGGAAACACATATTCTGCCATCATAATCTCAAGGGTACGAGTTTTTAGGAGAATCCATGAAATGCGCATGCATGCGGTTTTTTTGACAACAGCACAATAAAGAGGTCATAACCAACCCATCAGTATTTTATTTTAGCTTTAAAGTCTGTGCATTGTTAACTAGATGTGAAATTATCGAACAGGCGGGTCAAGGATGAAGGCACTTACAATCAGACATGATATCACAGTGACAGTCTTTAGCTTGCTCTCATGATATCACCTAACCGATTGAGCACCTTTTTCGGCCATTGGCAATCCGCCACACAGCCTTAACTTTTGACACGCGCYCGCATCTTCTTTTACCACCATTTCCGTTTTAAGGCAACAGCCAATGTAATTACAGAAGCCAACTCACGTGATCTCTCTTCTACGGTGATTTTTCACAACAGTCAGGGCAAAATTATGTATTTCATTGTTCAAATAATCAAGAGTCATGGATTCCTTCATTACTTTTCTTCAGCAAGGCATCTTAATAATAGGTTTTTGGTACTCCAGTCAGGATAATCAGTTATGGGTTATAAAGTGTCGGAATGAAAATGGTAAGTATATATATTATCTGTTATTGCGATGTGTTTTCATTTAGAAGGTCTATAATCGCATCAAACTGTCATGGCGGATCAAGATAGGGGTGCTATCTTTATACGATACAGTTATTAAACAAATGACTTACAACTAGTTACTCTGAGTTACTGTATGATATTCACGGACACTGAGCACCTTCCAACAAACTGTTGATAATTTAAGACGTTTGCAAATGTAAGCTGGCCTTGATGGCAAACCACTCATATTTAACATAAATAAAAATCAGTGGACAAGCCCGTAAATCTAGTTCCCAAACAGGCGATGACTAGACAATATTGTACGCCGGAAACATTGGTTATTGAGCGTACGTCTTGCATTTGTACCTTGTACAATTATAGATTTTCAGTAATTAGACCATAGAATGATCACACTGTAATGCCTAGAGTTTAGTAAGTTTATCAATGGACACACATGTATTGCCTCAAACTACTTGGCAAAATTAAAACTTCGTAAACGGTTTAAACGGAAGTGCACCTTCTTATAGTCGAAATTTAAGGAAAAGTTTAAAAAAATTAGAATGGGCTTCAAGTTTTCTTGAAAGTTAGTAACATAATTAGTTGTAGAGTATCATGAACGTGAGTGATCAGAACGACAAAAATATTCTTCAATATTATTGTCTTTATTCTATATCGGAAGACTTTGACTACTATACTTTTGCCCTTCTAGCAACTTTAGGAAAAGATCAAAATAGTAATGTTGTGTAGTCAGTGTTTATTAGTCTGCCACTACATGTTCTCTACTAGCTCGCCTCTAAGTGTAATCTGAAAAGGGCACTGACTGAAAGACCTGCCCAGATAATTATAAGTTAGGTTTACTGATAACATCCAATGTATTGATGGCTGTATGAATTATACGTTACGAAGCAGTTGTCGGCCCGACTGGCAACCTTCATTTCTTCCGTGAACTAAGATATAATCTTTATTTAAAGTTATTAGTCATTGAGAAAGGTTTTGGGTCATGGCCAAATGTGTTTACAGAAGAAAAAGAACATTATCAAACACTTGTAAACGACTTCATATTGAATGCTACATGTGTCCGCTATATGCTTCTTCCTTCTCCTAACACTTTTCTCTCCGGGTTCTTAAAAGTCAAAGCGTGCAACTTAATAATTATATAGTTTAGTTAATAGTTCAATAATTCTTCGACTAACAAATCGAAAGAGTAGCTAGCTGTGGGCTAAACGTATAAACTTTTGCATAAATGACGATCCTTATTTTTCGTTCTTCTTCTTTTTTTATTCAACGTTTATTTTAATCAAAGGTTACAGCCATGCTCAATCACACGCGCCCTCTAACGCTCTAGTGATTGTTTCTGTCGCGACGAAGAAGGTTTTGTTGGACGTCAATCACAAGGCATTTCTATAACATTGTCGGAAAACACAAAGCTATAAGGACGCGTGCCTATAGAATGTTATGGAAACGCCTTGATTGAAGTCCACCAAAAGCTTCTTCGTCGAGACACAAACAGTCGCTAGAGCGGCGCGTGTGATTGAGAATGGCTGTAACGTTTTGAAGTGAAGTGCAAACAAAGGCAACTACCTAACTCCTAGTCTCCGCTCAATTTCAAATCACCAGCCAGCAATCGGGTGTTTCTGGTCACACCTTAACACATATCATGATGCTGATGTAATAAGTAAAGATTAGCAAACCTTCCAGGTAAAAATATGAAGCTATAGATATTAAATTTTAGGCGTTGCACAAAGGAGCCTTTCAATTCGACCGGTTCATGTGACAGAAAAAAAGATAAGTGAATTTTGAATCTTGTTTTGATAGAAATTATATCGCAATTAGAACCTCAATTTTCAATGGCTTTTAGTCCTGCTCACTCATAAGAAAGCCAAATTAACGAAAACTGGATAGTTTTAATAGACATATTGCTTGACAGTTGGCCATCATTAAGATGCACTTAAATAACGATAGCTGCCAATATATCACATACTAAACCACAGCGCGCAATGTACCAAAGGTTAAAGCCAAGACTGTATTTCAGAAGCTGCATGATTAACAGGTCATATGTACTGTCAGAACGAAAATCTATTAGGAATCTGCCTCTGCGCATTCACGACTATTAAATAATGACTGTATGGTACATTAACCGCTTGACATACATGCATTTGGCACAGACTGATGTAACCTATATGTCGTGCATTTATCAAATTTACCCGTCGAAACCATACTAATTTCATCATCTGCGTGAACTTTGAGTGGAATACAAGCCAGGGGCTTGTCCAAGGATTTCCGATAGTCTGGTCAAATAACATCTGTGCCTCACGTCTCGAAAAGTCGGCTTTTGAAAGTAAGAAAGCAGTTCCTGAATTTCTCGTAAATGTTTTTTTGCGGGTCTAGTGATACATTCACATAGATGTTCTGCAAGATCACCTGACGGCAGCCATGTTGGATGAAAGGAGGAATCAAATCGTTATATTTCGGAAAGAAAGCATTGCCTCAGGGGAAAGAAATTTCCTATTGTTCAGCCACTCATCTGGTATAGCTGTTTTAAGAACTTGCCTCCCATCCTACCGTCTAAGATGAAATAAACAAACAAATCAATGTGCAATTTACTGACTTTTGAAGCATAAGTGGATTTGTAAATAGTCTGTTTCAATGAGCTTGCACCATCCACTTTTTATTCATTTGTTTTTCTTTTGCGATTGAGCCAAGCAAAGTTAAGAGGGCAACACCACCACCACCACCAACAACAACAACAACAACAACAACAACAAATTTACAACAGCAAGAAAAGACTTATAGAACAATCGGATATATATTAATATATTTTACCTGTTATGTGACATCGAGAAAGTAGTTCCCATAAAACAAGTGCTAAAGAATAAACATCGATCTGCTTGAATGACTCCGGATTCTCCACGTCGATTCTTGCTTCAAGCTTTTCGGGTGCCATGTAACGATAAGTTCCAACCTATAGAATAACAAACAAAATGGGACAAACTTATAAGACTCTTATTATAACATGGTTAGGGGACCGGTGGTTGCTTATAGGGTGGCTGTTGAACAAATAGAGAGGGCGGGGTAAGATGGGATTTGTACATGCAGACGTAAGGGGTACATCGAGAGGTCTGTGCAACAAAAATAAGAAACGAGTGGAAGACAGATTAAGCATCATCTGAGGAGGGTTGGGAGTTGAACATGTTGTGCCAGCTTTGTTTTGCAACGCCCCCTCCCCCTCCCCTAAAAACAACCTAGTGACATTAATCCCACTACTTACTTGTCCATTCCTGTGGACTTGTGATAGGTAGCCTTGCGATAGATCCATCGATAAGCCAAAGTCAGCCAGCACACAAGTGCCATCATTTCCTACCAAGATGTTCTTACTCTTAAGATCTTGATGAGCAATTGCAGGTTTAGGCTTTCCATCAAGTTGCCATTCACTATGCAGAAAGCTTAGGCCCGCTGTTATACATTTAGCCATGGTCAGCAGTCTATCCCACGTAAGAGTGTGCGCAGTAAGATAATCTTGTAAAGAACCTTGGTCATAAAAACTCGTGGCTAGCCAAAATTGATTAAGATTGTCATTAGAATCACTCGCTGCTATGAACTTTAAGATATTTTCATGTCCAGGAGTTAACATGGAATAAATATAGCACTCGTTCTGCCACAATGATCCCTCACTTCGTGAAAAGTACTTAAGTGCTACGCACTTTCCATTGAAGAAGCCGCGCCACACGGTGCTATTTTCCCCCTGTGAGATAACCGATTTCATAACAGGTCTTCGAGCATCATTACTTCTGTCGTCTGATTCGCCGAGAGAACCTTTTCCTTGGATGTCGTCTGGTTCATTTTTGATGCTGTTTGTTTGGTTGTTTTTGATGCAGTTGTGATAAATTAAGAGACTAAAAATCAGCGCAAGTAAGACAGTACATGCCATTAAGATCCACCGTGTTGCCATGTTCATCCATGATGTACTATGTCCAAGAGAACCAACATTCTTTCTTTCAACTTATCAGCAAAGAAGAAAAGAAAAGTTTAGTACAAAGACGATCATGAATAACGGAATTTTCTTCCACATGCATTAAAACAACAACAACAACAAAGACATCTTTCAATCGGCCGCAAAAGAACGTTGAATGCTTTTCATCAGTGATTTGACAAATGAAAGGAGATTATTTAGTTATTTTCAAGATCATTTCGAGAGCTGTAAGTTAGAAAACTGTTAAACGTCAATACTTAGTATACAGGTATATCAATCAGTGACATCATAGTATATAAGTAATATCTATTAACTATGATGACATCTTTACAGTACTCTAGTCTTGTTTCGTGTTGTCCTGATCTTCTGAATTCAACAAGGGGTTTACTTTTGACATGTTCTGGTATTACTAGTATTATATGTATAGCACAATTGTTAATGTCTGTAATTAGGGATACACAACAGCACACCTGTCAGATCCATTGTTACTAATACAACAGTAGCTTTAATAATTACTATACTATAGTTATGACCTAAGAGTATCCTTACCTGAGGCCAGTACACCCATTGTCCCTCTATTTGACATCATCCTAGTGGTTGTTGCTTGATAACGGGTTGAGATCGACACGGCTTGTCTGGACGGATACTTGTTGCAGCCATTCCTTCTGCACAGACACGTGTAGGTCCCATTTCTTTGCCGCGGTTTACAGTTCTTGCTGTAATCGGTTCTCTTGGAGTGAGGTGGCAAAGGGAAGCATCCAGAGAGAATAGATAGGCCTTGAGTCGTATACCGCCACGAGGACAAACACAGATCGTCGTTTCTTTCGCACCTTTGCATTGCACTTGAGTCACACTTGGCTGGTTTAAGGCACTTTCCTTTCCTTTTCTCGCACACATTAGGGCTTGTGGTATCGCAGAATGAACAAAAACGAAGGCTTTGGACCTCAGGGACCATTCTGAGACTTGCTAAACGAAAACAAATGCATAGAGATAATATTTATAACTAAATATTAAAACACCTAATAAATTTGATCCTTAATTTTGCACTGGGCATCTTTTTTATGTTTCAATACAACACTGTATCTCGGACCCTGACTCGAGGTTCAGTTCAGCAATGTCTTGAATCACGAATGTTGCCTACTCCAAAGTTATATTTAAACAGTCTAATTTGTAATAAGTTAAATTAACTAAGTTAAAATAACCTATATTTTAATTTTCTACGTGCAATTTTCCATTTTACTGAAACCAAGCCACTAATTGTGTGGTGCTAACTTTTCTTTTAACGATCCAGTAAACGGGTTTCCTGGCCAACCCTACAAACTGTCAGACCACTTCCAGGCGCGACTAAAATACAAATTAATAAGTTTCTATGATTGAAAAATTTCAAATAGACCTTATCTGAGTCAATATTAGGCTTCCTTGTTGACTTAACTGTCACTATTGCAATGTATAATGTTTGCTTTTTTAACGTAGTTAAACAAAGTTAAAAAGCAAAAGCTTTGAGTAAAATATACATCTAACAACACGGAACCGGATATTGGAGCAAGATAATCGCCAATATTCCTAAAAAAATTCAGTTTAAATAGCACTAGAATAGTCCATATGAGGCCTATTTTATAGAATTGAAGAATTTCATAAAAGTCTTGCAATTTAGCGAAAGTCAAAGAAAAAATAAAAATGAAATATACGTCTGAACGTTTGTGCTACAACTCTGGCTGAGTGCCGCATTGAAATGTACTCTATTCACAAGATAACGTTTACGAGTGTCACTTCCAAAGTTAACTCATTCACTCAAGAGGGAGAATATCGAACCGTAAAAGATACTACAGTCTTTTTGTATCAATTAAGAGCAAACAAACATGTGGTACGTGTATTATAATATTTGTTATTTTTACTTCTTTACTTACCAAGTACTATCAAACTCCCAAGCATATAAATCGTTCTTTCCATTTCTCTTCTGTGGAGTTCGAAGACGTGCTTGGGCTTTTCCTAACAAATTCCTTACGATGTTTTTTCTCGCTGTCACCAACTGTGCCCCGTTGTAATGAATGAACAGTTACTATAATAGACTAAATGACACACGAGTGAAGAAACGCGACCATAGAGGTGGTCTCTATTGTTCTTGACTAAACATACAAATTAGTCTTTAACTTGATTGTAAAGTGCATTATGCTCAATAGGATCAGTAAATAAACCACAACAATGGGATTATGTTAATATCCACATCATTTAGAGCATAGCCAGTGTGTCTACATAAGCGTGCAATTCATCTTTTGATTTATCCACGTGCTCTGTAACGACGCCCAGATTACTTGAAATCAATTGTCCTATTATAACTAAGGTGACCCGTTAGGAGAAGACTGAGAAAAACTGACTAAAAGCTATGAAAGTTTTACCTATGTTTATTGCTACATCTGTGTTTATGTTTTTTCATTACTTACGGTAGGGTTTGCAATCAAAGCCGGAACTAGCAACATCCGGGTCCTGAACAAAAGTGATTTGACTAAATGTGAGTGCACTTCTGTATAAGCCATTCCGGCGAGGTTGAGGAAAACTAAAGCTGTGTCGAGTTGACATTGCAGTACATTAACTAACTGTACTGTTTTAGAGGAAGAAAGAGACGCAATCTTAAAAATATAACCTATGAAAATGTTCTACAATGCATTGCAATGCCAAATGACTCCCCCCTCCCCCCCTAAACCTCGGAATGGCTATTAAACAATTGGATTCTCACTGACCAAACCCCACATGCCTATCAAAATGTAATATTAAAATCAGCTATAATAGTTAACTCCACAAGCCACGAATATTATTCATTTTACATTTTACTAGTCACTATCTCGCTTCTTATTGGCCGAGAAACTTCAACCGATTTTGTTTTCCGTAGTGCCAGGGGTGGTCTCTCACCGCTGGGGGGTCGTCGGGGTGTAAAATATGATTTTTATATTCAAGGTCACGTCAGAGATACGTTTATTTTCCAAAAACAAAATGATTTCTTAGTTTTAATTAAAGAAATGTAATAAAACAATTATCGAATTCGTTTCCGCATTATATCATAAATTATAATCTATACGCCTCCTCCCATAATTGCTCATTATTCAGTTTAGGTGGAACTGCTTCATCTACAAATTGACGTGGAACTGTAGTACGTTGTGCTTGATGATAATCACGGGAGTCAGAATTCGAATAATAAGCCAAACTTATTAGCTTCACGTTTTATTATTAGCTTAAACGCCTGAGAGAGAATAAATAACCTCTACATAGACCGCAGGGTACAAATAAACTACATATGGCTTTTTTCCCCTTGCAACTAGCCAAATACAAAAGCAGTAGAGTACGCAATTGCGACTTCACGTCAAAACAGAAATCGCCAGAGCGAGAATAAACAACCTCTAGGCCCCAGGGCATTAGATATAATGTTGACGGTTACAAATTTGACGTTTGACAATTTTTCAAAGATTTTGGCCTGCCGTTTGTCATTGACGTCACGCATGTGACTCTCAAGCGATGAGACTGGCCAGATCCTTGATTTCGGTGAATTGTGCGGTCTATGGAACTAAAACGAGCGACCAATAGAAAAAAAGTTTAAGAAAAAATTGCCATTTGTCTATTTTGAAAGATAACTCGGCTTGTTTTGCCAGGTTACTAGGTAGAGGGCCTGTGAGGATCTGGGACCAAAACTAATTACGGCTGTGGAGGAGACTACGTACAGGTTGTTTTAGCTCTGAAGCTAAAGCGTCCACCATTCTTGGATTTGGAAGAGACATGGAGTAGCCTGGGGACGAGGCTACCGCCAGTTCGCTGGGCTCCTCTACCCACCCCTCCCACCTGTCGAATTGTTTCAAGTTTTGAATATTTTGGAATGATACTTGAATGAAATTATTATCTTTCAGCATCGAGATGAAGTGAAGGAGGTGGTAAAACGAGACTCATTGATCACACATCGCGGGGTAAATGATTTGCATGCTTGATTTGGATATTATCATTTGTGTCAAGTTTGATGATCTCAGTCTCATTCACTCATTTCATTCTATCGTATTTGGTCAGTCACAGACAGATAGAGACCTACCACAGTCAAAAAAAGTAGAATGTCATATTTTATGAGTAAAGGCCAATTTACTCTAACGTCAGGTGATATTCCTTTCAGCTAGACGGAAAAAAAAAATGTAAGCAATTCAATATTCAAAAATACGCTGCTAGATAGCAGAGTCCTATTTCGTAAATTTGATATATTTTCATCCAAGAAGGGGAAATGTATACCGCATGGCCATGCTAAGACTAGATCTTGGACTAAAACCATGGTGACATCGAGCCTTACGGAAATCATTACGATTGACAGAATGAGTTCTACTTTTGGCATCCTGAATTGTGGAAACGATATGATATTCAGACTTACCCTAACCTTAACCTCAGGCTTGAATTATTTCATCAATTTTTAATGCGCAACGCAATAAGCCTGAAGCGAGATGACGTTTTACCCCCGACTCTATACCATAATAGTTTTTAAAATTCTTTCATATCAAAATTTTTGATTCCTTAGAGAACACAGGAACAATAGTTATAATTAAAGAACAAAAGCAGTGTGAAAAGGATTATGGTCTAGAGACGGGGGTAAAACGTCATCTCGCTTCAGGCTTATTGTGAGACAAGTTGCAAGGAACGCGTTGCTAATGAAGTCTAAGCACGCGCGTCATTGTTTCCTGCGAATCACTCCAGCGCTTCTCAACAGGGATGTCAAATATATCCATAGTTGTATGCCAGACACTGTAAAGGAAAACAGACTTATATATATATTTATTAAGAAAAAGCTTGGCATTCTGTAAAGACGGAAAGACACTGAATAGTGAGAAAAAGTCTGCCTTGAAATTGTAGAAAAAACTGATCCCATTTGACATGTATCAATAAACCATTAGTTAGTATTTGAGCAGCACCTTTTTGTTGAAAGACGGCTTGAGTAAGAGCTACTGCCCTTGAAAAATTAATAGCTTTAAAAAGAGATGATCGACTGCTTCGCTTGTGACTGAGTCAAATCAAAATAAAGCTTTTTCTTAGTTTCTTTGACGTTTCTTGACATTTCTTTTCTTCCTTCTTTCGTTTTCTTTTCTTCTTGTTCTCGTTCTTCTTGTTCTCGTTCTTCTCGTTCTTGTTCTTCTTGTTCTTCTTGTTCTTGTTCTTCTTGTTCTTCTTCTTTTTTAATGATGTGTTTGCCTTGTGTGGCTTTCTTGTTTCTTACTCACTAATAGAAAGTTTCTTTCTTTCTTTCTTTCTTTCTTTCTTTCTTTCTTTCTTTCTTTCTTTCTTTC
>NW_022260168.1:550375-584250 GCF_009602425.1 Actinia tenebrosa
AAATTGTTTTGATATTGTTCCGAGCGATCCAATGACTATCGGAACTACCATGGTCTTCATCCTCCACAGTCTTTCTATTTCTATTCTGAGGTCCTGGTACTTGTCAATTTTTTCCATTTCCTTTTGATCAATTTTATGGTCCATACTGAGGCACCGAGAAGTCAATCAGTTTCGCCTTCTTCTTGCTCTTATCTACGACTATGATGTCCGGTCTTCTTGCTGCAATCTTCTTATCCGTGTAAACATTAAAATCCCATAGGATCTTGACCTTTTCGTTTTCCACTACTTTCTCTAGTTCGTGGTCCCACCAATTATCTACAGTGCACTGTCTTTGGTGTTTCCTACATAGGCCAATGGATCGTTCTTGCCACTTTGTCATGTCGGTCCTTGTACTCTCTCAATGTTCCATAGAATTTCATGTTTGCTGACATATTCTTTCAGGAAAAGTTCCTCTCTTACAGTGTCCTCTACGGTCTCAAGTCCTCTTCACCCATAGATATTGGAAGATAGATGCGATCTATATCAGCACGGGGATGTAACCCTCAATGCATGGTTACTCAGTTTACGCGTCTATCTGTCTAGAGAGTGGAGTTCTTCGTTTGTCCAATTTGCTATTTCAGCTGTGTATCTTATTACTGAAACCGCATAGGCCTTAATGGCGGAAATCTCGTTTTTTCCTGATAACTTTGACTTAAGAACCAGTCTTAATCTCCTTTTGTATTCGTAGTTGGACGAATATCTATAGTGATCATCACCGTCCAAGTCCTTTATCTGCTAACCATAGAGTAGCTTTATCCGATCCCTCTTCACCACCTTTCCTCTTCTTACTCCTACTCTGGCGCACTTCTCTACCCCGAATGTCATCCCAATGTCTGCACTAAATATTCGTACAGAGTGTAGTAGCGACTCCATTTCTTTCTCGTTCTTCCCATAGAGCTTCATATCATCCATGTATAACAAATGATTCAGTAGATTACCATCGTTCAGCTTGTAGCCTTTCTTTGTGTTGTTCAGTATGGATCTCAATGGTATGAGACATATGATGAACAGTAACGGTGACATCGAATCTCCCTGGAATATTCCACGCTTTATTTCAGAATGACCACATGATTCTCCGTCTAAGCTTAGTTCAGTCCTCCACTGCGACATTGCTCTCTTCATGAATCCTACGATCTATGGCTGAGCCTTGATGTTTTCAAGGGAGGTGATTATCCAGCTGAGGTACAGAGTCATATGCCTTTGTGTAGTCTACCCACACCATTTCCAAGTTCTTTTGCTTTCTCTTTGCACTTAGCAGAACTGCTTTGTCGATGAGTTACTATTATTATTTATTATTATTATTATTTATTATTATTATTATTATTATTATTATTATTATTATTTATTATTATTATTTATTATTATTATTTAATAATATAAAAAAACGAAAAAAAGAGAGAGAGAGAGAGAGAGAAAGCGTTGCATGCATGTATACACGAAGATGATAAAGGATTCCAAAATTAGTTTATTATCACAAACACTTTTACTGAATACAATTAAACAAGATAGCTGCAATTCATTCAATCATAAACACATTTACTTGTAAAAACTCATTAATTATGGATAGGTTTTCTTTCTAGCTGGAGATATGCAAATTAAGGTGTTAAAAAACTTTATGTTTCATAAACAGGTGATCGATTATGTGAGGCACCGTATGGATTTGATAATCGTGTCATGACATGCGAGCAGTGTTATAGAGACATTCCAGAAAAGAAGTTGCATGATAGACTAGTTGCATGACTCTCTTCTAAGATTACAGTATATACATTCCCTACCCTACCCTCCCCGTGGGAAATTTTCCTTCGGAGAGCTACTAGATAAGGGTGCTAAGAAGCGGCGCCAGTACTGACATTTGGCAACAATGTCAGTCTTGTATTACCAGAAACGGCCACCAGTTATGATTGTTTTTATTGTCGTGCTTTATCAGGTTCTATTGATAGTTTGGTCATGGTCGCTTTCCTCGAATGGTTATGTTATCGAAGTGTATACCACAGTCCGGTTTGTACGCTTCGTGATAATCAAGCAACATCAATTAGCATTATCGCTGGAGTCATTTCGATACGTGCACAAGTTAACGTTCTTATATTACAAAGCCTTCTTTCCCATACTTTTGCTTGATTTTCTTACTTTTAATTGTCTTAATCTTTCTTTCTTCATTTCGCGATCTTATCTTTTGTCATTGTTTCCTTTCTTTTATTCATTCTATTTTTCTTCTTCTTCTTCTTTTTCTTTTTTCTTTTTGCCCCATCCCCCCTTGTTTTCATTTTATTTTCATTTTTTTAGTTTTTTTGATTTGCGCTAGAAAAGCGATGAAAGATTCGGCATTTTTATCGGAACACCAAGGCCCATTATGAAGGAAATAATGGACGGGCGGGCTCACGTGTATAAACCTTGCTTACAGCATGTTCACAGCATCCTTTGCTCTTTTAGGAAACCCCTTACGTGAACGCAGACGTTGAATACCGGAAGAAAAAAAAGCACGTCACTAACTAAGGTCAACGCTTTTCTTTTTATTTCATAGTTTTTGCTTTACAAAAACATCGACAAACCATCTTTTGAAAAACCTGAGACGTGACTCGTCAAGCTACGAACCACGCTGCGATAATAGAATGCCACTCAACCGTGTCCCCGATTAGGTCTTTACATGCTCCCTGCCAATCACAGGACGTTTTCATGTGCTAATTGAACACGTGATCTAAACTTGTCAATCATTGCGACATCCGGGAATTCTAAACTGTGCGCAGGCAAGTTTCATGGAGGGAAAGCTATGAAACGAGAAATGTTTTGGCCACTTTCGGCCTTAGTTTTGGCCTTTTCACTTTCAGGTGAGTGGTACTTAATTGCTGATACTCTAAAAGGTCCGGTGTGTCAACGTGAAGCGTCGGCTCTACGTTTTGTGCTGTTTTTTTCGAGCCGCAGTTGCGATATTTAGTCACTGACTTTACACTATTGAAACACATTTACTCGATGGTTCGTTGAGGTTTCGTAAATAAGAAATTTCGTTGGTTAATATTATGTTGATGGTTGTGATATTTGTATGTAATGTTCAGTGCTGGTTGCAGAATGTTTGGATGTCTTTGTAAGCATTTCTGTACTTCGAAACGCCGTGACATGAGGTAGAAATAACTTGAACCGTCGCTGTTGTTTACATGTTTTATGCCTGATACGATCTTCGAATTCATCTCTATTCTGCTCTTCAAAATCTTAAAAAATTTACGAAATACAACTGTGCTGTCGTTGTTGAYCCATTAAGGTAGAACTCTGCTTTTCCTGACCCCATTTCACCTGGAGAACGAGATGGTGAAATTCCCCAGTAAGTCCTCCGTGTCTAACACACCTCAATTCCCGATGAGCGAGCGACCCTCGATAAGTTGTATCACTTTAAAAAGCGCGTAAATGGTTTTCTTCATAAGCCCTTCAAATTCCTTGCCTCCTACAAGCGATCGCCCTTTCTACGACAGTTAACGGGACCAGTTAGGGCATTTCCGCGGAGAATCGATCTTTATGGATTTGAAGGTCAAACTATTTCTTAGATCCGTAGAAGGCTATTGTCCGTAGTTCAGTGTACAACAGAGTGATCACAAGCTTCGTATCGTGAGGCTGTAATCATGGAGGCTGATCTCTTCAAGTGGTCAAATCTTGCTATCGAATTGGGAATTTTCCATTACTGTCCTTCTCTTGCCATAAAACATAAGCGATTGATAGTTTTGTTTGTTTTCTCTTGGCTTTGGTAGTGTCCACAAATAACATTTGGTCCTGTTGTGATCGCCCAATGTGCAAATTACACACTCACTCAATGTTGCATTCGAATCAAACATTAGTCTCATTTTCTGCATACAATTTGCTAGCATTTTAATACCTTAAAAGCTAAATAAATGATATTTTGGTTATCTAGTTTGACCTCCTATCCATAACTACAAGTTTCTTTCTAACCCAGCATGCAAGTCTTCTCGGGGCTTCGCCAACATGAAGTAATTCTGTTTACTTTTGCCTTCATGTCAAATCGATCACTACGATCTGATGTTTCGAATATGCTTTGAGATTATTATGTGAAGGTATTGTTGTGAGCGAAAGTCGATAGAACAACACTTTGCTTGTGTGGTCTCGGTCGTTCCACGTGCTAAACGAACTCTCGGCAAATACTGTCGATTGTATGACCTTACTCTTTCTTGGCAAAAAGGATTCCGTGAGCGCTATGTTGATGTAGCTTCTGTTTTTTCCATAAATTAGGCCGAATACCTCCCACTGAAATAAAGTATATCTACAAATTCATTCATTAACTGCAGAGTTTCAGCATGTACGTAAATTCGTACAAAAGCCGAGGGCGAAAGTCGTTTCATCGTTGGGGTTAAACATTAAATGGTGTTGTTCTCTCGTATTTAACTTGGCTGAGAAGGGTCACGTTAGCTTCGACCCTTGTGGTTGTAGTAGCTTTTCAGAACGAAATCACGCGAACCCAAGTTACTAAACGGCACGACAAATTGAGAATCATCGTAAAACATATCTCACGCTGGTAGTTTTTTATCGACTGTTTGTGCATTCAATTGTACCTCGAGAAAAAAACGTAGGTGATATTGATTTCACACAAATCGTGTTGTTTGCTTATTTTACCTATACCTCGCCTAAGCGCTGAATTACTTTTGCGTTCTAGCTAGCTATAGTTAGTATTTATATAAGATAAGTTTTCGAAGACAAAAGATTAATTCAACAAATTTGTGCTTTAACGTTTGCTGCAAGTACTTAGTTTAGTGTCCTGGTCAATCTAATAATATATCTTTGGAATATAAAATTACCCAGAACATGAATATCAAATGCTGTGAGCGGAAAAACATGGTTATTCAAAACATTTTATGGAAATCATAGAGTGGTTTAACATGTGGTATTTCCTACATCAGCTTGCATGGTGCCGCTATTAGCAGTCCATGGAGTAGCATATATAATACTGTTCTCCTCAAATATATGCAATGTTTTAAATTTGCTTGAATGCACTTTCTGGTGCTAAGTGTTATAATTCCTGGGAAATTTCACATCCAATATCCAATTTGGTGTGCTTTTTACTTTCCGTTCCAAAATGATAAAATATGAATAAATAAATAAGAGAAGCATATAACTAAACGTGATTGGTATAATGTGATTTCCAAACGACAAATGTGCGTAAATCTAAATGATATTTTATATTCTTTTTAATCATCAAAAATTTCCTAAATTATTATGTTTTCAATAGTATTAGTTTTAAGGCTAAAATGTGTTTTCAGAAAATGCATATATTTTGATCCTTAACACTTAGCTATAGTAGCATTAGATTTATAGTAAAAATTTCACTCTAGTCATAGATCAAATAAGAGCATCCTTTATAGAAATTACTAGCTGTTGTCAAGGACTGCCGCATGACACCTTGAAAATGCATATGGCTAGGGGCATCGTATTGCAGTGAAAAACATATTATCAACTTCAATTTTTGCAAGTGTTTACTGCATTCCATAGATTTTGTGTCATGCTAATTTCTGTTTTAGTTTTGACTTGCACAACAATTGCTTGAATTGCAGCAGCAATATATATATATTATATATTTACAATAACTTACAAATTTGTCAAACACAGATTGCTGACGTCAATGAGCTCACACCCCTTCCTTTTGATCAAAACAAGAAGTTTATCTTTTTTTTTATTGTTAAAAAAATTGATACATAGTCAAAGTAGTATGCATATCATATGTATAACCGCTACCCTATGTTTAGAGTGAGTACATGTATGTATTCTTTTATTTTTAAAACCTAATTGTTATTAACAGTTTTAAACTAGCTTTAATAAAAATTTCAACAAAAATATAAACATGCTTTTCCCTTTTAATTTCACCAGCATTTCACGATCAGCTTGAATAGCTTATCTACAAAATTCTGCAAAGTTTTTAACCAGTTTCACTAAATTTCGACAACAAAAATAAGCATACTTTCCCCTTTTCACAAGCATTTCAGCTTGAATAGCTTAGTATCTACAAAAATTTTGCAAAGTTTTATATAACCTTTTGATTAAAAAATACCTTTATTTCCCCACTTTACCAACCATGATAATGACATTTTAAACTTGTGTTTACATGTGAATAATAAGAGGTAGTATAAATATCCTGGGCAACAGGTAACATATCTACAGGTTTCAACCACCTGGAACTAATAATTATCGAATAAGTTTCCGTTATTTAAAAAAAAATGATTATGTTTTCCTGTGTGTTAGATGTATTAATACGTTTTTAATACAAAATGGCAAACATTAGTGTGTTTTTTCAATGATGCCTTTATGAGCAACATTATACAGTATGCCAGCTGTGAAGAGATATAATAAAACTTCATACATGTAGATAATAATTTATTCTTTATATGTTGTCTTTGCTAAAGGAAATTGCATAAAAAATTCCTAAAAAGAAGATTCCAAAAATCAAATAACGTACATACAAAACATCATTGGGGTGCATACTATATATGCATAAAAAATTGTAAGAAATTGCACGAATTTGTATAAATTAGCAAGACCTCAGTGGATTATAGACCTACAAAACTTTGCAAATATTTGTACAATTTTGTTTTAACTTTTTCTCGGATATATGCACTCTATATACAGATAAGACTCCTTTACAAAATGTTAAAGTTTCCTTTTAGTTTGTTGTATTCAACACACGCACACAGTCTGGACTCTCTAGCTACTGCTAATCATTATCAGTTTATAAATGACTGTATGAATTATTCTGTAAGTTTTAATGGAACACAAAGTAATACCCTGCGAGTAGAGTCTGGTTTTTCTCTCGACCACTGAGGAGATGAAATGAGACTGCTTACAGGGCAATGAAATAACTGTCACTATCATTTAGTTTAAAGGTTAACACCAAGCCCCTAGGGTTCATGCTATATTAAAAGGATGAATTGTAAACCTATTAACATGAAAAGGATACATGTATAGTACTTGGGTGCACTTGTATCATACTAAAAAAAGGTTTACTTGCAAAAATCAAGTGTTAATATTTTTCCTTATGTGATAAAAATGTGCATAACAAGGTTTAATGATAAACGATTAGGATTTCTAATGTGAGAAGCTAGAACAGTAAATTGCTACAATCTTTTGTTCAGAGCACCTTAAAATTATTTTCATGGTATTATTATTATTATTGTTATTATTATTATTATTATTATTATCATCATTACTATTTTAAAACAAAAGCTTCAGTTTTAATAGCTTGTAAAGCTTATGAATAAATGTTCTTTCTTGGGAAACAAGAGTTTTTTCATCAGTATGTGGTGAAAAAGGCCACAACAATTCTGAATATCTTGTTTTCATTTTAGGAAATAGTATAAATAATAATAATAATATTAGTAGTAGTAGTAGTAATCAAAAGTGGATCTATATGTAGCTTATATGGATATGAAATATTTTTTCTAACATTTTTTCTCAGATCAGCTGGAAATATTTTTTTTGTGTGTGTTTGTTTTTTGCTGCCCTTGTTGGTGTCATTGTTTTTGCTAATAATATTGAAAACTATGCACAATGACAAAACATGTGAACATATAAGAATTGGCTCTCCATACAGTGTAAAAATAAAAATCTAGGCCCTGGTGGATAATTCTTATCCAGTGGATTAATTTGTTGGATAACAAAATCCACTTAAGTGCTGAATGTAAATTGAGCATTCCTAAGAGTTAACATCACTCTACATATAAATACAAATATATATCATGCTATTATTCTTTCCAATTAAGCTGTCACACTACAGCTGAATGTATAATACAAAGAGACAAATATTGATTGTAGAATGACAACTTCACAAGCCAATCTTAGCGTTAAAACTTTCTGTCCTGCCAGAGATTAATAATAATTTGCATGTTACTTGATAATTATATTGAAAATTGATGTTAGAGATAATGTTTAGAGATAATAGATTGTCTGAAATTGTTGTACAAACACCTGGATGCTGTTTGATTATTTATCTTTTAAGTATAAGTTATTGTTTTTCTTTGCTATAAGTATTGAGTTACACTGCAATTGAAATAAAAACTTAAGGAAAGTAAAAAGACATAAAATATTAAAGAGTTCCTTGATTTTGTTTGCTATGTGCAATAAAGTTGTATTAAGCTAATTGTTGATTGTGAAACATACACTTATATATAGGTACAAGTAGTTTGTAAGTAGATATGGAGTTTTGCCAAAAACATGTTTCAAGGGATTAATAATTGGATTAGGATTGAAATTGTATACTTAAGCTTTTTCACATAAGCAAATTAGTGTACTTCCTCTAGGCAAACATGCCTAATTCCATTATCTATTAATTTTACTTTTTGATCAACCTAACTACTGCATCCCTTTCATTAAAATATGAATGCACTCAGAAGGCTACTAAGTGCAAGAGAAGCATAAATAAGAGATGCACAAATAAAGGGCAAAGCTGACTACAATTCTAGCTTCCAACCAACTCAAGTACATCCATAGCTCAGTGGATGCAAACTCAGTGAATTTCCATATCTTTTATAACCTTGCAAGACTAAAAAACGTTTTTGACAATAGTTGAAATAATATTTTATCATATAATTATCCATAAAATACCTATATTTCTCCTTTTTGGAAAACTGATATTTTCAGATGTGAAAATAACATGTTATTTTCACATGTGAAAATATTGTTACCATGTGTATTTAAGCTATTAGTTAGTTATAATAATAAAAAGCTTATTAAGTTGATTTTATGGATAATTTAAATGATAAACAGAATATTACATGGGTGAAATTTATCTTCTCATGTTGAAAATCTCTCTCTCGTTTCGCTGTGCTCACTCATGCGTGAGAGATCTTTTCAACACTCGAAGATAAAGTTCGTATCTCCAAGCGCCCATGTAATTTCCTCTATTTACTTTCTTTCTAACAAAACCTCCAAGATTAAGCTAGCACACACTTTAAGTTCAGCTTGCTAGCTCACACATGCACTATATAAATTATCGATCAGTGCATGTTGTAAAATTGTTTTGCTGTTGATGGTTAGATGATGCTGTTGTTTTTGATTTTGTTACGAGTGGTTTACTTTGGTATCTGTGTTGATTTTGTTGTGATTTTGTGGTTCGCTGCTAATGTTGGCTATTGTGAACGATCTGTACCGTACGGTAAGGTTTCAGTAAGTGGTTGGTAAGGTCTCGGTAATTGGTTGGTAAGTGGTTGGTAAGTGGTTGGTAAAATTTGTCGGTTAGGTAACGGTGTCGGCATTTATTAGCAAATAATGTTTGAAAAGCATATATGTATGACCTCTATTTATTTGTTGACTCCTAGAAGAGCAGTTTGGTTTTTGTCTTTCCTCCAATGTCAATACCTTGCAGCAATATCGTGCATAATCGAGAAAAACAAGTCATTTTGAGCATTTCTTCTCCAAGTAAACTCGTCGAGGTACTCAGGAATGCGGTCATATCTTTTACAATTCATATGCTTGAACTTTCATTTAACACTTCCCAAACTCTGTCAATGGTGTTTGTGTGGACACCAGTATGTGGATCAGTGAAATTCTTTGAATGGTTTACTGAGATGGATTTAGCCATGTTCGTGTACTGTTTGATATGTTGTGTAGTCATCTGAGTACATTGTGCTGCCCGATAAGATATGTTGCTGGATGATCAGGAACACAGTTTCTCGAGTGTGGTCAGGTACACGAAAAAGTGCTACTTCTGTTTTTTATAGGCCCCTTGCAGCACGTCAGAATGCAGCTAAATTTGGAAGGCAAAACAGTAGGTTTCCAATTCTCAGGGAATTGAAATTCTTTTGTTTTGTTCTCCAAATTAAGCTTCTTTGACCTCCCGGAGTCTATTGATACGTATGTTTTCATTACATTATTGTGTAGTGTAGTTACAAACTTTTTTTTTGTCTTATTTCTTAGGCTGTAACTCGAGAATATGTGAATCTCAGGGAATACCATGCCATAGTGATAAATGCAATGACTCATTGTCATGCCCGCCTAATAACGACCATTGTTTCTCTCTGTGGGAGAACACTACTGAAGGCGTAAGAGTGATAAAGAAGGGATGCTGGCGTACCAATCCTGAAGAATGTATAAATGGTGGATCATGTTTTGGTACTCCCAGACAAAAGGGCAAGACTACAGTATTTTTCTGCTGCTGTACTGGGGATAACTGTAACAGAAATTTTTCTTTGGCTCCGGTTAGTCAGTGGATTGTGAAAACACGAAAGCCATCTGGAAATGGTAAGATAAAGTTCATCTTTATTATTTTTAACAGCATGAAATGAATTTTATCACAACAAAAGGAATTTATCTCTGTACATTGTCTGGAATGCAATTTTGGAAAAGTATTACAGTAGGTTTGAAGATGCAGTTCCAGTAAATATTTGAATTATAGATGAAAGCAAGTCATGGTTCATTGCTTAGTTCACGTGACTGAAGTTCAGAAGTTCATATCAACTTGGGAATTAATTTGAAAACAAACTTTGGAATGGGAGCAGCAGAAGTCTCACGAAACCAACTGTAAGCTTTTTTCATAGATCTGAATGCAATCCATTAAATTTTGGTGCATCCTCTAGTATTTTGTTATGGAATATAGTATTTATAAAAATGTATAATATAATATTAATTTTATAATATTTAATATAAATTTCAAAGCCTGTTTATTCCAGCTAGTTGACCCTAATAAAATATCTTAAATGGAACCTTTTTAATTTTCTCATAGGCTTCCCGACTACCTCGGCAGTCAAAACTGATTTACCAACAGTAAAAGACCCCAAAAAGACAGGAAAAAGGGACAACCTTAAGACATTATTATATTCTATTATACCAATATTTGGTTCGGCTCTACTGTTGGCAATTTGTCTCTTCATGTACCATCATCAAAAGCAAGCCCGCTTCATGCATGGTTTAACAGAGGAAGAGCCACTCAATGTACACCAACCCCCCTCGCCTGTTCTGAGCATGAGACCTATTCAGCGATTGGAGGTCATTTCACAAAGCCAAGGTGGCATCACTGTTTGGAAGGCCAAACACTGCTTTGAATCAGTAGCAGTTAAAATATTCCCAGAGCATGAGAAGACAGCATGGTCAAATGAGAAAGACTTCTATACCCTGTGTAATTTAAATCATGATAATGTACTCAGATTCATAGCTGTAGAAAAACACATTGAAGGAATTTATACTGAATATTGGCTTATCACAGAGTATCATGGATACGGCTCACTGTCTGACTATTTAAAGCAACATATTTTAAGCTGGACTGAGCTCTGTCGATTAGCTAAAACAATGGCAGCAGGGCTTGCGTATGTACACTCAGAGGTCAAAGGTAAGGATGGGTTTTTTAAGCCCTGCATAGCACACCGAGATGTGAAAACCAAGAACATACTAGTTAAAAGTGATTTATCTTGCTGCATTTCTGACTTTGGTCTGGCCCTGAAGTTTGATGAAATTGAAAAGCCAAGTGAAACACATGGACAGGTAAGAAGACAGATATAGATTGTGTCCTTATACTACTCTTCCAAGTAGACCGTTACACCCACCTTTTTTCAACCCATCCAGAGGAACTTTTAAACCTGCCCGCGGCTGAGAAAAATTGATTGTGTGACCGCATTTTGTGTACCACGTGATGAGCGTTGGTGTTGTCAAATTTTGATCATGTGGTACATCAAAAAGCTCATCACATGGTACACAAAATGCGATCACGCGATCAATTTTCCTCAGCAGCGGGTGGGTTTAAGAGCTCCTCTGGATGGGTTGAAAAAACATAGGGTGTAACAGTCTACTGGGAAGAGTAGTAACTTAATTATTACCCTAGTTATAAGCCTACTTTACGTATCTCTAGGGTCTCACAATATTTTATGCTGTTGATGACTCAAAAGATTGATTGGGAAAATAAAAGAAAGAAATAACCATTTCCTCATCCCCAACACTTTTCCCTTTCAGTTATAAGCCCCCTAGCTATAAGCCTAGCAAAAAGCCTATTTTTAAAAACAAGCATAAGCCCAAGGGTTAGAACCAGGGTGTTTTTTTCAAGAAAATAGCATCTTAAAAGTTAATGGAGGATGTATGAGAGCAGTTTTTTATGGATGTGAAGAGCATAATATTGATAACATTTATGATAAATAATGTGCTCTTGTCAGACCATGACAATGCTTAAATTGTGATGCTATAGGTCTTGTCCGTTTACTCATAAAATGCCATAGGGCCTCTATATCTCTGCTCCATGACTGAATTCATGAGAGTATAATAAATACAGTAGCAGTAACCAAGTTGATACATGTACACATGTCAGTTATCATGCTATGACCAGTTATGTGTTAGTTACTGGATTGTACGTGAAATCTGCCCTCATGGATGAACAGTTCCTTTACTGCTATTCGTTCAATGAATATTATTGTTATAATATGTCGACAGCTATTTTCCATAATATTGATGCTCCATTTACTTTAAAAGATCATTACCAGCATACTTCTGTTAATGACATAATGGCTCCTATTAACTTGTCTACATGTTTTCCTCCTGCCACTTGAATACCTTTTTAACCATTAAAAGCATACTCAGAATGTATCAGTCATCACAACATGCAATTATCTGATACTGTATACACCTATTTGAAAAAATGTAGTCGGGTTCAAGAAGGTCATATCATTGAAGTTAAGACCAAAAAGGATTTTGGGTACTCCGAAATGTATATTATATTTGCATATAGACAGTATTATATTTGTATATAGACATGTAAAAATGCACAGTAGAGCAAAGTCGGTCGACCTAGATTAACAACATGCCAAAGCCATGATGCATAAAATGTGAACAGGAAGGGAAAACTGCAATACGCATAACATTAGCATGATTGTTTGTCTTTCCATGCTCCTCTTTGGTCTTAGCTTTGATGATATAACCTTTTTTTGGAACCGACAACATTTTGCTGACAGCATTCACTTGTATTCTCAGTTTTAGTGCATTTGTCATCAAAATAGGCAATTGTATGCTAGAAAAACTTTCACCATCAATAATTAGATCCACCATTATGAAACAATGTCTTGTTTCCTATAGGTGGGCACCAAGCGTTACATGGCACCAGAGGTTTTAGAAGGGGCCATCTGCTTCACGAGGGAGGCATTCCTACGTATAGATATGTATGCACTTGGGCTTGTGCTGTGGGAGCTGGCAACGAGATGTTCTGCCGCAGATGGTATGATTTCCAATGCTTATTTGGTATATTATTTAACGATTATTATGTGGATATTGGGGAATAGCAAGCCAAGAGTTTTAGAGTGGCGAGGTTATTATTCCCCACATTCAATCAGCCTGAGGTGAATAATTGTTTTAGTATCATTTTAGACTTGGATATCAGAGAAGACTAAATTCTGGAGAAGTATTACTCAAACAGTGAATATTGTCTCCTAATCACTGGTAGCTCGACCAATCCTAGAGCACAAAACTCTATGTTCAAGTCTAAAATTATATGAAAATGGTATATTTCTCTTAAACGCAATCCCCTCTCCTTGCCCCACTTCTACCAGCTTATTAGATTTTTTGTAAACCTTGATCATCAGAATGTCGATAGATACTATTCTTTCTTCTCTAAATTCTCTTTTGGGATACCATTGAAAAACTGAAGAATTAAGAGTTCCAATTACTACTGGCTGAGAACCTGTGAAAAATAGCTACTCTATATTTTTAAAATTTTTAGGGTTTTCACAGGGTTTTCACAGGGCTTTCACAGGGTTTTCACAGGATTTTCACAGGATTTTCACAGGATTTTCACAGGGTTCTTGCAGGGTTTTCACAGGGTTTTTGCAGGGTTTTCACAGGGTTTTTGCAGGGTTTTCACAAGGTATTCACAGGTTTTTGCAGGGTGTTCGCAGGGTTTTCACAGGGTTTACAAAGCCTATTACACTTGATGTAAAATGCAACATATTTTCCAGGGCCAGTAGATGAATATAGACTGCCATTTGAGGAAGAGGTGGGGCTGCATCCATCACTAGAAGATATGCAACAAGTAGTAGTACAGCAAAGAATTAGGCCTAAAATTAGGGAGGACTGGAGAAATCACAGAGTGAGTATTCTCACATCTTTTTTGCATCGTAGGAAAGTACAAACTTAAACAATATAGTAATCGTATTCCTGGGAATAGATTTGAGATGTTTGCACTAAATTTCCAAGATTATGAGTGTGTAGATATTAGCTTTATGTATTCAGCATGCCATATCTGGTTTTGATTAGTGCATTGCTTTACTGCATGATTCTACATATGCCTTTATCATATGTGCTATCTCAATGAGATTCTTTGATCTGTCATACCAAGCAAACTTGTCCAGATCTTATCAGTAGACTGCTCTTGCAAGCTTTAATCCTTATATGGTGGTGAGAGAGTGCAAATGTATTATTAGCCAAATCAGCATTTATGAAAATCTTTATAGAATTGTATCATATGCATTGTATAAGCCAAAATTTGTTTGAAGCGTTTTCTATTTTTATTTAAGATTTAGAAATCTTCTTGCATTTTAAAACATATTTATATATTGCATACATATATTGCACTGAATGAGGTTTGCAGCCTTTACTGTGTGCTTGCAGTTGCAGTGTGCTTTCTTTTGGATTTAGAAATATTTTTCTTCAGCTACTGTACATGTTTTTGCACACAAACCGTTTATTGACTCATCCCCCAAAGCCAGACTCTTCCGAACCAATAAACCACATAATGTTGACACATGTTTTAAACTAGCTTTGTCTGTTACTCTTGACCTTCCAGGGCCTAGCAGGGTTAGTGCAAACAGTTGAAGAATGTTGGGATCAGGATGGTGAAGCAAGATTAACAGCACAATGTGTAGAGCAAAGAATAGCCCAGTTTGTAGGATACAACAGTAACCAAGGCTTCTTGGACCAGGTACCAACAGTGACGTCAGTCATCAATAATACCTCCAATACCCCCCCCTCGAGAGAATCAAGCTTATGAGTGGTAAATATATAGGTATATAATGTGCGTTATTTCAAATTCTCTGTTAGTCAAGTTTGATTTTCCTGTTTATATTATTCAAACATCTTTCATAATGACTTCACTGATAGTGGGTTTTTCAATCAGACTGTTTACGCTTACAGTATCTTAATAACTATACAGATATACATTAAAGGCTTTCTACCTTTCTATATTGAATATATTTACTGTACATACATATAGCAGAACCTTCTATGTATGCATATACACATTGTCAATGTAAAAGCTAATATTCGGGTAGTAATGCAGTTTGAACAGACGCACCCGATCGTCAGTCTTATATAAGAATTAGCTTTTTCTCGTTGACTAACTTACATTAATAGCCTGCTTCCGAGATATTCTTCGCTTGTCACGCACAAAGGTTTCAGTACGAGGCTACGTGCTAAATGAAATTTGTCCTTTTCTCTTGTCACGAATTACTGAGCATCATACACGAAGCCTCACATTGAAACCTTAGTGTATAACAAGCGAAGCACTTCTCGGAAGTGGACTATTGAAATGACTTCATGCTGTAACAAAAGGACTATAACTGCTCTCTGGTTTATTATGTTATTACTTCACATTTCTTATAATACTATTTAATATTGGTGTATGTATATATATATACAAACACACACACACATATAGCCGTTGTTTAACAATTATTCCGTTTACTTGGACCAATAATCTTACGAAAAAGTACCATCTTCTATTTCAAACATACTTCTTAATTATGCTCGTACTATTCTATACATCTAATATTTTAAAAGCTGCTTATCATTCATAGATATATGTGTATCTGTTTAAGCTTTCATCTGGACGGTTAGCATATCATTGTGTTGGTAAAAAAAATAGCAGTCTGTCTCCATTCCCTGCATGGGGCATCCCAATATTTACAGGGAAGCTTGCTATATAGGGTGATATTAGTCTTCGATTTGCACGTGACGTCATCGCGGTCATGCTGGTGGTGTTTAACGAAACATTCCTCATTACCATCCATCATTAACCGCACCAACACGGCCGCCATTTAAAACCATATGTATTTTACAAGAATTTTTGTCTTCAAGACCGTGCATGTTGTGTGCGTACATATATACCCATGCATATATAGATATTTATGAAATACTTGCTGATTGGCTGACTACCGTGTTTATATCAGAAGACAGAGACGCTCGCGCAAAATCGTTCAGAAATATTTTATAAAAGCAATATAAAACGGCTGCTTATGTCTTTGTACTGTGATATATGCACTTTGGGGGCTGTAGAGCACTCGAAAAGCAAAAAAAACCCCTCGTGCTCTACAACTCCCAGCGTGTTTATATCGCAGTATAGAGACATAAACACTCGTTTCATATTCCTTAAAGATGCATATAAGTCAGTGACGCTAAAAAGGTTGTGTATTGGCCTTTTCTGAGTTCGATAAACTGAAAGTGTTGAGATGCAACTTCAATACAAACAACACCAAATAATACATAGAAGCCAGACCGTGCACCATGCTTCTTGTCTCAAAATTGGTCGATGCTCAAAGAACACAATTAGCTTTATCAACTCTTTAAAAAAGTGTTAATTTATTGATTTGTTCGAAATAGAAATCTGACGCTTCATTCATATGTATTTGTCATAATTGACACCCTTTTTAGCGTTGACTGTAAATAGAAAGGTTATCGGAGCGAAAGGAGATAAGCCTTATGGACCAACACATGCATTTTATCAAGATCTATAGAGATGATTTATGTTTGTCACTACAAAAAAAAAAGGGGGGGGGGGGAAATCAGTCCCCGATAGGAATCGATCCCATGACCTTACGGATATAAGATAACATAAGACCTCTTGAATTTATCAAAAATTTAACATTTGCAAACTTTTAAAAAAGCGTAAGAAAACGTCATTTTCGTGGTATTTCTCCAGGAAAAAGTGACAATGAATTATTTTGTTGGATCCACAATGCAAAGCGGTCTTGACACGCCATTATGAGCCCGATAACCGTTCATGACATAAGATACGTATGTGTATATCATCTACATATATAAAATATACACTCGCTAACTGAAGACACCAAATAGTCACAGTACGATAATTTGGAACGCTAAAACTTCTAAAACTACCGAACTTCTTGAAAAATCCACGGTTAATAATAACTATTTGAAAAAAAAACAAAAACAAATTGGTTTTATGTAAATATGTATAGACTCAGTTCCAAGCCGCTGGTGGTGTGAATGACCAATCTCTTTTCAAATTATCCAGATCATATTGGATATTGATTCGTCTGTTTTTATTCCCTTACGTATATATTATTGATTATCTATAATCCTTATTAACAATACAAGGTTCTATCAAATGATTTAAAGGTTCCCGTCTACATTCTGTAGGATCAGCATTCGCTCCTCGAAGTTTCAAGGTGGACTGGTAACGAGTTAAAGCGAGGTAGAATTTGTTCTCGTCTTGAAACAGGGCCGTAGCCACCGGTACGGTTGGTCCGGTTGAAACCGGACCAACTTTCGGGAAAAAAATATAAGAAAAATAAGAAAAAAATATAAGAAAAACTGAAAACCCTCGAAAACCGGACCAATCAGAAATTTGTGGCTACGGCCCTGCTGAAATGCAGTACCATAATCCTTGGCACTTCGAAAAGGCGAAGTAGTCTTGACAGAAAGGAGAAGCTTTCATTCCTTAGAGTCCTCGTTCCTTTTACTCAGAAGCTAGGAACGAGTTCCTGAATGAACCAGTTTGACCGGAAATACTGTTTTTTTAATGCAATTGATGGTTTTCACGGCGGCCATGTTGGAGGAACTTAACGAAAGAATTGTCAATAAATTCTTTTGTTATATCCTCCAAAATGGCCGCCTTTTCTTTTGTTATTTAATTCTCTTGGGAATGGTTGAAAACCATCAATAGCATTGCTTTGATTCATCCAGACCTCGTTTCGTAGTGTGTTTCAAAAGTAACAGACTTGCGATAAGATTTTTAAAAAGCCAATCAATTTTGTCGGCTTATCCTTTCTAGTCAATACCATCGATGACTCATTTATCAGGCCTCGTTGGTCCTTGTTCTGGTATGCATAAACGTAGTCTTGATACTTTTGATATTTTTTAAAATGTAATCTTTGTTTTAATCAATATATTATTTTTATATTTGATCGATTATTCAATGTAGCTAAATAAGTGTCCCATGTTAGAGTTTAGAGATTAGTATTTAGACTTGTAGCCAGAACATAGAAACATAGAAAAGTACGAGTTCTATACTTAAAGCATAAAAACTTTATTCATTTGTGGCTGAATTCAGTTCAAATGGACTCAGTACATCGACGATACGGCGGTCATCTTGCCAGAGGGCAAAACAAAACAAACAAAAATGAAGGAAAATACATAGAGTTAGTGCGTTTGTCTTTCTTTTATGGGTAAATATGATCGATGTGCCGTTTTAATTCGTCTTTTATTGTATTCTGTTGTGGTGAGCTGTTAATATCATTTGACATCATTACTATAACGAAGCTCTATTTGCCCCCTGGACAGCCCATAATGCCTTGCAATCCAAGATGGCCACCGTATTGTCGAAGTAGTCCATTAATGACAAGAAGAAAATACTAAGTTCCTGATATTGGCAAAAGACGACCGCAACCTTTTGTACTAACATAAGTTGCTTCCCATAGAGATATGAGATCAATTCTTATACCTAAAGAAAGATAATAAACTCACGAATCAGCCACGATTGAATATGGTGCACTCTATGCATTGTATAGTGTAACCGAACCCATTACGCCGTGCGAAACAATATTTCTCTGACTTTCTATGACATATTATAGCATTACTGTAACCATCCCAAACTGAAGTACTTCACTTCAATAACCAACCAAATATATACAGTGATATTCTAAGAAACAATGATAGACGTTTGCTGTTGTATACCACCAAGATCAAACCAATGTAAAGGCATAATCCCTACAGAAAGTATTTGAAAATATATTATGATGATTGAAAAAAAAACTAGTACTGTTGTTCTTTTCTTTTGATGAAGGTCTTTTGACCCCTAAACTTCTGATCTAATTCCTTCCTTGGAATGCGCAAAATGGCCCTTACTCATGCGGCAACTATCTTTTTTGCCTAGAATTGGAACCTTCCAGCTGAGCTGAATTTTGTTTCAATCACAGCGCGTTTAGCTGTTTTGCCGCCAGCCTTCTTTCCCAGGCTACTATAACCCCACTTTTGCGTATTTTTCTGTTTTCTTTTGACTAAAAATATATAAATGTGCCTACAAGAAGCAGAAATATGGAGAAGAAGAATAACCATTTCACTCAACCACCATGTTTGCTTCGTTCTTTCGAGCTCCAAAAATGCTTAGGGCCGTTCATTTTGTCAACTTATGCTTTGAACGCCGCGCCAAAAAAAAGATTTCTACTCTTTATGGGAGGTCGCACTCAGAACAGGACAAAAACGGGTAAATATTTTGCCTTTCAATCGTTTTGAAACTCATTTTATTCTCATTGTTTTCGAACTTGGATATTTCAAAAGATTCTGGATTTTTTACTGACACTCCTTAAGTTCCTTTCTTCAATTACTTTGGAGTAGACTATTGTTTACAGGAATGTCTCAAGTAGTCAATCCGACCATAGTTAATGGAGCGGAATGGTTGGGAAACCTTTTCTATGTTTTTGTTCAACTTTATCCATTGTTATATGACGCTGACCGTGCACAGAGAAGGAAAAGTTGCACCGTTTGTTCATAATATTTGGAATATTGGCCTTTTTTCTTCCTAAAAAAACCTAAAATATGAGAATATGTGGACCGCGTAGCACTAATGAAATACATGAAGATATAGAAATATAGACAAGTTATAGTGCTTGGGAACGAGGTTATTCCGGGCGAAAGCACTTGGAATTAAATTCGGAAAAATTAAGTTCCGACCTCGCTGGGAATCGAACCCACGACCTTCGGAATTGTACTACCGATGCTCTACCACCTGAGCTAGAGGTGAGACTGAGAGCAGGCCGGGGTGAAATAGATGTTAGGTTGCGGTAATTATGATGCACAGATGAGAATATGTGGACCGCGTAGCACTTATGAAATACATGAAGATGAAACATATATCATCTTCTAAAATATATATCATCTGTTAATTATTCCTATATGATTAATATTAATTGTTTATTTAAAAGAAAATTGCCTTTTTTCATGCTTTCTTATTTATCATCTAGTAATTTAACTGTATCTGCGCGGAAATATTTATCCGCATGGTTTGTGGTCATAGAATGAAAGTTTTCACTTTCAAAATGTTCATACATGAAAATGATAAGGAAATGAGTATTTTTAGCCATACTTGCTTTGGTTCATTGTGCACCGTAAGTATCACGTGATGGTACGGTTCAACATCAAACTCAAAACAATAGCTTTGTTCTATGGAGTTTCCAATTTATTCTGCTCCATTAACTATGGTCCGACCGGTCAATTGCCCTATTTCGTAATGTCGTCACATCAAAACAAACTATTGTTTTAACGCTAGGGATCATGGTCGCTGGAGGGGAATGGAATGACAACAACACATCTYAAATCACAATGAAATTTGGTTTATGTGCTGGTGAAGGCAAGAACAACTGAATATTGCGCTAAATATCTCGAAAGAAGAGAATTAAGCTTAAATTTAGCCCAAATTTTTATAATTTTAGCCGATGTAAACATATTTGTACAATTATTGTTAATAGAATTTTGAATACTTGTTACTATATTTCCAGATTGGTAGATTGAATAAACTGATTGATTGATTGACCCTCAGTATTCTTTTTTTTCCAAATTTCTAATTTCGGTGAGTTGGAGCGCCCACATTTTTATTTACCAGCGGTAATCGTTTGAAAATTCCAAGATGGCGGCTCAACGGTACGAAAGCTATTAAAAACGCACTAAATTAGACAGAAATCATTCTGCCGTGCTCCTTCGATCTACTTTTATAAAATAAATTAAATAGTACGCAAGCTGTGATTGGTTTATAGCCATGTTTGCATGAGGGTATGTAAACACAGTTGTGACGTCACAACTTTCGTGTTTTCCCGATCCGGTACAAGTTCAAACATTTACAGTTTCTTTCGAGGAAAAAAACGCCCCCAAAAATGTATTTTGAAGACGAAGTTCCAAATTTTGACTTGTGCCAGGACCACAGGCATAAACCTATGGTCTCATGCAGGTGTTTCTGATCGTAATATCGATCATGACAATCTCTTGTTGGTCGCCGTAACGAGAATTCCCTCAGGAGCTACAACACACGTCCTTCGTCAGGACAGCTTCGGTTGTTCAGCGACGTGTTTTCTCATGATTTAAATGCACCGCCCGATAAGGAATACAAGTATTTCAAGGAGACAGTCAGCAGCTTYAAACTTTTTCCAGCGATAGCTCTTCAGCTCCACCAAATATCTTATTGAGGCAAGACGAAACAATCAACTTTACTGCCATGTTTTCTGGCTGTCAAGTTGAGCAAAACCACGTTTCTTTCAACCGAGAATTCCAGTCACAGTGACACTCAGTTATCTACTTTTGATCACTTTCGTAAAGAAAATCAATTCTCAAATCTTTTATTAAGATTTCTATTCAATCTTTGGACATTTCTTTGTATTTGTTTTAAAGTTTTAGAATGATAAATGTTTAAAATAGCTATAGCGATTCTTTCTCGCTTCACATTTGCCTCCTTGGCGTTTATTACACGAAATTTGATTGGCTAACGACCGAAGTTCGTGATGTATGGAGAATTTGTATTTTGATATGAGAATCAAATTCAAATAAAGATTTATTTTCTTGCAAGTGGTAATGTTTTCCCTTAGTATTTATTTTATAAAAGCAATAGAAAACTTTTTTCTCTGTGTTTACATAGCCTGATAGCAACRCTCGGGGGGTTGGGAGAATTCTCGACAGTTATGCAAAGCCTCGACTACGTCTCAGGTTTGCATAACTGTCTCGAATTCTCCCAACCTCCCCTCGTGTTGCTATCAGGCTATGTAAACACGGAAAAARTTTTCTATTGCTTAAAGGAAATAATAAGATTAGAGAAAACGGGCGAAGAAATCTGCACCACGTGACTGTTTTTTCTGTACCACGTGATCGTTTTTGAACGAAATGATTGACCAGGAACGATCCTGCTGTGCTACAAAAACAAAAAACACCGAGAGAGAGAGAGAACTGTTTAACGGAAATGTTACCACTAGTAATTTCTTATATTAATAGTGACTCACTGATATTTTTATGTGGCGCATTTTAGTTAAATCCGCGTTGAAGTAAATATTTTTCAAATCCCCCAAACTTGTAGAAATGTATGATTATTCTCATTGTTATATAGCTACGAAATTTTCCGATATAGCGAACACTTTCATTGGTTGAAAGATGACCACGTGACACTAGCTAAATCTAAATGTATCCCGACCGGGAAATAAGTTGCACGTGACAAGAATGGTGAAAATAAACAAGTGCACGTKGTGAGAACTAGCTATTTCCCTCGCGRCCAGACATTAAGTGTATATTATAAAGCTCCTGTTCTGGTATCGTGGCCCGTCAAGTTCCTCAGATTAAATTTTCTCAAGGTTTCGCACGCAACCTTGAGAAAACGGTCTATTCAATTTGCAGTCGCCTCACCAATCATGCATGCCAGAAGTTCATAACTAGAAGGGTCCATCTTCCATCATATAAAACGACCTATGTGTTTTGGGAGTGAGCTATTTTTAGTTATGTCAAATATGGACATTTTAACCGGAAGCACGAGCTAGCAAATGGTGGATCCCTCTTGGGGTAAGATTTCGCGCAGCAGAATAAGATCGTATAATTAAGATATCTATTTTATGCTGTACTGGTATAAAAGATGCAGAGAAACAAAAGCTAAAACTGATGTCCAATTAAACGCATGTGAAATGAAAACTGTGAAATGAAGACTGCATTGGAAAGGCTTCCTGTAAGTGCCAAAAAATTACTATGTTTAAGCTCAATTCGCCATAAGATCCAGAGGAACACAGGTAGAGCGGGTACAAAGGCTATTATTCATAATAAGAAAAAAGACAACATCGGTTTATTCCTTATTAGAAAGCGACATGTGATCAACAAACGGCGCGAGTGTTCACTTGCCCCGAAGGTCTACAGACCTTTATGAAGATATGGTGGCCATCATGATGACTTATATCGTTTTATTTAAGACATTATTGGACGCCGGGGGGGCAACTATTGGAAAATTTATGGGCTGCCGGCCGTCAGGATGCCTTTTTATTTAACTTCAGGCTTTTCAACGAGAAGCACATCTACGAAAGAGCAATTTGGTACTTGGAACAATATACGAAACACCAAAACTTCAAATTATTTGAAAATGTATCAATCTAAATCTCGTATTCAGGCCTATTTAATTCGTAAAGCATGCGCAGTAAGAAATAAAGGCTTTGAGTACGAGATTGAAAACGTGAAACCACCGCCACTTTATGATTTATAAATATTCTTCATGTTTACCCATCGGCATCATTCAAGATGGCTGCCGATTGAGTAAAAAGGTCTATTGCTCATTCTTCTTTGGCCTCATGGACTATATCGATCTTTTGACAGTCAAAGGTCCTTTTGGTCTTTGTGAACGAGTGCTAACCAAGCCTGCTAGCCAGGTTTAAAAGGGTTTGCCACAGGCATCCCAGCAATTAGAGCGCTCCTCGAATGGATGGGCCCAGAGCTCAGCTGGTCCGCTTTTTAAGCAAGTGAGATTTTGGCTGGTATGATATTTTCACGTAAAACTA
Organism: Actinia tenebrosa; assembly: GCF_009602425.1. The sequence continues at coordinate 574,108 of NW_022260168.1, forward strand.
AGTAAAAAAAATCAATTTTAATTTAATAATTTATCTATACCTATGCGTCCTACTTTTGTTGGTCCACTTTTTGTAAATTAGCACCCCCCCCCCCCCCCCCCCTTCAACAAAAATCCTAGCTACGGGCCTGCCTCTGTACTGTGACTAAGCACGCTGTGAGCGTAGAGCAAGAGAAAAGCAAGTTATGAACACACGAGATGAAGCCGAGTGTTTCTCTTGCTTGTCGAGTGCTCTATGGCTCTCAGAGTGTTTATATCACCGAGTACAAAGACATAAGCAGCCGTTTTATATTGCTTTTATAAAATAAATATTTTTGAACGATTTTGCGCAAGTGTATCTCTGTCCTCTGATATTCGGTAGCCAGTCAGTCAAAGCGCGCATTAAATTTCATATATTTTATAAAATCCTATATAACCGAAAAGACTCAAGCACGACCTATGGAAATTATATTATACCCGCTCTAGCTTAGTCTCCCCCACAGCCGCTTTCAGTGTCGTCACGCATTGCTTTCTCCCCTGAGTAGCTGAAAGCGGCTGTGGGGGAGACTAGCTCTAGCTAGGCGGATATTTCAATCATCCAAGCTAGAAGAGTGAAAGTTATAGCTGATCACGTGCACTTCATTTAGAACACGAGAGAAGAACCTGGGGACGAGTCGAGGTCAAGCACGGTAAACAAGCACGCTTCGAGCCATCTCTGTCTTACAGTACAACTACGAACTTTTTCATCCTTTTTAAAATTCCCATAGCTTTTATTAACCTAGCCTTGTCCAATTGTCAGCTATGTCGTCTTTGCTTAAGCTAGGCTCTAGGAAGGGAAAACCTCAAGGTAGAGTAGATAATGGCGCATTAACTTGGCAGGATTTGCCATCGTCTGACACTGACATATGCTCGTCTTTACTATGACATCTTTAATTCTTTATATTTCGTCTTCCAGATGGAAAACAGTGGCTTCATAATCCTGAAGCCCTCACACAGACAGCTGTGGTCTATCCAGTGAAGGTTAGAGTTAAGAATACTTGGGTTTTTAAATTAATTATTGGCGATGAAAATGCCGTGTCGTTCGCTCTTTGCACCAAACTTGTGCAGCAAATTTTACGAGGTTCATCCAAGAAAACACGTGCAAAAACTTAAAACCACTGCAAAAATATTATGCTCTCTTGGATTTAGAATCCTTCTGTTTACAATTGTCTTTTCCTTTTGAGATGGCATCAAAATACCTTTGTTGTCTTGTGTGGCTTCATGTGTTTTTCGTCAAATAAATAATTGTAAACTTGGAAGAATGTTAGACTAAGTTGTAAAGGTATCACATGAAAATCTGTCGAGAATTACTCAATAAGATATCAAGTTTCTTTTATTTCCTTTTAAAATATTTATTTACTCTGCTTTTGCTTCTGTTTTTTCGTACGTATTTATCATTAGCTCGTATGTTTTTGTAGCAGCGACGAAAGTCTCAAAGAGTTTTATGAGATACTTTACGTGCTAATAAGTCTAGTCTTAGAATCAAAAGTGTTCATCAAAGTCCTATCGAGTCGTTTAAGAACCTTGAATCCCACTTTTATTATTTAAAATGTAGCTATATGAATTGTTTTAGACATATATTCCATGTTTTTATCCACATTTTGCGACCTGGTTGTTTCCTACATCTTACTCGATGTGAATAATGATATCGTCATTCATTTTACATATCTTAACGAAGCTTCGATTTTTTTATCTCTAAAATAATATGATACTCGGTCAGTTTTAAATTCTTTCAAATACATAAGCATACGTATATAAAAATGGCAAGACATTTAAGTGTTTTAACTTACAAGTTGTTGTTGTTTTGATGCAAATTGAAATCATTAAACTTAAGAGGGTTCAGCTGTTGTGCTATTGTGACATAAGTTCTTTAATTTTTAAGATCTTTTAGTTCTATAATCCTCTGTTCCAAATGTGGGTGCAATTTGCAATCCAAAACTAATATGTTGCATACCGGTACATATATGCATATCACCAGATATGAGGTTCAACCTTGTTTACTGGAAAATTGTACATATTTTTCTTTTTCTTGATAGTTTCTTGGTCTGACTGAAGTAACACAAGCCAAGGGAACAGAAGTGATTAAAGATGCTATCACAAAAGTACAAGTATGTCTCACAATTTGATAAAATTAATTAATGATAAAGTGTTTTTAAATTTGTACAATATTCCTATGTTCATTTATTAACACAGACTCAGGGTTAGCCACATTTCAACATTGAAATATTTAATAAATGCCAAATTGTAAAGTAAAAAATGTTCAACTTCAAGGATACGAATAGTTCGAAATTCCATGGCCCTTCACCGGGAAACAAAAGTACAAGTATGTCATAACATTTAATAAAAATAAATGATAGAGTATTTTTGAATTTGTACAATATTCCTATATTCATTGATTTAATACAGACTCAAGGTTTATAGCCACATTTCAACATTGAAATATTTGATAAATGCCAAATTGTAAAATAAAAAATTTGCAACTTCAATGATGATACGAATAGTTTGATATTTCATGGCCCTTCACTGGGAAACATGAATATTCTGCTCAAAATTGAGACAACTAAAATATTACACCATTGATATTTATAAGCTTGATTGCTTAATCAATGAGGAATTAAGGAAGGAAAAAATTGTGTACTTTACCCTTAGAGGGGGTTAACSTTAATTAGCTTATAACTATTGTTTCTCAATCATTGAACTAGAAAAAGATGAATATATGGGTTATTTTTGTTTTTAGGTATAGTGCATTGTGCAAAAGTATAACCACTTTATATGTATTCGCATACTTCTATGCATTGGTTTTTTGTTGCCAAATAAACTTTTACATGCCTTATTTGATAAGACCAGTCAGCTACGCATCAAAATGTGTTGGTTTAATGTACGAAAGCCTGTGCATAAAGTATGTGAATACATTAAATGTGGTCTTACTTTTACTTGTGTAATTTTTAAATTGATTAATTTGTACATAAAACCCCCCATTATATATCCTCATTTTCTTCAGTTTGTGGCAGATTTTGAATTACTTAGGAATTTTTTGAATGTTTGAGAAGTTTACAAATAAGTGAATTATTAAATGGTTTTATTAATATTGTTTAGTTTGCAAATCATCTCAAAGTAAGTGAAGCTGGTAAAAAAGGAAGCAAATTGAAAAAAGTAGACTTGAAGATATCTGTTGATTCTATCAAAGTGGATGACATGAAAACAAAGGTACAGTAATGTTGTAAACCCACAGCAAAAGGATTTTTACAGTGCAAACACTCTAACAGGACAGCTAGACTGCATGCTGTGAATGAGTACAGGTCATCAAACAAATGACGAATAGCCCTCTTTAGATTGGGTTTTTGTTTTGCCCTTTTCACACCAAGTGTCATTCCTTTTAAAAATAGGATTCTTTGTTGTATTTGCATCCAAACAAAGAAATGATACTCAAGGGAATGACACGTGGTATGAACATGGGCAAAACAGATTCCTTGGCTAGGCATTTGACCCAACACATTTCATCACAATACGAGAATAGATGAATTGAGCTTAAGAGTGACCACAGTAAATTCGTAAAACTTTAGTAATACTAAATAGCACAATTTCATGCAAATTCCTTTGTTTTCTATTGTTTAACTAGCATTATTTTGTACTATTAATTAGTAATTAGTGTTTCACAGATTTACTGTGGTCACTCTACTTATTCTTGAAATATTTGATATAAGAAATTTTTTGTTAATCCACACCTGAGTTTTGACAGGACAAATATGACTCTTGCCTAAAAGATGACATTTTTATTTAAAAATAGCAATCACAATGTATTCAGCCAATCACAATTTTTCTTTTGGTTAACTTCGTTAAGTTGATGTGAAAAATTTCTTTTTTTWWAATTATTTTTCTCTGGCCCAAGGAAAATGGCACATTTATGAATTTTCCCCCTCCACCCTCCTCAGATAATCCTTGCTACACCCCTGCAAGAGATATATTTTCTTTGAGTAAATAGGAAAATGTTTCTATATATACATGTTATTACTTGAATTTTTTTCTTTATGAAGAAACTTCTGAAATTCAGACATTAGTTCTATACCCAATAATTTTGTTCCCATACTAAATTTTTTATGAACTTATGCATGTATATTGATTGAATAATTGATTGATTGATTGATTGATTTTATTCANATTTTTTATGAACTTATGCATGTATATTGATTGAATAATTGATTGATTGATTGATTGATTTTATTCATTTTTTTATTTCTTTATTTTATTTTTTTGCAGGAAGAACTTTACTCTTATCCTTTACATCACATTTCTTACTGTGCTGATGACAAGAGAAGCAAGAAAATGTTTGCTTTCATAGCAAAGGACAAGAGTTCTCCTCAGCACACTTGCTATGTTTTTGAATGTGAAAAAATTGTAAGTATTAAAACTGGAGTTATGTTGGTACATAAATGTAAGGTCAGTTTTGACACACATCACAGCAAGCATTATTTTTCATTTCTTTAAAAAAATACAAATTAGAGTACCCATTATTTTGGATATGAATGACAAAATAGAAAAGGTGCGTTCATGCTGTGTGCTCTTATAAAGCATGTGCTCCCATCCAATCAAAACGCAAGATTCATAACAGGTAATTTATAATATTCTTTGTTTGAACTGTTGTATCCAAGATTCATGTGTCTTCTTGTGTGCATCTGTTAACTGAAATAGGAAAACATTAAGCTCTAGCTAATGAGGATTTAATTAACAATTGTGTTGGTTTTCAAGACTGAAACTTTTTGCTACTAGTGCAGGTCTATGACTAATAGACCATGAGTAGCTCAGCCAATCACAGTACTGGATTTTAGATAGACCGTTAGTAGGGTTATACTAATGTTTATTATTTTCTTTTTTATAAGGCTGAGGAACTAACGTTGACAGTGGGTCAAGCTTTTGATCTTGCCTATCGACGTTATCTTGAAAATGTTGGAAGGCAGAAACTTCAGGCAGCTGAAACAGAGAAGGCAGGGTTGAAACAAAGGCTATCGCAATTAGAAGAAAGTCAACAGAGTAATTCAGCACCAACACCTGYAGCAGATAAGGCAAATTCTTGGCAGAATGTGGTAAGATAGCTGATGTTCATAAAGCTAGAGGGGAATCAAGGATGGTGTAGCAGTAATACACTCACCTCTCACCTCAGAGGTCTCTGGTTTGATTCTCAAACTCGGCATCACATGTGAGCAGAGTTTGGTCTCTCTCTCTTGATTTTGAGCGCTATTTCGTGGATTCTCTGGTTTTCCTTCTTTCACAAAACCTAACAAGCTGAATTTCAATTCTATCTGTGAGTTACCTGTACCCTGACTTTGATCAACCCAGAGTTTTGTTTTGAAAGGAAACATTTGGCATTGCTTTACTCTCTTTAATTTTATTATCTTTAATTTTATTACAGTAAAACTTTCCTATAACACAAACTTTGTTATTCTTTTGAAAGTCAATATCCAGCTGTCGTGGGGTTTGTTGTTTGCCTACTAATGAAAATGCGTAAAAGACAGTTTGAAAAGCAAAGGATCTCAATTCAAAGGATTTTTCTCTTTTCCATAGTCCACTGATCCCCCAGCAAAAAACAAGCAAGATGACATCAATCTTTTTGGTGAGATGCCAAGTGTCCCTGGAATCCCTCCACCTCCCAAACAAACAAAGCCTGCTCAAGCTGGTTTCATTGATTTGTTTGATCCTTTGGAAGAAGCCCTCCCTCCTTCAAATGGAGAGTCTACAAATACTCAACCACCAGCAGAATTATTCTCAGATTTTCCAGCTCCTAGTGAGGGAAATGGTAATGGACCGTTTGACCAGCAATCCTTTGCACCACATGCCATTTCATCGCCATTTGACGAATCCCCAACCAATTTGGACAATGTCGCAAACCCCTTTAATCAAATGTTTGATCAACCAAAAACCACCTCACCCACCACCACCACTACATCCACTTTTGGTGATATTTTTGATCCACTGGATCAATTCTCTTCTACACAATCAAGTTCCACACCTGTCTTTGGTGATAGCTTTGTGGATAGTGCTCCCAAGCCTGCAATGAGTAACGAGTCTGCTCCACCTCAACCAGTACAAAGGCCRAGACCAGCTCCCAGGACAGTAGGGGCTGTATCATTACCCCCTCCACCTTCGAAACAGAGCGTCAAGGCAGCAAAATTAGCAGCTGCCTCTGGTGGTGCTGCGACTCCCCCTRCACCAGTTGCTAATAATGATGTTACGTCAAGTCAACCAAGTACAGGTAAATTACATAATAACCAAAGTGGCGTAACAACCATCAGATCTGAAATAGTGATGTACGAATGACATCACTGCAAAACTGAGGTATCATGAAGCCTGTGGAAATTGACCAGCGAAAAATAAAAACCTGTCTAATATTGAAACAAAAATTCAACTCAACAGTGACTGTGTTCCTGTTATCAACCTTTTCTTACCAATGTTTTTTCTTCATTTAGTGGCCTTGAAATCAATGATTTCAGGAGGAAAAGTGGCACCTTCGTTTTGCAAATTTTCTCGATTTTGATTAGCTAACATTTTCTCTGAGATCAGCTGGAAGGGGTTATTAGTCAAGGTAGACAAGTAAAATGAAGTAAAAAACATTCCAGTAACGTAAATTTCCTCTCAAAGATCTATTAATTGGGTCTTTTGACTGATGAGTACATAGTTTTCTAGTCACAGTTCTGGCTGTATATTGTTCAATATCCGGCTGTTATTTAAAGCACTGATACATCTAGGCTAATTTATTTGATTGACAATAGTCTTTACCTATCTATTAACATTTTGTCTCCAATTTATTAGCCTGTAGCAAGGAACAGTCTTGATACAAATTATTTAAAAGTATAAGTATGTTGATTCATAAGCATAAATGCACCTTTCCATGTCATATTTTCACTAATTTTTTTCAGATCTTCTAAGTATGGAATCTACAACTCCTCCAAACCCGTTTGCGAGGGATCCTGGCTTTGACCCTTTTGCTGACAGCTTTGATCCTCTGGAGTCCAATGTTGCTGCTTCAAACAACGTTAATCCACTAGATTTGCAGGTATACTGTCTACAATGTGAAAAATAAATAAATAAATAAAACTATAAAATGGGTTTGGGTGGCATACCATAGAATATCCCATGATGCACTTCTATATCCTGGATAAGATCAGAAAGATAAGATAAGAATAGATAGAATTCTATTACAAGATTAAAGTAGAGTTTATTTTACCTTATAAAAAAAAAATTTATTAAAAAGTCTTTAGCGGAGTGTGTTAACACTCTCTACTAAGTTATACAATGCTTTTGAGTGGTATACCATACCCAGGGTTCCAAAGGAATTTTCTCTCTCTTRAGGCTTTGCAGCTCGCAGTCAGTAAATACATGGAAAAAATCCCTCTGGAACCCAGGGTAGAGATTCCAATTATATTTTCTCTGTGTGCCGATCACCAGCCTTTAGGCAAGTTTGTTTACCAAGAAAATCCATGGTGTGCCACGAGAAAGCATTGTATATATAGCTATTATTATACAAGTGACAAGTGGGATATTCCATCATGGTGTGGCACAAGAAAGCATTGTATAATTATTATATACAAGTGACAAGTGCTATATATTCCATGGTGTGTCTGATTGGCTGTATTTTCCATGCTGTGGGATAAAGATGTTATGATATATATATATGTACAGATATATGTATATATCTTTTTCCAGCATGAATTTTCAAAAGGAATGAAGCTTGATAGCAATGATTTGTTCTCTTAGTAACCAACATCTACAAAATGAGGTAAGTAAAAATGTAGAACTTAATATGTTGGCCAGCGTAGTACAAGTTTCTTTTGATAGATTCATAGTAATGTTTTAACATATTTCCACGTTGGCACTGGGAATAAGAATAAGAATCAAGAGTTAAGTATGTAGTTTTTGTAGGTGCAGGCATAGCTCAGTTGGTTAGTGCTCGAACTTCAGAGCTTGAGGTCCATGGTTCGATCCTTAGGACCTCCACCTCTGTTTCGACTTCTCTCTAATCAGTGTAGCTTCAGCTTTAAATACTCTTAAAACAGAACACTGATGTAGAGAGAGGGTAAAGTGCACACCGTCGGCTTCCATTGATAGCAGTTGAATTTCAACTGAAGGAACTACCGACGTTAAATATAGGTACTTTACCTTTACCTTTAGTATGTAGTATGAAGTAGCATACTCACATCACATCTGGCCTCACAATTATTCCTGAACTGGGCATCAGATATCAGTAGAAAGGTTAGAATCAGACTCCCTCCACAAAATCAAACACTCTAAATTCCAATTACATGTAGTTCCAAAAATTATTTATACCCCCTCACGGAGGAATTTTTTAAGACGCCCCCTACCCGCACCGGAGATTCCAATTTTCTTCCATACAAACTCTGAAATTTTTGTTCTTTCTCTGACCCTCCCAACTCTTCATAAATTCCAAATTCCTCTGTGGGGTGGGTATGGATGATTTCTGGAGCTACGCATTGGATCTTTAAGTTAGTCATGCACTGACTGAAATCAGGCAAGGGGTTTTAGAAATTATCAATAAAGATTGAAATTTTTTGAAGGAGTGAGATCAGGGAAARATAGGGGGGAGTAAACAGCTACTAGTATTTCAAAACAGGTTGGTGTTTGTTTTGTTGCATCTTGCATACCAAGCCTGAAATGAGTTTTTTTAAACAGCTTTATTTGCCTTAAAATTTCTAAACTACAGAGATAATTGACCACATACTAAATAAAATAATAATAATACAAGAAGAAGGACCAAGAGGGTGGGAGTGAACAGGACTTAGAGTCCCATGAAAGGCATCTCCCCTGTTGTGGATCATAATTATGTAAATAATGTCAGCACAGAAGAAAATATATATGCTCAAAAAGATATGCAGACAAAGTGTGGGAAATTCTTTCAGTCCATAGACCATATGAAAAATGAGTGTTTATGGTGCTTGTTCACAGTCTTRCACTCATTTTCAGAAATATATTTTCATTAAAAGAAAGACCATGTCTAAATAAGTGATATTGGAAAGTTCTGTTGTCATATATATAATCCCTGTTATATAAAGCATGTGAAATGTATCAAAAACATGATAGTGAGGCTGGTAGGGCCTTGGTTGTTGTTTCCATACAAACCTTTCTAATTTCAAACACTGAGCTGTAGCTTTTTATAATTAATTAATGTTACTACACTGAAATTTTGGAAGATCRCCACTTTAAATATACTCTTTCCAATGATTGCATTGTAGTGTTCTATAACTGATGAACTAAGGTATCCCAAGGGACTCACCCTTTTTCAGGTAGTCTATATTCTTGTGACGTGAGTGCATTCACATCGTCTGTAGTGCATTTAGGGCTTGGTATGTAACATGAGGCAAAACCTACACCAACCTTTTTTGAAATATCTGTATACTGTAGCTTGTCTATTGCTGCTTAGCGCAGTCTTATGTCTTGAAAAGTAACTTTTAATTTCACTTTTATCTATAGGTCTAGTTGGCCATGCCATGAGAGAGGTACAAATATTGGGATGTTAGAGTAGAGTAGAGAAAATAATTAGCTTGTGGTCTTAACATCACACCGAGATTTTATTTTTGATATTAGTGATCAAAAAATCATATTATTAAATAGATGAAGAAGACTCATATAAATCGACTGATTGAATGAGAGTCAATAAAATGATAATATGAATTAGAGAGGTATTGTCCAAAAAAAATCATTTCTAATTTACAAAATATTGAATAGGAATAATTATGATTGAAAAAATAAAAATAAATATAAACCTTTGTAATATTTGCTTATTATCACACTAACTGGGACCACTCATCACGATAGAATGGAAACAAGGGTGTAAAGCCCAGATATCCGAGAAACACTTAGGTGTTACAGTGCGTTTTGGATTTTCAACAATGGTATGATTCACCGAGCAACTTGCTTGTGCTTGTTGCAACTTGGTTGCGATTGTTGCAACTTGCTCAGAGGAACCGATAATCAACATTCCAATGTTGTAAGGCAATGTTGCAACTTCACAGGAAAAGGAACATCTGATTTCACTGTTATAACAACTACTGTGGGAATGAACRTGAATGAAAGATTTGTGTGTTGCTGAGGTCAATATGAACATGAATGAAAGATT
>NW_022260168.1:599292-610810 GCF_009602425.1 Actinia tenebrosa
AGACTTACCTGTAAGGTGAAGTTTGATTGGAATTCTACGAGTCATTGGTTGGGAGTGTGGGAGTTACGTGCCCACCCATATAGTTTTCTATGCTTTTATACCCACCCTTGATCTATTTGCATGATTACTCGCAGTTGAATATTGATCTCCCGGGTTCGTGCGCTCTCTCACGTAACTCCCACACTCCCAACCAATGACTCGTAGAATTCCAATCAAACTTCACCTTACAGGTAAGTCTCGTTTAATTTTTGAATTATCCATAAAATCAACTTAACAAGCTTCTTATATATTATCATAAAGAGAGGTATTATTGAAGGGAGTGAAAAATTAAACTCCGTGAAGAATCCCAAATAATTATTGTTGATTTAGGTCCGCCAAAAATCGAAATGGCAGGTTGAAAAAACTCTAAATAAATTAAAAACAAGAAAATATGAAGGGAAACCTATTTTCAAGGTGTTTGACTTCACAACATAGTTTTTTAAAGGCGTTTAACTTAAAGTTTTATGCTAAAACGTTTCCGTTTCCTTGATGATACGTATTTTTTTTCGTAAGGTTAAAGGAGTTTTTCATGGGTAAAAATAATAATAGAGACTACCAAAAGACTAGGTTCGCAATTCTGAATGGATCAAACTAGCGCTTTTAAATTTATATCATCATACCTTTATTAGAGAACTTGATCTTCTAATTCTGATGTGCGACGACAAGGAACAGAACTAGCAAAACCATCCCAAGCGGTTTAATTAAAATATGCTTACAAAGATCCAATTGGCTAAAAGCATGTTGTCGACTTTTACTGTTTTAATAGCTCCGTTTGATACAATCACCTTTTCTTTCTTGGACTGTATGAAGATCCATGCATGGGATTATGAAAGATTATTATTTATTAATGAGATAAAATCTCCAGCATAATTGATGACAATTTTTAGCTAGGAATTTGAGAATTGCCTCGGTGCTACAAAGAACAGTGTGTGGGTAACATATCCGTGAAAAAGTCAACTAACAAAATTTTACAAAATATTAGTGCAAAGTTTGGTGAAAAACTAAGTAATATTGCACAATTTGGCTTATTTTGTTTACAATCTTATTTACTAAAAAGGCTTTATCTTTTTCAATGCATAGTAAGTCCCCATTCACAACCATCATTAATAATGAATTTCAACATTGAAATGATTGGTGTTAATGAGCCAAAAGCATTAATATTTGAAGTTGTCGAAACCAGCGTTGTTATTTTAAGTTTTGAAATGTTTTTAGCTTTCAGCTTTTTAATCACTTTTCGGCCTCCTTTCTCACTGATAAACATGCAATTACTCTATACTTTATAAGGATAACCGGACTATGTTTAGCTATTTATAGCTAGCTTTAAATGATTAATTAAAAGAGAAAGTTTAATTTGTTTAGGGAGCTAGACTGTACGTTCCAATTATGAATACAATTACTTGCAAAGAAAAATATATCTACAAGAATTCAAGCCTCGCATGCCTGAGCCGAACCTTATGATCACATAGTAGAATAAGATTGACTCATTATTCGTGGTGTTTTCACGGYTCATTTGAAGTTCGACGTTCGACTTTAATCGTCAGATGAATATATCTTTTTTATTCTATTTGTTTATTCTCATTGACAGTTACACGTTTAGTTGTTATAGCACTTTGAGAGCCGTGAGAGGCTTGTGACATTAATTGTATGGAAAAACTACTTCCGCGGCGGTCCAAAACGAAAAGAGGTTTTATAAATATTTTTTCTTGCTTTTTATTTATGACAGGATTTGTTGTTCAGAGTTTTGATTGTAGTTCAGGTGGAACCTAAATCATTGATAACATCAGTTTTAGCTTTAGTTTTATTTTTTATTTCTTTTTTTATTTCTTTAGATTGCGTAAATAAATTCAATACCTAAATATACCTAAATCAGTAATTATATAATAAAACGAATAAACAGCTTTCATCCGTGCTTAATCCATCAATAAAGCACTTAGAAAGCGCCGTAAGTATTCAAGAAGTGTAAGAAGCACTCGCCTACGACACGTTAAAGAAAGATGTTTGCGCATGCGTGCATTGTAGCACGTTTTCTAAGAATTTTGAAGAGTTTGAGTGAGAAAATAAATGTTTGTTTCCTCCAAGTATACTAAAAACTTCGAGAGTATACTTTTGTCAGACCAAGATACTGTATTAAGAAACACAATATGAAAGAATTAGCCTTAAGTTTCAAGCATGGACACTAAGTTTTGGCATTTTGTGAAGTCCAATTTATCAGGCATGTTTGAAAGTCAAATTTACTTATGTTTTGACTAATTTGCATACGGATTCAGAGCATGCGCAGACGTATTTCGCTCGTGCCCTCGCCCGCCTACTCGTGTTCTCCTTACGCTTCTTTTGTGCTTACGTCACTTCCCGAGTGCTTTATTACTGAAGGGAGCAAGGAAAAAGCTGTTTATTTGTTAAATATACACCATCAGAACAAGCACGCTGCTGGCAACGCTGTTGTCTACTGTGGTGTTTTTGTTGGTATACTGCGAGTCGTCCCAGGCCTTTTCGACTCTCTTTCGGAGAATATATATACGGAAGCCCAATACACAGCACAAGGCCGACTAAGGAGATGTCAGGTAGAAAGATCCAGAAGGATACAAGCTTATAATTGAAAAAATAAAAATTAAAAAAAAAAAAAAAGATTAATTATGAATGAATAGTATAACGCAGAAAGAGAAAAGCATGGGACATTTTGGGCGTTCTGTGGATTAAAAGTTGACCAGGTCGACAGCCGTGAATTCGTCAAAAATACTTTTATTGAAGTCTGATATTTACATAAAATAAGATATTTGAAGGCAATAAATGTGTTACTTATTGCAAACCACTAATTATCACCTCTGCTGCTTAGTTTTTGTCTTGTCTAATAAGGATTCCAAACTGAATATGTACTTTCATACAATCGTCAAAACTAACCAAAAAAAGCTTCAAACCATCCAAAGATCCTAAATATTCAACCCACAACCCCGTATGAGATCCATTCGTACCACAGGCAGCCAACACATTGGTCCTGTCCTGTGTAACAACGCTAAAACAAATGACTGTTTGTGGTCGCCGGACAGTGTTTACGATTAAAAAACTTTAAATGTGTCTGCCTTTAAAGCACTGCAAAAATGAGCTAATTGTGTACACAACCTTATGTTTGAAATGATATTACGGCGCTTAAAACGTGTGTTTATGTTGCCGTAAGAATTACACATTTTTTCAGTGCTGTCTTTCATAGCCGCCATGTTGGTTAAATYTGCATTTTAGTTGGGTTAACTTTCCCTCAGTTTTTCTTCAATGACAAAGTGAATGCCATATTTCAATAGACAATCTTCTTCAATTTATAAATATACCCCCCCCCCCTCTTTTTTTTTCTTTTTTTTTTCTTTTTTTTCTTTTTTCTTTTTGCTCTAAGAGTGTTTTCCTTTCGACCCACTTTTGGAACTCTTCTTTGAAGCTTTATCGGATTTGGTAGCTTTGCCCTGTTTCGCAACGCTTTTCTTTGAAGTCGACTTAATGTGTGATCGCTTGTCGCTGTTCTCGTTTCCAGACCCTTCACTTTTCTCGGTCAATGATGAAGACTTCTTTGTAGGAGGTAGTTTTGGAACTGGATTGATTATCAGGGCTGACATTTCCATGCTATTCATATCTAAATGAAAATAATATAATATAGTGAGGATATAGAATATATGTCACTGAGGTCCCGCATGTAGTTCGCATCAAAAATACGAGTGGCGTGTTTTCCTGTAAAACATAGCCTCCTTTGCAGCCGTTCTTAGGGTCGTCACGCAACGTTTGAAACGTTGCGTGACGACCCTAAGAACGGCTGCAAAGGAGGCTAAGTAAAAAACTAATGGCTATATAAATAATAAAATGTCCATGGCGATCAACCAATTATCATTTGCAAATCAAGTGGTTGCTCGTCAATTGACAAATCAAAATCCTTCCAGCCTCATCCACTATTTGTTTATCGTGTTCTTTCTGTCTTGATTACCTGCAGTCTTCTCATTCCATAATTCCCACAAAGGCCGCAGGCCTTTAGGAATATAAGGAACAGATGGTGCGGCAGTACAGGCAGTACTTTGACAAACAGGACACGGATTACACACTGGAGCAGCTGTGCACTGGTTACATGTGTTACACTGGGAAGAGCACATCTGCTGAGTACCGGCCTGGTTTTGCTGGGACAGAGCGACTAGTCTGGACATCAGTTCAGGTAGTTTTGGTGGTGGGGGTGATGGGGTTAGTTGTTGCTGTTGCTGTCCATAATATCCTTGCTGTTCGGGAGGAGAACCTACTGAAGTTGATGGATCGAACGGATCATATACAAACAAAATAGACATTCAGTTAGCATACTGCAAAAACTGACCGATGAAATTAGTTGAATGAGAATAAAATGAAAAAATATTCACAAATAAAAAAACTTTTTTCCGTTAAGTACAGCACGCAGAATTGGAGGTATAAGTACGAAAGAAGTGCGAAGAAAAGATTCCGTTTTAGCTCATTTTCAATGCTGTATTCTTCCACTTCATTCAAAATTTGCTACGCACTCTATCTAGGCAATCGTGGACAAGCCTTTTGATGACTGGCAGTTTTCGAGAGTTTTGGACTTGYTATAGCTGAGATTATGTATATAAATATAGGGAATATATAGTGCAAAGTCTAATGAGTACCCTACCTTGGTATTGTGAGGTAGCAGGCTGAGCACCAGGGTACATATATGGAGAAGCTGCAGGCTGTTGAGCTGGGTACATTGCTGTTGAGGGACATATATACAAATCGTTACAATCAGAAACATCATTTTTACACGTACACTTGTACTGAAAATGAACGCCAAATCGAAGTAAAGGAAAAGATGGGTCAAAATGAGTAAAAAATAAATAAATGAATAACAAAAAAAACTTAAGCACGTAAAAACATATGTATATATTATTATGAATGATGAAGCCCCATGCCAAGAATTAGTTGTGTCGGCCACTTCCCTGCACTGATATTGAACGCTCAGACAAGTGTAGAAAATTAAAACTCTCGTCTCCCCTACCCGCCTCTTCTAAAGTCTGGGTGGCTTTGTCAAATAAAACAAAAAACAACAAAAACAACAAAAACAACAAAAAAAAAAAGGATGGAAAATTCTAATATAACAGAATTTTTCTGAAATATTTCAAATTTTAAAATTGACCCCACTCCTCCTTAAGAAATTATGGTCTCCCAGCCCCTCCCCTAATGCAGGATTTTTTAAATTTGGGATTTAATTATCATTAACCCATTTGGGTTGTAGTCCTGCACTCTATAAATATCTGTAAGTTTATATGATTATATATGTAATAAGACAAGCGATGAAATAAAAACCTTTGGATTATCAACTTATACCAAAATGAGTGCATGCATGGAAGTAAATTTATTGAATTTTGATTTCATTACCTTGTGGATATCCTGCTTGATAAGGTGATGGGGCTGGAAAAGAAAATGAAACAATGTCACTAAAATTCAAAAATAAAATGAGCCAAGTCTGAATAGAGGAATACGGGACAGCGATAATGTTTCTAGTCTACCGTAACTTCTCTGCATGTAAGGATCTGCAAACAACCATCCTGGGCTTTGGAACTTTGCAGAATTACTATGTTTTCGAAGTACTTTTGCTTTCGGTTCCGGTTGATCGAAAAATTCTGTCGGCGAAGAACAGTAAAACAGGTCAGCCACAAAATCGACATAAAAAAGGTCAAAATTCTCTCAATTATTTAACCTGCGTATTTCTGTGGGTTAGAGTGGTACTGAATGAGCTTCTGCCATGGAATACGAGGCGCTAAAACGGCTAGTTTCAGAAAAAGACATGTTAGAAGCGAATTTCCAAGAGACACGACTCTCATGAATGAAGAAGTCTCGGTCTCGCAATAATCGAAAAAAATTCCTCGAGAGTAAGCGTTAAATCACCTGCATAAATTTCTCGATGAATAAAGAAGAGAAGAAGGACGACTGAAAGCCATATTAATTTCATTTTGCTAGTGAAACTTCGGGTCTTCTGTTCTTTTCAAACGTGAAAAAAAAAAACCTTGATAATCATTCACTTTTAAGAATCTTTCTTGACGGATTTGATGTTGACCTGCTTGAACGAATCACATCATTTTGAGGGTGTTTTCATTGGTYGAGATTATTTCTCGATATTGACCCTCACGACATCGCAAAGATAAAAACAAGCGACACAGATATTTCGTTAAAAGTGAAAGGTTAAACCCTGATCTTGAATAGCAATATTATATTTAGATTCTATTACTAAACAACATGGCCAAACTCGTGAGAGAGCCACACTACACGACTTGCAGTATTTCACTTCGTTTTGCATAATTATTTTATGAGCTTTGGAATATTTCATTTTGTGCAAAATGATTCTGGTCCGTCCTAAGCCTGAAATTCTCTCCACAGCAACTACAGAGCGTGCTGGAATAGAATATGCAAAGTCCGCCTCTGCTGCTGAACTGGAATAACTGCAGTTGGAAGGCATAAAAATACTGTGAAAAGTTCGGCCAAGCAAACAGGTAAAAAATGTTTAAAGTTTAATTGAAATACTTTTTGTTATACTGAAAAAAAGATTCGGAAATCATGCTGTCAAAGAGATTAGCAATTGAATTTGATTATGCTTTTAAAAGCTGATGATTTGTTCCCGTATTCGGCTCGAATTTGTTGACTATCATAACCAAATCTAGCAATGAGTGATCACAATAACACAATAAAGAACCTGCTGGTTCTACCGGTCAGTCATTTATTATTTATGGTCCTCCAAGTCGATCAGTTCCCTGTCGACCAGCCTTTTTATAGTATATTATTGTTCTTGTGACAGAATATAAAAACATTTTTTATAGATTGTACATGTTTATGTTCCGGTAGCCATGTTGGATACATCACAACGTATGGGAGACTGGGCACTATATTGTCGCACAGAGTACTCCAGTTAAGAGTTCCCTGTTGCTCAGGGTTAGCTTTGACTTTGTGCAAAATATTCATGTGTTCCAAACAACGTTCGCGAAGGGCATACATTTTTTACTTTGCTTTACTTTGAAAATTTAGACACTTATTCTAGACTAAGCCTAGAAGTAGTTGAGTCTGAAATCAAGGAACACAGCGGAGGTCCTTATCATTTACATCGTTTCATTCGGTTGGGAATGCAAGTGATATTTGTTTACTTATTGTATTAGACTAAAGCGAGTTGTTATTCAGAAAATTGAATGTTATATAATAGAAGAGTCGAATGGATTGTTGAGCCTTCGATAAAAAAACAGCGGTTGATATGATTATCACATGACAATTCCGTGTAATAAAGCCGCAGGAAATCTCGAATGTTGGTAAAAACCTCTTAGTACACATAGGTTCTTATTATTTTCCCTATTTTCTTCGTATTTGCGTGGTCATATATATGTAACTGTGCATGTCGCTAATATAGTGCCAACTAAACGCATGCACTGCACTTGTTTGCTACGCTTTGATCGTACTGACAGACTGAATAACATTTCATCAAACCCTGAATCGGCTACTTGATCTTAGTCAGGTCACGGGTGGCTCGCAGATCGAACTGTAATTTTAACGCAGCGACAAACCTTAGAGCTTTTCTAGCTCAGAAACGTACTAAATGACGAATAAAGTAACAAATTTGCATTGCTTCTCATTAGCACGCGCGGAACTTCAACCAAGGCGTTTCCTCAAGGCATAAGGTGCCGTTCTAAAATTTGTGTTTTCCTACGGTTTCAAAGAAATGTTTGGATTGACGTCCACCAAAACTCTATTTTGTCGCGACGACAATCATACGGTTCCGCGCGCGCTGTTGAAATGTTAACATTCACTTACATTGACTTGATACACAATCGTATTCCAGGTCTAGATATTTCTTATCCGTCTGACATTCAGTACCAAATATATCATCATTTGCCATCAGTTCACAGTTTTCCATATCATCACAGTTTGTCTTGACTATATCGTAAGCACCAGGGGTTTTACAGATCTGTGAAGGAGTAAAACTCTGTCTTCCAAGACAAGCAGAGGCTCCCATGCTCCCGTAGTTCGCGGCTCGGATGCTGATTTGTTTGTTTGGAGGGCAGGAAATCGTATCCTTGCCATTCTGGCAGATAAGTGTYCTGTATCGTTCTTCATCTAACTGGATTGTGTGAGATTTTCCTGCGAAAAAAATTACAGTGAACTAGGTCAGAAAGGACTTCCCAGAAAACTGACCGCTGACCGTATTATGCCCCAGTTTCAACTATTGCAATCAATAGCCCGCCACGTTTATTGAGATAAAGCAGTTTTCGTACGACTGTGAAAAGCTCGCGTGTGCTGTAAGCGTGCCGTGCCATTACCGTGATGTATTCTAGAATTTTAATTGACTAATTTTCCCCCCGCGCAATGTGATTGGTCTGACAGCGCCGTGACCTTGACGAGTAACTGTGTCTGCGTCGTGATCGTGCCGTGTTTCGGGTATTTGATTGAATGAAAAGTAAATTCTCGAGCGATGTGATTGGTTTGGCGCATGTCTTGCCGTGTCAAGACCGTGTTCTTGCCGTGAGCTTTTCACAGTCATACGAAAACTACTCTAGTAAAACTCTAGCACCATACCAAGAATCTCCAGAATAAAATGTTCACAATTGTTAAACTATAATAGGATAGGTAGCCTATAATGTTGTAGTTTTTGTTTATAACGTCGTCGAGTAGTGAAATTTCAAGTAGAGTGACCACAGTAAATCCGTGAAACTTTAGTAATACTAAATAGCACAATTTCATGCAAATTCCATTGTTTTCTATTGTTTAACTAGCACTATTTTGTACTATTTAGTAATTAGTGTTTCACGGATTTACTGTGGTCACTATTCCTAAAAAAAATGTGTATTATTGCCAAAAGGGTAGAAAATGTCGTATTTGGTACACTATTTCACTTCTACACCAATAAATACGCATAAAAGGAATGTTTGGTAACTAAGTATCAATACACGTCTTGGTACCATGCATACGACTAAGATATCGAACGTGGCGTCGTAATTGTGATTGACAGGCGAAAAAACAATGGGAAGCTATTTCAATGTTGCTACATTCCATTCTCATTGACCGTTTAGCGCTCTCCAAATGTATGAATAAGATGCTCTTTTTTAGTTGCTAAATCGTGATATTTTATTCTTTGATCAATAGTTCTTCCGAGTTCTCCAATGTAGCTTATAACTTGGCAACGAAAGCGGTGGGTATATAGCGAAAGGGTGGCATATATAGAGGATATTACATGGGCGCGCGGAGATACGAAATTTATCTTCGAGTGTTGAAAAGATCTCTCACAAGTGAGCACAGCGAACGAGTGAGAGATTTTCAACACGAGAAGATAAATTTCGTATCTCCAAGCGTCCATGTAATATTCTGTTTATTATATAATTATCAATGAATTATGTTTTGGCTTTTTCAGGCAATTCTTTCCGTGTATTTTTGAATAGCCATCGCAATGGTGTTATTTTCACGTGTGAAGATATCAATTTTTCGAAATGGAGAAAAATAGATATTTCATTGGTAATTATAAAATAAAAACTAATTCGCTGTTATTTCTGAGGATGGACACTTGATACACTTTTTTACAAGTCACTTGTCAAAACAATGTACATGTACATATGCTTTTCTTTGTCTTCAAATTGTTGCAACTCTAAAAATAACCTTCAGCAGCTGGACATTTCGTGAAAAAATCAATTCTTTGCCAAATGCCCAGTTCTAACAATGTATAAAAGTACTTTTGAGAGCTGTCTGTGGTTCAACAGCCAGTATAAATATTTTTTGTGTTAATTAGGCTCACATTTTTTTAATTTAGGTTCTTTTTAAAAGTAAATTGCAACAAATTGATAAATAAACTCATTCATATAGTATCATTTATAAGACCCAGATCAAGCTTTTAACTGAATGAAATCTTTTTCTTCTGTTCTGACTTATTTTCCGTGTTCAGTCTCCCGCTCCTGACACCAATAGCGGATCTTCTAGGAAATTAATTTTCGTTGCCGGTAAAACACATGAATCATAACTAAATCATCAAAACCTTGCTCAAGAGGTTTCTCACTAATTTAGTGGCATATATAATTGAATAGACCTACCTGGTATCCAATCAGAAACAACAGTCTGAGGACAATAAGATGTCAGGTTCATAAACCAACATAAAAGAAAATATAAATTACAATACAAGTAACGAGTCATTACCCTCAGGTGCGTAGCTATTCGTTGTGCTGGTCTGGGCTGGTGTTTGGGCTGCCTGTTGTGAAGAAGCGGCTGCGTCGTTGTATTGTTGGGTTTCCTGTGGTGCTGTGGTATCCCACTGCTGCGTTGCGGCTGCATTGCTGGTTGTCTCCGCTGGCTGCTGAGTATTGTAGGCGCTTACTGTGTTCCCCTGGTTATCAGCTTGGGGTGTAGAAAAGGCTGCAGCATCGTCGAATGTTTGCTGTGGAGCTGAAGCATCTGCAGTCTGGAGTGCGGCTGCGCTGTAAGCACTATTCGCTGGCTGCACTTCCGGTTGCACTGGCGTCGCTGATTGAATAAAGGATTGCGATTGGTCAGAAACTGTATTCATTGCAGTCTCTGGTTGTGCTGTTTTATCCGCGACAAATGATTGCGTCTGCTGCACATTTGTATCTATCGGAGACTGTGATTGTGTTGCTGCTGTACTGTCCGTATTCAGTGGTGCCACTGGCTGTGTTGCAGCTAAGTCATCGTTAAATACCTGTTGCTGTTGTACAGATGTGTCCAATGACGTCTGAGGTTGTGGCGCTAGCGCTACAGACGCTGTATCAGTAGTAACCTGTGGCTGTAATGCGGCTGCGCTATCTTCTGAAGCCGCATTTACTTGTACTGCTGGCTTAGTTTCTTGATAAGGTGGAATTTTTACTGGTTGATTTAGCGCGTCATTTGACGGAACCTCTGGCTTATCAACTTTAATTTGTGCTTCATTTTCCATATTGCTATCATCATTCAGTTTCTGGTTTTTACTGTTGTCTTTTGGACTAAAAATTTCTGGTTCTTCTAACGAGTTTGCAGAACTCTTAAAATTCGGAACATTGTTTGGGGATTTACCCGAAGTGTCGCTATCAGAAACTCCACTTACTCCCAAGTCTTCCGCCTGGATTAACTTGTCAACTTGTCTATCACTCAAAAGAGTAGAATGGACTGGACTTTCTGGTTGGTCCAGGGTTATTCTTTGTCCTGACCCTTGGTCAGATTCTCCCCCGAAAAGGTCATCATCTTTGTCGACGTTTTTGTGCTGACCAGATGCCATCTCATCGAGTTTTATACTTTCTGAAACGCAATACGTGCAATGAAAGTTAGCCGCAAAAATACACGATGAATCGATCGAGGGAGGACGGGCGGGAAAATGGAAATTTGAAGGATCATACTATTTTGCGTGACCCAAATGAAAGGGTTGTCAACAATCTTGTGAGTACTGTAGGGTATTTTAGAGAGGTCATATTTTCAAGTGATACATCACTGGGAAGGGACAGGGTAATTCCTCCCCCCC
>NW_022260168.1:613697-630033 GCF_009602425.1 Actinia tenebrosa
CCCTAGCATATACTTATTTCAATAAAGTTATTCACCAGTGAAAAATAGACTTTCGCAAAGCCCTTTGTCTCCGTATTCAGTTCACGCGCACTGAATGAGTCTCAGAGAGAGCTTGCTGGCCTTGAGCAAGTCTAATTAAAAACTGACGTAAACTGAGATTGACGCGGATCACGGGAAAGAATTTTACTTATAAACCATAGTCAATAGTCTATGAAGTATGGTCAAACAAGTAAAGCTGTTGATACAAACTGCAGCTTGAGGATGCACTGTACGTAACTGGTAAACGATCTCAGGTCCCTCTATATTTATCAAGTACATTGTTGAAACATGTGATATGTAGCTACCCATAATCCTTGGCAGTCTCAGTTTTGTGGCTTTTCAGCTGAGATGACTAACTTTATTGAAATGAGTTTGTACTCAATTTGAGCAATGTTCAACGCGCTCACATGTCTCTACTCTGGTATAAAGACGCTGAGAGCTAAAGAGCACAAAAGACGTCAGAAGCATTTTAAAACCACTAAAGTGCTTCTGTTTATACAGATTCCAATTAGAAGCATTTACAACACAGCATAAAGACGCAAGCTGCTGTTTATTTCATATAAAAATTATGGGCGATTTGCGCAGGCGTCTCTGTTATAAATATACATTAGGTAACTAGCCAATCAGATGGCGATATGGGGATACGACAACTTGCAGTGCATGCTGCAATCGTAACAAGACCAGCCGAGTTAAAAAACAAGAATAAAGTTAATTCTCTTGTTGGAAAGCTGTATTTATTTTCTCGCCGCAAATCAAATTAAAATATTGACTTTTTTAAAGAACGACTTGAAACCGGGTAAAAAACATTTGGCTTTAGCGATCACAATTGTACAAAACCTATACTTGGCCGAGTTTAGCTCGCGCAATATACTGTATATTAATCATATATAATCCCGGGGAGCAGTACCCGAAAACGGGTAGGCGATTAATGGATGTGTAGGTCCAATAATACCAAGGAACTCGAATAGTGTTTGAAATGTGAAACGCGTTTACTTGTGTCGGCCACAGGTAGCATGTTTATATACTATAGTCATTGAACCCTTAAACTTATAACTAAAATAAAAACAATAAAAAATGAAAAAACAAAGGCAAAAAAATCAAATAATTCATAAGCATTTTTGTATCAAATAGTATGGATTATATTAAGGGATTACCTTCATTTATTGGCATCGCCACTGTAGTACTTAACTCAAATACGAAGAAACAAAAGCTTAAGATTGCAACAAGCCTGACGGTTTTCGTAGTGTACTTCATGTTGTGTTTTTGACCGGCAAGACTTGATTTATGACCTGTTCCCAGACCTGCAGAGGATCAGGAAAAGATGACTTAGTGTCGAAGAAGGAAAAATAACAAAAAGAACACCATGTTGGCAGATTGAGAGTTCAACTTAGTACTCGATGTTAAACTTTTTATGCGATTTGATGCTGCCCATTGATGCGCTCGTGATTATGATTTATGTCTTTTTGTAACTTCGATCCATGAATCGGACTCAGTCAAGCGGGATAACATGGTTGTCACCCTTAAAGATCTCTCTCAATAATTATTATCCATCACAAACACCAAATAAACCCCACCCTTTTAAATATATATATTTATCTTACCTCAGAACTAAATTYCAGTATTTTCTTTCCACAAAAACATCAAAATTAACTCCACATAGTTGGAAATTACAGGTATCTTCAAAAGGATGAACGCGCGGGAGGAACTAAAATCGAGGCCGGGCCGCTACACACGAATGCTTAATGAGTGACATAATGTATGAGTTAATCGTGGGAAAAGGACGTAGCTGATTGGTGTAAAATGATTGGGTGCTCTGACTGATATGTTGATAGCGACCTTTCAGTGGCTTTTAGCACTTTGCTGCTGCTATTTTTTCCGTTTTTCGTCTTTTGAAAGTTTCAGAGAAGCAAAAACAGAATCTTCAATGTTATTTGTGTTGATATGGTAATCCAGTAAAGTTAGTTTGAAGTATTTAATAACTGTATTATGACAAATAACAGAAAAGTTTAACAGAAACAATAAACTAAAAGACCAAACAATGAAAAGAAATAAATTAATCAGGTTGTCACCAGCAAAAAAAATCAGGGACAGAAAAAATGAAACTCCTGACCTTCCAGACTCCGACCGTTCGATCCTAACGACCATTCACCGAGCAATGCACAAACCATAATAACACTCAGCAGCGTTAATTTTGAAAACTTTGTAAAGTGAAAACACGACAGTTTTGAGTTTCAACAATCATCATCAGTGATAGGAATGAGAAATCTGAGATCGTGGGCATAGATAAGACCTGAAAAAACAACCGGAACAAAATGGACTTGTCACATTTATATTACACATTAGTTTTCTTTGTTCTGTTGTCTTTTCATTTAGTGGAGGGACCTAGCTGAAGGTGGGGTGCCAATCCCATTTTTCTTTAAATCCCTCTTCCCAAAATCCAAATCCCAAACATTTCCCCATTTTGTTCTTTTTTTCCCCATTCCCCGTGAGCTAAATCCCATTTTTTCCAGGTTACACAAATCAAATCCCGCTTTTCATTGTACCACTTCAGGGAGCAACTAAGTATATTAACTCAAGAGTCGTGTTTTCGCTTTTAAGGTGGCTGACTACTTTGGTAAATGATAAACAGAAAATTGAAAATTGAAACTTTTTAATCTGAAATTTTAAAATTGAAATGCTATTTCGCAAATGCAAAGAAAAATGGGGTTTCCCGAGCTTGTTTTGAGATAATCACTCCGGAATGACATGCGTTTGTATAATTTATGGAAGAAAAATAGCGAAAATCAAGCTCTGTATAAAAGAAATCATAAAACCGAAACTAAGTAATTTTCTCCGAACACGTAACTTACACTATATTTATAAAATACTGATAAAAGTTGTTTTAATAAACTGTTGTAAACAATGGAAAAACTTTTTTTATCAGGTTCTACGGTGTGCAAGTTCTCGTAAAAATTGAGCACAAAACAAACAGAACGATTTTCTACATTGTTCTGATAAACAGAATTGAAAAATAATGGAATATTACCTGTTATTCTGGAAAATAACAAAAAAGTATAGAGTCCCGTGCGAAATTTGAGGGTTTTGCCCTCTTAAAGTTAAAAAAAAAAAAAGTGTATGGTTCTTCAATAAAATCGTGAAGATTATTCAACGGTTTTTGATCGCGCGCAAATCGTGGGCTCAAATCGAATATTGAAAAATAGTTAGCCACCTCAAAAAATCTTACTAACATTTGCTACTTAGGCCAATTTTAACTTTCATTTGAATTCCAGCATAATGGATGTTCTATTTCCCAATGCCTCACTAAAGTTCAAGTTTTCTGCTTATGTGCACAAGCCTGGTTGTTTCAAACAAAGCATCACCACCTTCCCAGAAGTGTCAAAAATTGTAATATTAGTCGCTCCTTCGATATTCTAGTCGAGTTCTTTGCTGCTTAGGCCCTGGCTAAACGAGAAAACACGTTTTCCTAAATGTTTCCAAAGGTGACAAAACTGTCAGGAAACATCGGGAAACATGTTTACTCAACATCGGTTAGATGCGCACTTTCAAGATAGAGCTAGCGTTGCTAAGTAACGAACTTTTAGAATGTTGATTTTCGTTGCTAAACGAGGAAACATTGGGAAACATTGTTTCCATGCGTCTTGGAAGCATGAAATGTTTCTGCCGCACAGCAGAAACATTTTTGCGTCTTGGAAGCAAAATTTGTTGCACGTAGCAATGTTTCGCATGTGGCTAAACTTGGAATCATGGGGAACACTCTGGAAACTTGTTTCCTCGTTTAGCCAGGGCCTTAGAGTTAGCTGCGATTGTGTACAATAATAATGTTCAAGTGAAGGTCTGTGGGATTTATATGTTTGTATTTTTGAAGCTGTGCATTTTTTACTTTACCGTTGGCATTTGAGAGGTGTGGAGAATATTCCGACTATTCTGACCATAAAAAGATTAATCCATTGTTTTTCCATTTCAGACGACGTATCAGAGTATCATTTCTTTGTTTAATGAGAAGACACATGAATATGGATACAACTCAAACAAAGAATCTTATTTTCAAGACAATGACACGGTCTGAAATGAAAAACATTATGCCCAAGTAGTTAAAGGAAAAGTCTACCATAATCAAAATTGGTTCAAACGTTCTATAAGTATGCATCAAGTATGCGAATTCTTGTGCTATCTGTTTCTCTGCCCAAATGATAATCGAGCAAAACCACAGTGCAAGATCTTATTTTTACTTGATTTTCCTGTTTGTTTGTATCATGGAGCATTTAGGCCTTAATACAAAATATTCAAAATTTAGTCTTCATCTATGACTTTTATAGCTGTTGTGTCCCCAGTAGGAGAAATATGAGGTATTTGTTCACCAATGTTACATTACATAACTTCCCAACCAAACAGAATCAATAGAGTTTGATAATAAAGTGATTTTACTTCGCTTGTGAAAAAAATAGTAATATTATACACATTTGTTTCACTAGCTAAGTAAATTCCTCTTCCCAAAACAAACCCAGAATTTAACTACGCATTTAGGTTTGTTATCAGTGTGATAAAGCAGTGAATAAAAACCATATCAGTGGAGTGATATGATATCCCTTTTTGCTATATTTTGTTTTGTTATCATAACATGTTAAGAGCCTGATATCTTTCTCATTCACAGGTTTTCCATATAATATTGCTCCATCGTTGCGATATGATATGGAAACTCGTTAATAAAAGCAATATTTAGCTCTTCACATGTGATAATCTTTATATATTACACCCTAATACCCTTAATAATGAACTCAAAATACCAAAACTTGATAATGGTTACTAAATGCTTTAATTGGGTTTAAGAGAGTTTATTGAATGCTGCTGGCGTTAGATGCAATCCTGGGCCACAAGTCAGCACATTCCTTTGATACTGGTCCAGTGATGGCAGATCCTGGAATATTTGGCAAAAAAATTTTATTAACTAGTTTTTTCACCAACTTTCCTGGGAAGAAAGTTTCACAACTACTTTTTGTAGTAATTATTGGAACTGAAACTTTCTTCACAAGACAAATTTTAAAAGGAATTTTACCATGTTGTAACTTTTACCAGGGTTTAAAACAACTGCTGGAGTTTGGACAATGTCAAACCAAAACTGACTAATTTATTAACTATGTTAAGAGCTAATTAGATTCTCTACATCAGGAATGTACATGTATGCACATGACTTCAGAAATGCAAAGTCAAAGCAAAAATCATAACTGCTGCCCCTGGAAACATTAAAATTTTTCTGTGGATAGCTGTTGTTTAGAGTCTAGAAACACACCGTTTTTGTGCCACAAACAAAGACAAAAAAGTTCGCGTTGCACAATCTAATGCAAATATCAGTATTTGACAAGAGGAAGCCTTACCTTTCATCTCTCCTTTAACATTCACTATAACCCCCGCATTGTCTAAAAATAAATGCACAAAATGAATTAGGCAAACAGTATTGGTTTTATAAGCTGACACTCATTCTATCCAAAAATGTTTAAACAGAAATACCTTCAAAATATATGAATACACCATTTTTTCTTCTGTACGGCTTCCGCTGCCGAATAACAACTGCAGGCATAACTAGAAGAAAAATGACACACAATGGTTGCTAAAGGTAAACTATTGGTGGCGTGTATCCCTTCTCATGAGAATAAAGGAATAAAAGATGAGACCGCCATGTTGGTCGATATGACAAAAGACACCAAGACCTTATCTTTTGTCAAAGTCAACCAAAATGGCAGCTATAGTGTCACATGCATCCCAAGTACTGCAAATTCAAAAACATACCCTTTTTTCGAAGTTCTGGCTTTCCCTTCTTTACAGTTGCCAACACCATATCGCCTGATGCGGCAGCTGGGAGACGGTTCAAACGTCCTTTGATGCCTTTTACAGCAATGATATACAGGTTTTTACCACCAGTGTTGTCGGCACAGTTGATAACAGCACCCACTGGAAGACCCAGGGCAATGCGGAATTTTCCGCCAGCAGTACCTCCACGTCCTAAAGTTTATCAAAAACCAACATTAGCACAGACAATTTTAAACCTTTACTAGGYGCCGTTGTTTTTTAGTTTTTAAATACATCCAATAGGTACATAATTGTAGTTAATTCACATACTATAAATATAAAGATATTTTATTAAATTTAGGCGTCAAAACACTTCAAGTCGAGAAAGTAATACAGACTTTTACATTCTTTATTTTGATTACGCTCAGAGATATTTTCTACATGTACCTTACTAACGATATCTTTGTGAGGTTTTATCGACATTATAGAAGTCATCCACGGAACAAATAGCACAAAAAAATCACTAGAAGATGCCAGTCTAATATTTGTTCATTGATTTAGATCAAAATATATGAAATATGATGGAGGATGAATCCGATGCAAACGGATTCTTTTAGTTACTATCAAGTCTTACCTCTCTTCGACATGTTGGATCACAGGAAAGAGAACGTGACCTCACAGCGCAAGCGCAAAATATGTGCAAATATTGTCTTTGGGATACCTGTGTTCCTTTAGAAAAAAAATAAGCAAAATCTGTGTAAGCTGTACATATATCTCTCGATATAGAGCACAAGTAACTTATTTAGAAATCTTTAATTAATTTGTAAACCATTTTTTGTCTCTATTTTCATTTGCTTTGATTTTTGGGGCATTCACAAAGACGTCGAAAATTGGGCTACCTGTGTCATCCAATATGGCGTCCAGTTTGAGGTCTGTTTTGGTAGATCTCAGTGGAACGATTCACATTGAAAACACGGTCATACCAGGCTCAGTTGATGCCATTAAAAAGTAGGCTTGAGTATTGCACTTTTGGTTTGATAATATGTTATGTTTTGTAAAAAATATCTCTAAATTAAGTGACTTGTTTCCAAAAATGTTTGCAGACTTCGTGAAAGTGGTCTCGATTTGCGCTTCATTACCAACACCACCAAAGAATCAAAGCGAACTTTATTGGATCGTCTTAACAATATAGGTTTCGATATTCAAGCACATGAAGTATTCACATCATTATCGGCTGCACGGCACCTGGTCGAGAGAAGAAATCTTCGTCCCATGCTCTGTCTTCAACCGGACGCTTTACAAGATTTTAACGACATTGATTGCAGCAATCCGAACTGTGTCGTAGTTGGGCTTGCACCTGATTGCTTTAATTATGATACACTTAATAAGGCTTTTAGGTAAGAAACAGGCATACAAAAATCTGGCACTCTGAATCACAGGGAGCAGGGGCAGATTCTCCCCACTTACCTCACCCCATGAATGACATGCCATGTGGTCTCAAATGGGAAAGTATTATGCCAAAGTTGTAAGGATACCCTGGGCTCCAGAGGTTCTATATTGTTTCTTGTAACTAGAGAGACTTCCCTTCAAAATAGCAAACACCAGAGCGAGGATAAATAACCTCTGGACCCCAGGATATTGTAAGGATCTCTCATTAATTTATTATACTAGATGTAGTCTCTCAATCTTTCTTGGTCACCAAGAACAAGAACATACTGGTAACCAGGAGTAGCAAATGAGAACTCTCTAACAGCTAGAAAAGGTGGCTACTTTTTCATGCATAATGAAACAAAGTTAACAAAGAATAGGTACAATATACTGTAGGTCTGTGGTACATGCAGAAGATCCACCTGGCTGGATGCTTAATACCCACCTAACCCTCCAATACAATGGACACCAAATTTTATCGTTATATATTTTGGCATTTTTTGTTGTTGTTGTAATGTTAGGCTCATACTCGATGGACATCCTCTTATTGCAATACACAAGGGAAGATATTACAGGAGAGGAGATGGAATGGCTCTTGGTCCAGGTCCATTTGTAGCAGCCTTGGAGTATTGTACTGATACTGAAGCAGAAATTGTAGGCAAACCAGAACCTGCATTTTTTCATCAAGTACTTAGTGATCTAGGTTGTGATGCACAGTCTACTGTTATGATTGGTGATGTAAGGGCCTATAGATTCTTTTATTAGAATTTGAATATGAATATGCAAATAGTGGGGGAGTGGGGTTGGGGTTCGGAAAATTGGGAGAGGGAAGCTTGGTATAATAAATTTAATTTATCAACAGTATCACCTTGACATGTATGACAGAGATTGAACAAAATTGACTTTGGCTTTCTGTATAGTGTTGACTAGAAATTATTACAGATGGCCAGTCCATTTGGGCAAAATGTTTTACTGTAATGTTTTTTATGTGCACATTCAAGTTGCATATCTTCTACCTTATATCTTGTAATTCCACATACTGTATTAAACATTAATATTGTAATTTTTTGTCATCAAGGATGTAAGAGATGATATTGGTGGTTCACAAGCAATTGGTATCAAAGGAATACTAGTGAAGACAGGTATTGATAATAATATTGTACTCCTTTCAAATCAGTGGAGGATCCAGGATATTAAAGCCTCGTTTACACTAGCAATTTTTGCGGCGATTTATGCTGCGATTTTTTTGCGATTTTGTCCATAATAAATAATAGTAAAGAATTTGCTTGTAAAGTTTTTTTCAGGATGCCAAGATTTTCCTAGACAAATGTCTCTTTTGAAGGATGAGACAAAAAATTTCATATTTCCGAAAATTGCCACAAAAATTGMGGCAAAAATCGCCACGAAAATAGCCAGTGTAAACGGGGCTTGAAATAGGGGTTACAGAAATGCTATTTTTTTCCTGCATTTTGACGACAAACCAAATTTTAATCCTATGACAAAATGATAGGCTTCACAAAGTAGGCTCCATGGAACCAATGAAACCACGCCCTGGATGCAATACTGCACATGCATTCAATGCTTTGAAACATATTTGAAAACACCTCAATTAATCATTATTACTTGTATAAGATATTATTTTTGTATACCATATAATATACTTGATTTTATGATTGTTTTTTTCAGGAAAATATAGGGAAGGTGATGAAAGACGTCTTAGTGAACCTCCCTTTGCTGTGTGTTCTGACTTCGTAGCAGCTGTGAACTATATTTTGTCATTTTTACCTTCTGTCAAAAATCATTTGAAATCATCTCAGCTAGATGTAAAAGGTAACTGTAGTGAATCAATATAACATGTCTGAGCTGAGATGGTTGACTGAAACAGATATTAAAATGTACATATCCCATAGGGGTATTATTTAACCAGGGTAGCCGCTTCAGTTACTAGGTGTAACTGTTATTAATGGGAGACACATGAAATGTAAACATTAAATGCCCAAACTAGTCTTTCGTAATTACGGTTTACGGCATTAGCCATTCCAAAGTTGAGAAAAAAACTGGTTGAGTTGGCATTGCAGTTCATTGTGATATTGTTTTAGGGGACATATTACCAAGATATTATCAGCATCTATTTTGTTAGTCCTACGCAGCCGCTATTAGAGTGAGCGTGGCATGAGAACACTAATAGCGGCTGCATTGGAGACTACTATTTTGTCCCCTATGAAAGTCCTACAATACATGTACATTGAGATGCCCAACTTGATCCATTAGTTCTCAACCTTGGAGTGGATACTGATAAATAGCAATAGCCAGAGCATCATCTTAATAGAATAAAAGAGAAAAACAGTGTACACATGGCAGCAAATGTCAAGTTATTTACAGTACACTGTAAATGTATTATACAGGGCTCGGTTGTACAAAGTCTGGATAGTGCTATCCGATGGATAAATCTTATCGAGTGGATAAATTTATTGGATAACAGTAGAGTGCAAACAATATATCTGTGAAACACTAATGACTAAATAGTACAAAATAGTGCTAATTAAACAATAGAAAACAATGGAATTTGCATGAAATAAATAGTGCTATTTAGTATTACTAAAGTTTCACGGAGTAATTGTTTGCACTCTATCGACTTATTCACTAGCTAGATAAGGATTTATCCACTGGATAGCGCTATCCAAGCTTCATACAACCGGGCCCATTACTTGTTAAAAATTCAAAAAAATGCTACCTTTTGAAATGTGACTGTAAATCTTTATTTGCAGATAAAATTTCAATAAGATGTATGACTATATCTAGAAAAAATAAAATATTCACAAAATATGATTGCAAATTTTACAGCAATTATCAATGCTGTAATGCATTATATTTAAATTTTTTGTGTTCTAAGAACAAATCCTTATATTTACAAATGTTTAAAAATAATTTGAAAAATACTGATAACCAAGATAAAACTTTAAAATGAATTAATTAAATTAGTCAGCAGATTGTAAAATTGAAGACAAAAGAGTCTTATCTTGAAGGGCAAACTCTACTTCTTTCTCGTCAATCTTGAGGGATACCTAAAATGATATAAGATTAATCATAGATGAATTTTTAATTTTTATATTTATAATATACTCAACAACATTACTTGATTTTGATTGGACAAAAAAAGTACAACTAAATCCCTAATTATACTCTGTAGAATCGCAATTAAGTTGCTCAATTTTGATGAGTGTATTATGCATGTAAACAAAAAATTGCATGATCTTCTCGTTCAATCTGGAATTTATAGATACTCGTGATGTCTTTAAAATTCTCATATTGGAAAAAAAATTTCAAAACATCACTCATACTATGTACCTATAAATTCTGAATTGTACTTGAGATCGTGCAATTTCCAATAAAAAATTTAAAGGATGGAATAATGCACTTGGTAGGAACTATTAACAGTAAAGGTGCTGACACACGGCGCAACATTGCAAGCAACAAATTTGAACTGGGGTGACACACATTCCAACAAAATCATGCAACATCGCTTGTGCCACCCGGTTATGTTAAGATATATGGTCAGAAGTTATAAATTTGGTGCAAGCTGATTGGCTGGAAATTTCAAAATGTTGCAGGTAATGTTGCAGCCATGTTCATAAGATGAAATTTGTTGTGCGTAATGCTGCAAGAGTAGAGTGCAATTCAACTTCCGATTTGTTGCATGCAACAAGTTTGGGGTAGATATACATTGCTGCAATAGTCTGGTTTCGTGCAATGTTGCATGCAATGTTGCACCGTGTGTCAGCACCTTAATGCTATCAAATGGCATGCTATTTGTATGTGACTATTTTCAAGATTAAATTAAATTTGAAATTAAATGTTTGCTTGCCTTCATTAGTCTTGTTTCTTTAGCCTTTTTGAGTCCTAAAATACCTCTTGCTTCAAGCATCTTACATAAACCAATAAAATCATCCTGTGATACTTGGCTTATTTGTTGTTTTTTACAAACACTGCAGTACATGTCATGAAACTGAAATGAAAAGAATGCCTTGAGTATCTTTGCATTTGACCAATATATGACAATTAAAAAAATTTCCCTTATGTCTTTACCATTCCATTTTTACATTTTTTATGGGTGGGCAATACACTGCCAGCCTCCCACCCTCCCTTATGTTTACGCCATTCTACTTTTACATTTTTTTAATGGGTGGGATAAAGTTAGGCTGCCTCCCCCCTCCCTCCCCTAACAACTTATGTTGTGCCTTGTGCATCTTGTGCAAGGTGCCGTACCATTATTATTTAACATCACGTACTTTTTTCAAAATCTACTCGGGGGTCCAAAACCTATGGTGAAATGAGTTGCTCCTCACCTTTCCAATTGTGACCTCCTTTGATTTTCCCTGCTTCATGATCAACATGAGAGTACAGATCAATAACTTCTGCTGTAATGGTATTGTTGGTTGACTGCCACTTGACCCAGCCATAATACGAGAACCATAAACATCTGATACAACATTGGCAATTTGTGCAATACCAACTTTTTTGGTTGTTGGAACAACAGTTGCTACTTTTTTCGGTGAGTTGGTTTTATCTGCAAACATACAGGGAATAATAATGTTAGTCATATCAGAATTACTGTAGATGACTATAATCAATTGGTTTGTTGTTTTTTCATACAATTTTATCTTTTTAAGACTTGCTTTTACCTGATAAAATGGGTTGTAGGATTTGTTGTTTTCTGACATCAGCTTCAACTATTTCTACTGCTCTTCTGTATATGTATAGAGAAAGAAAGTCTTTTAGTCTGAGACTCAAAAAAAAGGGACTCCAATAGTGCTCCACTGTGGTGGTTTTTTGGCCCTGATATATTTAGCCTGAATAGCATCCCAAATTGGGGGGAGGGGTGAAGAATGTCTAGGCTACGTAGGCTAAGATATATTGAACCACATGCACATGCCAAGTGCCAAGTAATGGTACTGTTACCCCATACCTGCAAATATCCAATGCCTTCCTCATGTCACCAGCTACTGAGGCTACTTTCCTTGCACAAAATTGAATTGCTGGGGCATCAAGAATGACTGCACTCTCACTTGTCTAAAGAAAGATAAAAAATACAAGATTGTCAGATGAGGTTGAGCATGAAGTAGTAATTTATAGTACGAATAAGGCTGATCTATCTTTCAAAGTCATAGGCTGATAATATTCATTTTCTAGGATCTCTGTCAATTGGAAGTGAGAACATAGTGATAATATTTTTAATAATACTAATTAATTTTCCTAACCTGTGATATTCTGTCTTGTAAAATAGTAGCTATTTGACTTCTTGAGTAGGGAGTGAAATGAAGTAATTCAGGTTTACCTGTTGATATGTAAAAGCATGAGTATACAAAGAAAATCCATGGAGACACGACTTGGTTTTATCTCTCTTTCTTCTTATAGCTTATTGTGACTTGGAGCCACCACCAATACATAGAGGTTATCACACTGCTAGTTGTGTATTACAGCTGAATAATTTCACGAGTGAAAGCGGCTGTACATTTTTCAAGAAAAAATACAGCTTCACAAGTAAAATTATTGTTTACTTTTAATACACAATTATAGAAGTGTAATAAATATTATTGTTTATTGTATGACATGAAAAACGTAGAGAAAGAGTGCATGAAAAACAACCATTTTCATTGTAAACATGGAAGCTTGAACTCAAACTACTGCTGTGAAAAAAAAAAAAAAAAACAGTTCAAAACAAGTTCACAGACCATGTATTATCACTCTGTAATTGCACTCAAAAAAATAATGGTCATAATTGATGGCTAATTGGAAACATATATATATTCCAAATTGGCTGTATGGTCTTGAAGTGGCAAAGGCCAATACAGAATGTATTTTCTTCCAAGACTGTCAATATAAACCCATATGGGTGCCTTAAACTAGCAATATAAAGTTTTGTATATCGATTTTCCTTTCTCACAGTAATTCTGAGCCATCAAATACTTATAGGAGGATAGTGATACCTAGGTTCAGTGATAACATTCAAACTTACACTTTGGTCTTGCTTGCAATCTTGGTAAAATTCTATCAGTTAGATCAAGGGCATTTGCTATCCCTATAAGTTAATAATCAAAAATTATAATCTAATCAGCACATTAAAATAAAAACGATTTATGATTAATAATTTTCTCAGAGACTACTAGCTGGACACAATAGAAAGTGGCGAAAAGATATTTCTTACCTATAAGAATGAGTTTTGACTTTGGAAGTGAAGGCCATTCAAACATAGTATAAAGAACATCTTGATTCTTTGTCTCTAACTGATCAACTTCATCAAGGACAATAATTCTAGGCATAAAAACAAACATAAAAAGATTAAAACATTCCCTCACCCCAATGAGATCATAGCACTGTTTATAAAAATGGCAAATATTCAATTGAAAATTATGTTCTGTTTACCTCATTGGTCCTGACGATGTAATTCTTTTTTCAAGAACCTTTTGAGAATCTTTTCCACAAACTTTGTCTTTTCCAGGAAAATCCTCTAGAATTTTATTAAATATTGCATTTGAATGTTGAAGAGTCATGCAGTTTACAAACGTGATTGGACAGCCATCTAGTTCATCCTGAAGAAATTAAAACAAAAATATTTAAAATTTTAAGTTTAATATCTAAGCAATGATCCCATTGTTGCTCACTGCTGTGTAATGTAGCTCAAGCCTGGGGTTCAGTTTTTGATTCTGGACTGAACCACATTATATATGTGTTGTTCTCTCCCTTGCTATGAGTTTTTTTCTCTGGGTACTCTGGTTTTCCTCCCTTTATAAAAATAAGTATGTAAATATGCTGTAAATAGTGAATTTGTACTTTGTGTGCAGCTAATAACCTCATGGAAGAGCCCTTAATAGTGAGTGATTGTTGTAAAATATATACTTTGTATACTTTCTAAGGCAGTTCAATGGTATTTTCTCTGTGCAACCTTTCAACTTCCGATTGCAAATTCTAAATAAAACCCAAACGAGCCACTTTAATTGCTGAAAATTCAAATTCAATATTTGCAAATATTAATTCTGGAAGTACTTACCTCTAATTCGTTCATGACTTTAGTCAAGCAAGCTGTTTTTCCTGTCCCAGGGGCACCAGAGATGTATAAACTTCCAGGCTTTTGTTTTGAAAGATGGTTATGAAGGAATGTTTGGATAGTGTTCAGTTCTTTTTCTCTGCAGAGTAAGGCTTTGGGAGTCCCTGTATGAAGAGCTTTCTTTACTGCACTATAACATTGTCCTAAAAAAATAAATATCAAATGACATTATAAACAAGAATGGTTAAGCAAGTCTTTAAGGTAACATTTCAATCTTATTCATAACTTTAATATTTACCCTCTGCCTTTGCTAATGATAACACTGATCTCTGTTTTGGGGTACATGGAGTAGAATTATTATCCAAGATACTATCAACAAGTGAAGGCCTACAAGGAGTTATGTTTCTCAACAAATTCATTTTGGTCTTGGAAACAAGTGGCAATGAGCCATCAAGCTTGGTTTCTTGTGGCGATGTGTTTTCAGTATCTGAGGAGGCCACATCTTCACTTTCTCCTTTATTGTTTTTCTTTTTCTTTGGAGATATTGTAATTTTACGAACTAAAAAAAACATCAAGAAATAATTAGAAAATAATTGCAATATCTTTATAACTTTTTTTGCTTATTCAAATATTTATTAGTTAAATAAATGATGTTATCGTACAAGCAAAACTGTCTACAAATATAATTGTTTCAAAATTATTCAGAAAAAGTTTTTGATAAATTTTTGAGCTTGATTAGTTATGGAATTATACATAATTAGGATAAAAACAGAGCTGTCTCTAAATCAGCTGCACTATTGCCATGGAAATACAATGCATTATTGCAAGGATACAACAAAATTCGTATTCAAATGCAAATCTTTGACAGTAACCTCGTTAACGAAGCATTAGCATGACAAAGCAAATATGCAACTCCTTTCAGCATTTTGCAAGACGAATAAAATATTTCTTTCCAAGAAAAATCCCTCAGATTGTGAAGCATTTTACTTACTGACACACAATAAAACTTTGTCTAGTTAATATATGATTCTCTTGGCATTTGGTTTCTTGAAATTCCTAACGATAAGGAAATGAAAATATCCTTCGTCGAACATGCATTGAGCAGCCTACAAGCTGATTCAGCGACGCGCCGAAAGCTCGCGAAGGAAATTCAAAATTTATACCAATCATACAAGTAAATAACTTATTTTACTCAATATCGTGCTTAATTCTATTCAGATTTCCACATAAGGAATCATATATGGAAAATTTTGCCAATCAATAATCTTACCTTCAGCTGTGTCTCTTCGCTTTCGAGGCGATCTAACAACCTCGACTTTTGAGTCGCTTTTTTTTCTTTGTGAGCGAGTCTTACGGCGTGGAAATTCGATTGCAGCTTGAAGAGTAGATGAACTTCGAGTTTCTCGAGGCATTTTGGATTTCTTAGCTTTTTTAGTGGAGGAACCGTAATAATAAAATGAGACGACTGATACGCTTCTTTCACAGATATGATCTTTGTTCAATGGAAAGAATTAAAATTCTCCCGCGCTTTGAGAATTCGCGGGAAATTCTACAGCCAATGAGATTGGATTATTTTTTATAGACGACAGTCTATGTAACCAGCGGTTTTTACCACATGTAACCCGACTTACTTATCATACTCAGTATTTCTCGTATTTGCAATTAAAACCCCTCAAGAATATTAATTACTTTGATACGTAATAGGAATATAATTCTATTACTTTTACAACTTTATGAAATGGAAAAATATATTTATTTCTTTATATATAGCGCACTTACAGACTTCAAGTTCGATGTTCGGATGGTGCTCGGCTGCAGTCGATTATAGACTCAGTATTTGTCGTATTTGCAATTAAAACCCCTCAAGAATATTAATTACTTTGATACGTAATAGGAATATAATTTTATTACTTTTACAACTTCATGAAATGGAAAAATATATATATTWCTTTATACAGTCGATCCCAAAAACGTTGTCCAAGTGAAAAGAGGTTTATAGGACAATAAATGTCACGTGTCTCATTAAATATTCAGTTTTAC
>NW_022260168.1:630433-658564 GCF_009602425.1 Actinia tenebrosa
AGTTTTCAATACTGTAATTTACTTTTGCATCAGTATGCTAATTTAAAAAATCCACGCGCGTAAAACTGAATATTTAATGAGACACGTGACATTTATTGTCCTATAAACCTCTTTTCACTTGGACAACGTTTTTGGGATCGACTGTATAACGCACTTAACGCACAGACTACGTACAAGTTCGTTGTTCGGATGGTGTTCGGCTGCAGTCGATAATAGATCGAATATTTCCAAAAGCGTCCCATTACGTCACTGTGTATGTAATGGCGGATGACCTGTTTCAGTAGCCATGGGTAAATTTAACTATGATTTTGTAGGATTTAAGTTTAGTATAGCTGAATCATTCACAGAGAACACGAGATTAACTTTTAAAAATGGTTCTTTCAGGGTTTAACAAGCAAAAACTGAAGACAAACCTAAAGCTGGCGATTAATCGCCTTAAGCTTTTGGAGAAGAAAAAGAGTGAGCTTACAACGTCGTTTTACTTGCTTTGAAAACTTTCTTTCTGTTTGTCACTAAAAATATTCATAGCTGCTTTCAATAAGAAAAATAGATAATCATTCCAATGCTTTGTATTTTCTGTCGGATATTCTAATTTTTTACTCCCGTGCAATTTTAAACATAAGCTCAACTCTATGGGTGACGTTTTCAAGCTTAGGAGTAGTACAGTTGTGCATATATATTCTGAATTTGTTTGATTTATTATCTTCTTCATTTTACACAGCCGAACTCGCTCAAAAAGCCAGAAAAGAAATAGCTGAATACATAGCAAACGGGAAAGAAGAGAGAGCGAGGATAAGAGTAAGTATGGGGTGAAACTTTTTGTTTTATTTTTTCGTTCATATTCAATTCCTGTTTTGTGGCATGGGACACATTGGGATAACTGTGGAAAAAATATGCTACAAATGTACCATATTTTCTCCCTGCAATATTCATTAATCATTAAATCAGCACTGGCTTTTTCACGGTATTGGCACTTAAAAACTGCCCTTTAATTTTTGCACAGTACATCATACCTAAAATAGCAGATGATGTCATGATGATGTTGATAATATTAGAGCATTGACATGTATTTTCATGCCCATTAGCATGAATTGAGATGACCAATTCAAATATCGATATCTGCACATTCAGCACTAATTCAAATTAACAATGATAGTAATTGTAATTTTTTAAGGTATATGTAAATTATATTGAAGCAAAACGTGTCACTTCATCGCTATCACTATGAAATGAATGTACTGTAGGAAAGTGATAGAAGAAAGGAATTGTACATGTGTCTAAGCTGTTGCTGCTAAGACTGCATCATTATTGATATCGATAGTTCGATACTATTTAAAACTAAGGGGATTTAAGTAGTAAGAAAACACTTTAGTTGCAAATATTGCATGGTTAGCCATGCAGCTTTTCTAAGCCTGATTCAAAACTGAACAACAGTGAGCATGCAGTAAATGAATTTATTTTCTTTGTGGTTGTGCTAAATTAAACAGGAAATTGTTGCAATGGAAAATGTGGCATTTTTAGTCAAAAAAAAGAAAAAAAAAAGTTTGCAATTGAATAAAATAAATGAATATAATATAATCAATTTATTTTTTATAGTGGATAAAGAGATTCAATCTGAATACTGGTTTCCAATTTAGCCGCACTTTTACTCACACACACTAACTTCAAATAGTCTCTGGGATGATCTAAGTCAGGGTACGGCTAACTCACAGATCAAACCCTGAAACAACCTCTGGACTGATATACGTCAGGGCACGGCTAACTCACAGATCAGATTGGTGTTTAGCTTATTAGGTTTTGTGAAAGGTGGAAAATGAGGACCCGACAAAATCATTGAATCAAGTAAGAGACCTAAAATATTCTACTCACATGTGATGACAAATGACAAGTTTGGGAATCAAACTCCATATATAGGTGAGAGGCGAGTGCACTAAAAGCTACACCCAACTAATACATTGAATATTCTGTGCTATTCTCAAGCTCTGTTTTGTTAATGACTCACTTCTCAAATACATTAATAATTCATAAGCACCACAGTACGTGAATCAAAACATTGTATTTGGTCAGGAAAGTCAGCATACCATCAGATCTTGTGAGCATTATTTGTTTGCTCTCTAAATTCTTCCATAAAAACTTATTTCTCAATATAAATTTTTAAGTGATTAAGGTAAAAGAAACTTCAAAGTGTTACTAAGTGTCAAGTGAAGACCATTGTGTAACTGTTTTCCATTCATAAGTGAAGTCTGACCGATGGTCACCAGACGAAACTAGTTACCAAAGGATACTATTTTTGTGCTTCAAATTAAAAAAAGTTTTAGAACCTCTAATATCATGAAACTTATGCAACAAATTTATTAGAGTGGTACAAAAAGCTGTAAATTTAGTCGCTCATTTCTTGTGCGAGGTCATACAGCGTCTGAAATTCACTGAGATGTAACGAAAAACACTGTACAAAACTTCTATTTGATTTGATTAAAAAGAAAAAACAGATTCAAGATACTTTAAAGTGTGATATTTAGTAAACTACACATTATGAGTTCACTTTATTTTGTAGTAAAACGTAATTTTATTCTAAGATAAAATTTGGGCAAAGATCAAGAGGATGAAACCTAAATGACTTTTATGCCTGCCTGACCTGGGAGGCTGTGATGATTTTAGCCTTTTTTGGAGCCTTCTTGCCAAGTTTGAGATTGTAAAGATAGCTATGAAAACTAAAGTTCCAGGAATTTTCCAGCAATTATGGGAAATTCATCTATGGATGGTTTTAATGTAGGTGATTTTGGGACTGGCTAGTCAGTCCATAGGCAAAT
Organism: Actinia tenebrosa; assembly: GCF_009602425.1. Next base: position 633,244 of record NW_022260168.1, read on the forward strand.
TCACTGTATACCAGAAAAGGAAGCTTATCTTAAATGTTGGTCAAATGCCCAGATGTTTTTGGCTTTAAAGTTTTCCCATTTCATACTGCATATCATTCTCTTGAGCATAAGATTCTTTGCTTGAGATTTATCCATATTCATGTGTATTCTCATGAAATGTTACTAAATGCATAAGAAAATGAAATGATACTACTGGAAATGACACATGATTTGGGAAGCTAAAAATAACTATTAGAACTTGTATTTTAAACCAAGTGAACACAGGGTTGATGTGTTTGTATGTTGTTTTTATGTGTTACAGGTAGAACACATCATAAGAGAAGATTACTTGGTTGAAGCTCTAGAAGTATTAGAACTGTACTGTGATCTTCTTCTGGCCAGATTTGGTTTGATAGAGACAATGTCGTAAGCAAAAACCTTTTTTACTCCTTAAGAGTACTTAATTTTATGATATTTGCATGCATCCTGAAACATTTAACACTTAATGACTCGTCCCGAGGGAAACAGTTAGTTTTGTTTTCCAAGAATCCCGACGTTGAGACATTGAGATTCAAGGGAAACAAAACTAACTGGTTTTCCAAGGGATCAGTCATGAAGTGATTTGTTATAATATAGCACAAGCTTTACTTGTTAAGGCTGACGTCCTGTACAGAACACTGGCTTTTTATTCTTGCAAAAATATCCTGATATAAGATACACTCAAGCAGTTCGTTTCAGTTTTCTTTTGAAATTTCAACAAACACTTGTTTTCTTATCAGGATATTTTTCTTCGCAGAAGGCTTTGAATGTAGTCAAGTTTGTGTCTCCAATTTTGTGTCTTTTGAATCTTTTCTTTCAATGTGCCAGCAATTTATTTTCAGACCCTGCCATTTTTTACTAGTCAGATAGCGAAGCTTTCAACAATCATACGTTCATGCATATCGTCACGCCGCCCTCTATCACATGCTGTTCACATGAAACTAAGGTCGTCAGTAAACAATGGCGTGTAACAGTGAACTGTTACCCTCTGACGTCATAGATTTTGCAATGTTGTCTGCCAAGAAACGTTTGGCAGGAAACAGTTTTATTGCTAGATGTCATGTGACCACGAATCAACCAATGAGAGTGCGAGCATTAGAGGAAAACATTCCGGCTATATACATGTAACAAAACCGTTTAAGTAATGGAAAACCCCAGTCACATAAAATTAGTTAAAAATAAAATTAGCCATGCCCAGACTTCATTCATCCAGGAAGATGTTTTAGAGCTGGATAAAATGAGTTTTTTGGTTGCAGACCTTCTAGCATTTCTAAATCCCTAATTTAGTTTTGTTTCCTTTATCCAGACTGTCAGTAGTTTGATTACTTGACTGTGTGTATCTTAAACAGGTATTGCGATGAAGGGATGATTGAAGCTGTTACAAGCTTGATATGGGTAGCACCAAGACTACAAACTGATGTCCAAGAATTCAGAACTGTAAGTTATTAAAAGCTCAATTACTAAAGTATTGTTATAGAGTCAAAAGTACCTACTGTACAAGAATCATATGAAAGTCAGGATGATATAGCTGAGCTACATTTTTTAAAGTCACTAATTTTGGATTTTATAGAACTTATATGTGCAAAATTTCAGTCCCAATAGAAGAGTGACTAGTCCTTTTAGCATAGACCTAGCCATAGACCTAGCTTACAATTCTTGCCAATCATCACAGATATTACTATTTTTCAATCAGGTGATAAAAATTTTTGAATGTCATTATCTGCTGCCAAATGATTGTCAAACACTGACCACAATGTGCTGTTAGCCAGAAAGAATTATATTAAAAACTTGTAGTTCAGTGGATGAGTAATTGTGCATGAGACATGGAATGGCATTAAATAAATAAAGGGAATTTAAAATTTGTTTTTTACAACATCTAGGTAGCTGAGCAGCTTGGCTACAAATATGGTAAAAAATTTGCTCATGAAGCTAGTACCAATTGTAATGCCACAGTCAATGAGCGTGTAAGTAAAACACAGTATATTTTAAGATGAGAGTATGTGGACCGCGTGGCACTAATGAAATAGTAGAAGATAATATAGGTAAGTTGTAGTGCTTGGGAACGAGGTTATTCCGGGCGAAAGCCCTTGGAATTAAATTCGGAAAAATTAATTTCCGACCTCGCTGGGATTCGAACCCACGACCTTCGGAATTGTACTACCGATGCTCTACCAGCTGAGCTAGAGGTCAGACTGAGAGCAGGCCGGGGTGAAATAGATGTTAGGTCGTGGTCCACATACTCTCATCTTTGCATCATAATTACCGCGACCTAACATCTATTTCACCCCGGCCTGCTCTCAGTCTGACCTCTAGCTCAGCTGGTAGAGCATYGGTAGTACAATTCCGAAGGTCATGGGTTCGAATCCCAGCGAGGTCGGAAATTAATTTTTCCGAATTTAATTCCAAGGGCTTTCGCCCGGAATAACCTCGTTCCCAAGCACTACAACTTACCTATATTATCTTCTACAGTATATTTTAGATTAATTTTGAAGATTACTTTTTTTATTTAAAAAATAAGAATGCTGTTGGTAAAGACATAACATTATAAATATAAACAATATTGTACCCCTTAATCTTACAACTATATTTAGGGACTTTTTGTTTATTATGTTGCAGAGGGGGCTGGTGGTTTTCATTGCAGGAATATTTTTGTAAAACAAACCCCCCCTCTATCCCAATAGATTGTGTAAATTTTAACCCTCCCCCCCCCCCCCCAACCCTCACTATTTTTCTTATAAAGTTTACCCACTTTTTTACTGATTCCATGAAAACAAAGCTTAACCACCTCAGATTACGTTTTTTCAAAAATATACCACCCCCATTTAAAAAAACCCTCCATGGCGTAATAAATGAACAGTCCCTTTTACAATTATTTTTTTTATTTTGTAGCTGATACAAAAGTTAAGCCCAAAGCCCCCACCAAAGATTCTAGTGGAGAGGTACTTGATAGAGATAGCAAGGAGTCATTCAGTTCCCTTTGAACCAGATCTTTCTGTTATGGCCGTAAGTAGTGCCTTATTAATTCTTTTTTATGGCTACTGGCTTGTAGAGGAGAAGCCACTATGTTATCGAGTATTGTATGTAAGTCTGCCCATAATACCACTGGAAGCCCAATAGTGCTCAATCCATAATTTCGAACCAATTTTGCATTTTGGACCAAAAGAAATTTTTTTATTATCTAACCCAACATGCTTGGTCATCTTCCACTTTATTCTCTTCTCGACATTGAAGTTAAATGCCTTTGCAATTGCAAAAACCAGCACAAAATGCCATATGTGACTAATCTCAATATAAATGTTCGATCTCATAAACATTTGACTTTCAAGACACTGCACTATATAGCCACATGTAATCGTTGAGTGCCTATATTTTTAGAGATTATTGTTCATTAAGTAGCTGTCACTAACAGTAGCTGATTAGGCGATGATGGGAGCTCAGGGTGAGAAAGTGTGCTTTAGTAGCAAGCATTCAAATTATTACCATTCGACTCAAAAATTCTGAAATTCTGATTGGCTGCACCAACTGGCTATAACTGTTTACAAATAAAATGTAGTTTGAGCATGAGCCGTGAATAAAACTCTTGATTACTTGCAAATAATGACATGAGCAAATTATGACAAAGCACAAATTTTATGGAAGAAGAAATAGAGAGAAATGTTTGAAGAAAACACTAAAATAAACTAGACCGAGATAAATCTATCAAATGAAAAGTCATTGGCATTGTTTCAAACTTGTATGCAAGTCATAAGACATCACAACTGAAACATTATGTCTTCACCACATGAACCTCTAGCACTGCTTTAATTTCAGAGTGAAGAAATGCTGGATTTAGATGATCTAAAAGGAGGAAGGCCAGGAGGAAACAGTGGAGGAGGTGGAGATGGTGGCCATGGTATTGGGTTTGAAAATTTTAATCCAGGCCCTCCTCCTGGGAATCCTTTAGATAATCTACCAAATATCCCAGCTATGGCTGGTGGGAATCCTGGTTATGCTTATCCACCACCACAATCTGTAAGTATTGTTACTATAACTAGTATGATAATATGGAAAAAATAGAAAACACATGTGCTTTTATGCTATTATTAAGTATGCAGAGATTGGGAAAACACGTAAAAAGTGGTGGTTAACTCAAAAGTTTATACTACTATTAACCAATTAATAGACCGTTTTCTCAAGACTGCGTGTGCATCCAACTTGACGGGCCACAAAATAAAAAAAAAGAAAATTTAGTAAAATTAAGAAGTCAGTTTTACACTTAAAGAGGAAAATAATCAATTTTATGAATTCTTGTCGAAAKATCTCATAGAAATTTATGATAATTCTCATTATAAAGCTCCTGTTCTGGTATCGTGGTCCATCAAGTTCCTTAAATTTGGATGCGCATACTACCTTGAAAAAACGTTCTATTCACAATTGTAATCTTTATCTGTCTTTTCCTTTCTCTTGCAATCTTAAGAAGGATTTTCTATAAAAATGATTTTGTATAATTGTTAATTTGTGTGCAATTAAAGTAGCGTAAAAGTCTAAGTTTGAAGTGTTAGGAGAAGCATGATGAGAGGCTAATAAGTGCTTCTTAACACTTCTTGAGTGTTCTGCCAATCCCCTTATAACTGAACCCCTGTCTTGGAAAATAGTTGTTTCATTATGCATCATTGTTTGACTGCAGGGTACTGGTATTACTCCATATCCTCCACCAGATAAAGGACCATCACCAGGCGGCAATTACCCAATGGACAAAAAGGTAAATATTATTGATTATTAGAAATATCCATGAAATATAAAATACAGGCTAGTAGCAAGGACAGAAGCAAGGTCTGGATATCTGGGTGCCAAATGTCGCATAAGGCTAAACAAAAAATAAGTGTTTTTTCTGTTGTGCAACCGACCCTAATTTTCTTGCCGATTTTTGCCGACCCTATAAATGTTTTTTCATTCCTAAATGCACCACAGGGTTCCCAGTAAGCTAATTTCCACTGTCATATCAGTTAAAAAAATAAAAAAAAGGAAAATCCGACCTACCGACCCAAATTATTTTTTTCATTCAACAGGAAACACACTTATTTTTTTGTTTGGCCCAATGTCATTTTGTGTTTGTGACTATGTTAATTTTTTTATTGACTTCATAAAAAAGTAAGGGAGGACTGGACCCCACTCCTTGTTCCAGGCCTCGAAACATTCTGGGTGCAAGGATTCCCATAGCTATTGTGTTGACCCAACAACAAATCCCATGACTTAGGGTCAGGCTAAACAACGAACTTCACATAAGCCAAGCTTAATTGCCCTATTTCATTATGACGTCACTGCTCGTTTATGTCGGGGATAGAATCGCCAAATCCAATAGGAAATTCAACAAAATTTGCTCCTAGCAAAACATTTTAATCTAAAATGGCCTGGTTTTCAGATATAATATGTGTTAATATGTAATAAAAAATATTCTGAGCGTTTGCTGGCTCTTCTACTTCTCTTCGTGGATTGATACACGTTTTAGAACAATTTTCGGTGAATTTGCGTTGATTTGACCCCCTCCGACGACCATGATCCTTTGCGTTTAAACAATAGATTGTTTTGATGTGACGTCATAGTGAAATAGGGCGATTGAAACAATTCTTTGAGGTCATTAGGTTTGGCTCATGTGAAGTTTGACGTTTGACCTTAGTCTCAGATACTTATCTGATGTTTGCTCGTTGTTTCACAGTTTTCTCCTTATCCACCGGATCCAGGATTCCCCAGCGACCCAAGAAGTAAGTTGTTTATTTACCTTATTGTACAATAACTTTGTCTTGTGAAGTGTGGGATGTAGGATTTTGAAAGGGGGGATATCATTGGTCACTAAGGATGAAAGACATTTTCCGCCAATTAAATCCGCCAATTAGATCCGCCAACGTTGTGGTCCATCCCTTACTAGGGACCTTAAGCTGCAGGACGGCAACGTCGGCAAAACTGAGGCGCTTCAACCTTCTATTGTATTATTATTTCGTGTTTACCTAGTATTTTACTCAATAAGCAACCCCGTTTTAGAGTGAAATGACGTCTTTTGGGAGCGCTTTACTTATAACGAAAATTAGCAAAGATAAGCTTTTGGCGTAGCCGTTCTCTTTAGTACGTAAAAATAGGACATTTCATTTCTTACTTTCAACATAAGACGGCAATGATGCATGGTATTTCGTACATTCCAGAGTATCTATTGAATAGCGCAATTAGTGCTATTGTATGCTTGCTGTCGTCGTCGTCGTTGCCGTCCTGCAGCTTAAGGTCCCTACTATTTCAAACACAACCTTTTGAATCAAACTGCTGATGGCAAACTCGTCGATACCCTCTGAATCCTACTTGCACTCTTGAGATATTGGGATCCCTGCGCTCCTCTACGTCCCGCTGACAAGAGCGTTGCGTTATGTGTGTTTTAAAATTACTCCTTATATCTTGACCTTCTCATCATGTCTCATCCGACTTTTTTTTAAATTTTTTATTTCATTTTCTCTTACGATGTTTTTACTAGGTCAATGTTCACCTGACTTTTTAACATGCATATATTCACTCAAAATCTATTACACACTCTGTGAAAAAAGTGGATATTCTATAAACATTCGTTCACGTATCCACGAGTCAAAAAGGAGTACTTAGAAACAAKAACTTTTCCTTCATTTTCAGAATCAATTGGTCCTTCCAACCCAGCCCCATCTGCGCCCCCTGCAGCTCCATCGTTCCCTGACCTACCTTCAGTACCCACCAACAGCCTGCCAACCAACAGCGTACCTGGTGAAAACAGTGCTGGTGGAGAAGACGTTGACTTTGATGACCTCAACCGTCGATTTGAAGAGCTAAAAAAGAGAAAATAATTTTGTGCTTTTGAATATTATTGTCTTCGATGAAGAAATTTCTGAAACGTAAACCGCTGTAATTAGTCGACACCCGAATGAATCGACAATAATCGTATGTCAGTTGTATAAACAACTTTGTTCATCCAATCACGAGTAGAATGTCGGCTTTTTTTCTATCGCTAGGAACAACGACATATTTTACAACTTATTGGAAAGTCCGTACTGATAGAGAATTAGCGATCTTAAAGTATGACGACGGAACAATCTAGGACGCCTTTTTTATAATCAGCTCGCACAGGTACTGGAGTTTTGCAACCCACTCCCCTGGTGAAAACGGGGGTCTCTACCCGGTCTTCTTGCCCTGATGCTGTAGTCGTACCGGACCCCCGTCGTTGTACCTTAAGATCGCTATTTATCCCCGGCTGAACCTGTAGCAGGGTAGGATGTCTACGGTACCTTGCAATAGTCTATTGAGCTTCGTGGCCACATGGCGTGTGACCAAGCCATATAGCACCGCACGGTTCAATTACCACCCTGTTTACGCGATGAAAAGGTGACCCTATTAATAGGATTCGAAATAAACTCTTTCAGTCTCTTTTGAATTTTATCGACACCCTGAAACAACCTCTGGGCTGATCAAAGTAAGGACACCCTACCTTCATTTATTAACGGCCGCTACGACAACAATAATAATCTAATGTAACCACATTAATTTTTAAGGCTATTGATGGTTTTCACGGTGGCCATGTTGGAGGAACTTAACAAAAGAATTGTCAATGAATTCTTTTGTTATATCCTCCAACATGGCCGCCGTGTCTTTTGTTATTTTAATTCTCTTGGGAATGGTTGAAAACCATCAATTGAACTGTTTAACACTTGGCCCTGTGACTCTAACATCTACTGATTAGAACTTTAAGTGCCAATATATATTCGCAGGACTAGAGCCAGGAGAATTAGGTAAAAACAATACAACAAGATCCTTTTGACGGAGAAGGGAGAGAAAGTACCCAAAGAAGCAAACATGCACTGGTTTTCAGCCTGCATATACCTAGATGGTGCAACAGTCCAGTGGGCATGTATTTTAGCTTTGCATTTTGATATTTTATTTGTAGATTCGCTTAATCTATTTTTTATTAAAGGTGAACTAAGACAATGTCTGCCTGTATGTGGTCACGTGTAGTATGTGCTTTGGGCTACTAAGAGTGAAAAAGTGAAGGGATTACCACGGTATTATACGCGGTGGCTGTGTTATAGAAGTTTAAAAACGATGAGTGAAGGGAARGTAAATAGAAACTGAGCCAGTCGGTATGAAATGAAGAAAATCAGGATTAATTCCTGGAAAACTTGCGATTCCTGGAATAATGAAAGATTTCAAAAACTGTATGAAGAAAATCAGGATCAGTAAAACTTGCGATTCCTGGAATAATGAAAGATTTCAAAAAAACTATGAAGAAAATCAGAATTAATTCCTGGATAACTTGTGATACCGGAATAATATGACAAACTTGTTCAGTTCTAGTCCTGGAAAAGATGTATAATTCTTTGGAGAGAATCCTTATTTCTGTAATATTGGATTTACAACGAAACCTTGTAACTGAATTGTTTAAAAAAAATCTCCAAACGTCGATCCTACCTTACAACTACAAGCCTCGCATTAATTGTGAAGGTGTTAAGTCAAATACGGCTACGTTGAGGATATTTTAAAGAACCAAGTCGACCCACTTTCAAGAACAGTATCATGTCACGCTATGGTCATAAAAGTTATAGTCAACAAATACTGAACCCTTTGACAAAAATTCTACGCTGTCAGTAGTTAGTGTAGCAAGAAGTTATGAGTTTTGGCGCCAAAAAAGTCATGGACGTCTTGCTTGACGTCTTCTGGGTGGGTTTTAATTCTTTTCAAATGTTTTTAGCAGGTGTCGTTTTGACATTTAACTCGCACCGTTCGATTGCATTATTTTTCAATTATCTTCCTTACACATATTTCATTAACAAAATCAAGTTCATTAACTTAGAGATGGAAGGACGATGTTATAAGTCCATTTTTACGTAAATTTAAGTCAAAAATTTTCCAATTCGGGTTATAATACTTGGAACATTTTTGGAGTGGAAGATTGATCAGTCGTGATATTTGGTTCATGACATCATTCTCGTTTTCCTTCAATGAGCACATGAATCTTTCAGAGTCCAAACACCTTTCGTTCCGCAACGCTGGAGATCCGCCGAACTTAAGATGATGATTATTGGTGCCACACAAAATCCCAGCCTGTCAAGTCGGCTTTTTTCAGGATTATTTAAGTGTTGTGAGCAAAAGATTTTAAACCTTTTGAGTTCATTTGGAAGGACCGTTTTCTTGGAAAATGGTATCCATTGAGTCTACCATATCTGTCATTCACTTATCGAGGATTTGAAAAGTTTTCATGTTGAAGTCAAACAATTTCGCTCTATGCTTAGACTGTGGGACGTAGATTGGCAGGCAATTTGCAGTTATCATCAGAAGACCCATTTCTTTCGCTTGCTGCTCGTTTTGGCCGTTTTCCTAGGTGAGTTACGTATTTAAACCAAGGTTAATCCTATGGAGTTTTGGGTGACTATACGAGGCAATACTGTTTATTCATACGAGGAAAAGATACCTGTAGGTTCAATTGTCTTAGAAGCACTTGACGTGAAAAGATCATGAACTTTTGGAATGGAATCGGACTTTAGTTTGTTTTGTTCACTAATGATTCTAATATTTTATCTTATCGCTATAACCACGTTTGTCGTGCTGACATTGCTACGTGCAAACCTTACACTGTACTTAGTCTTCCTGGGACAATTTAAGGCGTTGTCAACATTGACCTTAAATCGAACTATTGATTGTCAATACCTTCGTGTTTGACACTAAATATGAATAGATTCCACGTTCAACTATGGTTTTCTTGTAAAACAAAGATTCTTAGCTTGATATTAATGATTCTTGGGTGTCTTTTTCTAGTTTGTTGATATTTTGAAATAGCGTCAAACAAAGGTGATACATTCATCTTTGATGGCACGATGTTGGCTTTCCTCAATGAAAAAAATGAGACAGCGATTCAACAAGTGTTGTTTTTTTAACTACTTTCTGTGATAAAATAATAAGATGGAAAAACACTACTTAACTTCATATTCTGAAAATCTTTTCGATGCTATCGATGATCAGAGCTGTTTCGATCAATGAGGAAGAAAAATACTGATTTACCAGCTAGCACAAAATGGCCCCATGCATTCAAGTTATTGGTAACTTAAATCATATGCCTTTTTTGTTTCTGAGTTTTCATTTTTTCAAATCTTTTTATTCAGTTGTTCATCACTGTAACATTCTACTTGCATTTCTTGGACATACATCCTATATTACTGCATATCATGTATACTGATATTTTCGTCCCAATAAGCTTTTACGATGTGACAAAGAATTCACACGAAGGTGATATATGATGGTGATGAATCTTATCTTAAAAAGAATTTGAGAATTATCTCTGTACTGGAGATCGACTACAATCAAAATCTTGTCGATTATGTATATATATATAAAGAGTTTAATTGAAATTAATTACAGTCTACCTTCAAATAATTGGGTTAAATGACCTGTCAAAAAGACCTGCCCGATTATAAAAACATTTCGAGAGACTATAAACTTTCTTTAGTACAACAACCTGTCAACTTCCGACTTGGCTCATGCATTTACTAGGGGATCTGAACTGGGACTCATTGCGCAAAAATTGGACAATGAAAATATTCAAAATCTATCGACGATCCAGATTTCGAAGTCTTGCATGAAAACAGGACAAGAATATGAAAGGAAAAAGAAAGAAAAGAAAAGCAATAAACAAAAAATCCACCAACTAAGTCTATCGATCTTCCATTTTATAACTCAAGGCTCACGATTTTTATTCCTAGACATTTTCCAATCTGATTCAGGTCCATTTTCTTGTTTTCTCATGATACCATTTGTCAGTTCCAGTTGGATCGCGATTGAGGTCAATGATCGTCATTCCTAGTATATAGTTTTCCAATCTAATTCAGTTGACGGAATACATTTGCCGGTTATCTAGCTAAGCAATTACTGATGATATTTAATTCCATTGTCTTATAGCTTGTGTCACGTGGTTAGAGGGAGGGTCGCCCCAATGCGTCCCAAGCAAGCCCCTCCATCACGTGACCCTTCAAGGAGGCATTGCCGCTGGAGACTACGTGAAGATTGGTCCAGTCGTCAGTCCTACTGCATGTGCAAACATCTGCTGCAAGGATACAAAATGTGACGTGGCCTTCATGGCAAACAATATGTGCTACAATCTGCATTGCTATAGTGCTAAGTTGTGCCAAGCTCGTCCAGCAAAGGAATCCCGTTTCGTCGTGTCAGTGACGTATATAAAAAGAGGTGTTAATGATGAAGGGAGAAGTATACTTGATAGAGAAACACCTGGAAAAGGTGGAAAACTGGAAAACTTAACTCAAACGCATGGGCAAAATGATGCCAAGTTGACTGTTCAAAACTCTGAAACTAAAGGGATCAAGCAAGAAAATAACCTTGTTCATTTATATAATAATACTCAAAGTAAAATATCTAAAAGTTCTGCTTCCCATAACGAGAGAACAAAAGGACCATCAAAAAATTCTGAAAGCAGTTATATACGAAATTCGACAACTGCAAGTGCATCCCGAAACTTAACAAGTCCTTCTTCAAAGCTGCATAACTTTCATAATGAAAGTGAAAATGGAACCCTTCAATTTGAATCAAATGACACCACTTTTAGTCAAGGAAATTATTCTAAACAAGAAAATCAAACAAATGTATTGACAAAGATGGTAAATAATTCTAACACACAAAGCAAACCTGATAACCCTAATGTGATAGTCGCATGGAAAAATGATTCTCATGTATTAGTTAAAGAAGCAATGGCAACATCTTTGAATGGCACAGGGATTGGAACTGGAGAAACTAATTACATAGCTAGTTCAAATAACAGTGGTATCACAATGTCATCATTTGGAAAACAACAGCTGAAATCCATAAATGCCACTGCGGCTAAAAATGGTAATTTTTCGAATAAGCCTGACATTTCAATAGGAAGTCATCAGTTTTCAAAAGCAAAGCTATTAAAGGCTGTAAAAAATTCTATCAACGAGTCTTTGACCAAGAAAGAAAAGTTGGACGAAGAACTTTTAGACAAAAGCTTTTATAACGTGAATTCTTCTGGTAATGCTACGCAGTCTAATGATACGGAGATTAGTTTTACAAGCGCGAAGAAAGGAGTTTTAAAGGGAAAGTCTTTTAAAAGTAAAGAAAAGGGGACACAACTGGACATAAGTAGCCCTACGTCTTCTCTCTCAGGGTCTCCTTCAGCGTACAGGAGCAATGCTACCTCGATTGTCAAAACAAATGGTTCTTCATCGGAAACAAGTTTAAGTGTTCAGCCGGTGAAGAAAGGAAAATGTTATTCTGGTGGAATTTTGTTTAACAAGACGTTAGTTGCAGGTCTTAAATCAGGAGATTTTACCGACTATGGTAAAGTGCAAGGAATGGACAAGTGTGTGGGGTTTTGTTGCGCTGACAAGAAATGTGACATTGCATTGATGCTTGGGACAACTTGCTACACGTTGCATTGTGCAGGTCCAAGTCTTTGCAAGGTCAGGCCTGCCCATCCTTCTGCACTTAATCCGCGAATAAGTTTTATATACAGAGATAAACTAGATAACAATGCTGTTAAAGATAACCAAATAGAAAATAAAAACAATCAAACCAAAAGTGATTTGCATCAAACAGCAACACAAGCTAAGCAAGTATCCAAACGTGTCAAGGGATCTAGGTGTAAACATGGCGCCATCCAGCACGGCGTCACTCTGCATAGCGGGCAGAAAGCAGGCATTTTTAAGCTACGTCTCAAGGCTAAAGATATGGATTCTTGCCTTGACATGTGCTGTAAGGACAATACATGCAACGTAGCATTTCTTATCGATGACTCTTGTTATTCTGTGCGATGTCACAGCCATGAGGATTGCACGATCGGCAAAGCAAAATCTTCCAGAGCTCGGTCAACACTTTCAGTTGTACGTAGCAGGATTCTTCCTTTGAATGACAGTGAGTAATTTTTCTGATGACTAGAAATAGACTTACCATTGCCTTTAAATGGCTTCTCATCTCAGCCAATCAAAGACGAAGAAACTTTCGTCATCCAATCTTGTCCGTGTGGGATGTGGTTTCTTCTTTTCTAAGCGAATCAGAATCGAGGAATCGTTTATCATCCAATCGTCAACCTTCATAAATAAGGAATCCATTTGAAGGTTATTTTTATAAAATCCACTGTAATTCTAAATCAGAAACTGTTATAATAAAAACCCTTTTTTCGTTTTCTAGAAAGACAGCAAATACCAAGAGTAGGTAAGTTAGACAAATGTAAAGGTGTTGCACTATAGTTATCTTCAGCCTTAAATAGGAGCAATTCGTTCTCCCATTTCAGGCCACGTGTCACTGATTCCCTACAGTAGCATTTCTTTGTTTAATGGTTACACACGAGAAGACACATGGATAAGGATGCAACTCAACTAGGTGTTGCACTATAGTTATCTTCAGCCTTAAATAGGAGCAATTCGTTCTCCCATTTCAGGCCACGTGTCACTGATTCCCTACAGTAGCATTTCTTTGTTTAATGGTTGCACACGAGAAGACACATGGATAAGGATGCAACTCAACTAGGTGTTCAACTATAGTTATCTTCAGCCCTAAATAGGAGCAATTCGTTCTCCCATTTCAGGCCACGTGTCACTGATTCCCTACAGCAGCATTTCTTTGTTTAACGGTTGCACACGAGAAGACACATGGATAAGGATGCAACTCAAACAATTAAGAAAAAAGAGTATGAAGTAAAAGTCTCTTGTCTCAAGAGATCCTATAACGACACGTGGTCTGTAATGGGAAGATTTGCGCCCGAGCTAAAGACTGCATGAGGTCCACTGAATTCATTCAGCTGCAACACTAATTTTCTTTCTACAGAAAAGAAGTACACGACAATCTTAAACATCACTAACCAATTTTTCACCAAGCCATTGGCGGATTTCGAGTCGCTGGAGTTCCTCAATTTGGCAGAGAGAGTTCAAGTAGCGGTAAGCGTACTAGTTAAAGAAGTTTTGACTTGCCTAGTACAAAGATTCCAGACCGAAGTGGTTTTTCTCCATCATATGTGCATATACAGCAGATGGTGGTCAGTGTTTGACCACCATTTGCAGAGATAATGAGATTCAAAGAGTTTTATCAGCTGATTGAATTACAGCAATAATTATCAAATTTAATAGAAACATTTCCCAAGCGCAACTCAACTTATCACGAATAAAAAAGTTTCTTAATTTGCACTTCGAATAACTTTCGTGTTCGTTTTGTTCCAGGTTTCTACAGTTCTTGCAGCATTCAAAGATTACAAGGAATCAGAAGTGATCTCCTTTGAGTAAGTATCTACGTGAATTTGTATGAGTATCGTCAGATTTAAAGTTATCTCACAAAGAAACATTTTACAGTAACAATGACAGCTGATAAACAGAATATTCTTCACAGTATTTTGGTAGCCTTGTCATTGTTCCAAGGCGAAGGAAACCTTTATTACATCATTGCAGCACGCATCCAGCGTCAACAAATACAATTCCAAGCAGCGTCCCCGGCGAACAGAAGGACCTACACCGTACCCGGCTTTCTCACGCCGCAGCCATCTGGGCTTGAACAATAGATATTCTCCGCGTAACCTCGCATTCAAGCGCTTCAGAATGAGGTTTAAGCAATTTTTTCCCATGGGAATAAATATAGCACCAAGTGACTAAGATCTATGATAAAAGGCTAACATTATACATCTACACCATCCTTTGCCCCTAACGTAAGAGGACGAGCTATTGAAATTCGAGTGCCTTAAACCAACTCGATTCCAACCTTTTATAAATTTTACATTAAATTCAGCTTCAAAAGATGAATTTTCTTAAACTGTTCGTTTTTTACGTCCACAGACCAAGTCCTCTCATAACCAAGCTTGAAATCACCCTTTACGATGGCGCGCCAATCAAGGACATTTTGGTAAAACTAGTGAAGACAATCAAAGATGGTAAAATGGAGTCTTCAATCGATGGCTCTGTACTCACCTTTCTTGTCAGTACGACGGGATTCAAGTTCTACTCACCAAAAGGTCTGACTTTAATAGGGTTTCATTTATAATTCACCCTATAAGAGCACCTCCTGACCTACTCTTTGCGCAATGAGTTATTTCACATGAGGCCAAGAGACCATGAAGGACTTCGTGAAGGACTTCATGACCTTATGATAAGGCGTAATTCTGCAACTAAAAACTTAAGGATGGGGGAAAGGCAATTGTTTTTATAGTGTGTTCACTACTGTAGCCTAAAAACGAATAGGATTTTCATAATACCTGCATCACATGCTAAAAAGTTAACATTCTTAGATTTTCATCTGCCGTGCACTCTTCACCGAAAACATATTTTCTTGTTAAATAAAGACCTGGAATCGTGCGAGTTTAAAATCTTGTGTTTACATTTTATGGYATTGCCTTGGATAGGACGAACCGATTGATTTCATTACAGGGTACGGTGTAGGTCCTACTGTTCACCGGGGACGCTGCTTGGAATTGTATTTGTTGACGCTGGGTGCGTGCTGCAATGATGTAATAAAGGTTTCCTTTGCCTTGAAAAAATGACAAGGCTACCAAAGTACTGTAGTCACCGTCATGCATTGTACACCAAACTACAACAACAGCATGAATAGCTATCGCAATCACCACCATCATCACCACCACCACTACTACTACTAAAGCTACTAATAAATTAACTGAATCTCTTGTTTAGGATTCAATTTGGTTTGCGACCCAGAGTTCAATTATGATGTTCATTGGAAACTCACAGTTTTCAATTTTCAAACAACTTCTCCTTGTCCAAGAAATGCTCAAGGTCAGTAAGGAGTACATTATCTACGATCTGCAGTAGCAGTCTCACTCAGTTGCCATCAGTTAGACTTACCTAATGACGTGTGTTCAATATCTAAAATGATTCCTCTTATCCCTTGCTAGGCCTTTTTTCTTTCCTTTTTTTTAGAGTTTACTTGTTCTTTGCTTGCTATTTTAGGTAATAAGTATTTGCTTGCTTCTTCCTTTCATTATTTCTTTTCTTCTTAATCAAAACTACTCCTAAATAAATATCCACACGATAACATGCGAGATCGCAATATGAGCAAGTGAAACCTGGACATTATCCAACAAAACACGCGTGTATTTACAGCCTACAGAAATCAAGTCTTTTTATGTCATTTTCTCAGGAGAAACAAGAAGGAGCTGCCATGGAAGTGACAAGACAAATGCAACATGGGGTTTTCCGAGCTTTGTGAACTGTTTATCATCCGAGTATAAGACTTTACAGTCCAAGGTAAGAAGCCAAGCCATGGCAATTTTTATAAAGCCCTATCTTTTTTCTTACTACTCGATAGAAAACACCAAATTTGATATTTGGTCCAAGCTGTAGTATTAATAGAATCATAACAGCAAGCTCTACGCCTCCTCATGCACCTGACCTTAGGTTGGTATCAATACCTTGACGGTGCTTTTATATAAGGCTTTGCAAAGCAGTACGAAATCAATTCCAAAAATTACAAAGATAATGCTGTCATATAAATAATTATTGCTCAAATTTAATCCACACCGATGATAGAAAATCCTCGTTACAGCGCTTCTCAATCACACGCGCGAAATCGTGAAAAACTTTTTCAAGACATAATAGAGTTTTGGTGGACGTCAATCAAGTCTTTCCCAGCATTGTCGAAAAATACAAAGCTTTATAAGGGCACGTGCCTATGGAATGTCATGGAAACGCATTGATTGACATCTACCAAATTCTAATTCGTCACGATGGCAAATTGTACGATTTCACGCGTGTGAGTGAGAAGCTCTATAATATCTTTAGGCTCAGGCAGACGATGTACCTGTCGCGTACAACCTTGAAAATGAAATGTCGTGAGGTCACATGTGGCATAAACCTTCAGTTTTCCCCAGAAACAAAACATTGAATTTAGGAGTGCTCCCAATTCTAACCAAAGGTTGAAAAAGACCGAGAAAGTTAAATTTAATCGGTTGAGAAAATCACGCTACTGCCAGCAATGTTACAGTCCGCTTGAAATGAAACTTATTGTTGCGCACATTGTTTCAGAAGTACATCTCGAGTCTACCTCTGACATGTAGCGTGCAACAGTTGCACTGTGTACCGGGCCCTATATTAAATCTTTGATGTGGTTCTTTTTTAGGCCAAAACATTTGCAGAAGGAGCAAAGAAAAAGACTCCATTCAAGACACTTCAATCCCAACTTGGGACAACACCCAGTGACATCCTTATTCGAATTCAAAAGTTGACGTTTGTGGACACGTACCGGGCGTTGCTCGACAAACCACACAACTCCAGCAACACTACCCTATTACACGATGGAAGCAATACAACTCATGGCCACCAGTTAAAGAACTTTAACCCTAAGCTTTCTAATGCCACATTATTTGCAAATAATACGTTCAGTATTCCATTACCAGATAATAAAAATGTGGTGCAACCTATTCCTTTCAAACTAGTGTCGAAACAAAAAGTCGCCAATTCTTCAAATGGGAGATCTTTCTCACCTCTGGTCTCCCTACCACCGTCAACTAATACGACCTTAAACGACAAAATCATTCCAAAAGCTCTTCCACAGACAATGGCTACAAAAGCATCTTCAAATTCCACGCTATTTTCAGATATTTTCCCACAGCCAGCAAACGTTAATAAGTTTTCAAGAATGAATATTCCAAAACCAGGGCAAGGAAAAACTTTAGAGAAACCAGTTGTTGCTAGTAAAAGCAATGTTGTGAAGCCATATTCCTTAAATCGATCATCTTTTGGGAAAATTCCATTGATTGGTGCTCAGAAAGTTCAGAATTCTGTTGGCGGCTCGTACAACAAAAATATAAATTTGTTGAACAAAAAATTGGGACTACCCTTTAGAAAGGGCTTCCCTTACGACAATCAGCAGCAGCAGCAGCAGCAACAGAAAGTTACCGCAACAGGTGTTACTAATCCAAGATATCAAAGTTTATCTAATAACCTTGGATATCCACAGAAGCAGTTCAACCAGTTCGAGAAAAAATCTCAGGCCGCAGCTACTTCTGGACAAGTAAGGCCATCTTACCCTTCTCAGTTGGGTAACTCTAAAAACATCATTCAAAATCCTCAGTCTCCGTATGCTGCATATAAACAGCAGCTTCAAAGACTTCGTGTCTCTCAATCCAGCCAGTCTAGTTTTTTTAACAAACAGCCAAATCAGAATGTCCAAAACTGGCAAGTTAATCAGTATGGGAATGCATATGGATATGGGAATCAGCTTGGGCAGGGCACCCAAGGTAGCCAGTCTGGGCAGAGCAATCAACTCACAAAGACAAACAACGCTTGGCAGAATGTTCAAAGATCGCAAGGTAACCAGGCGTGGCGAGGTTACCCAGGACAGGCATCTTTTCCAGGCTACGGTGGCATAACAGGGTACTCTGAGACATCTTTGCAAGGTCAACCTGATAACCAAAATGGACCTCAAATGGACATTGGACGGCGCAGAAAGAGAGACATCCATGTTAATCTAAAGAGAACCAAACGACAAGGAGGAAATATGGTATGGTATAATAATTATAATCTACGACAGCCGAGTCTTCGAAATCAAGTATACAGACCCTCTCCTACCATCAGTGAGGATAACGAAGATCCTTTCCTGACCAATGTGCAAACAGGATACGACAATCCCAAGGGCTTACTGAATCAACAAGATCCTCTGTCTTACAATRTGGATTACTTTCATCGTCCTACTCCTTACTACCCCTCCGTCACATACACACTAGGCGGCAAGGAACAGCCATCGCCAACTCGAGCACCCACCAGTCAAACTCAATCTGAAATTAGCTTGTTCCCTACTAACGGCGTTACTGATCAAGCCAGTACGCGTGGGAGCTTTTCTTCGCCTGGTGTTCCTGGAAATCAGTATCCTGCTGGGTTTACAGATCTGCAAGCACCGTCAGAACCAAGCGGAAAATCTAAGGATTTGGCCGGATTTGACCAGCCACAAGTGCAGCAAGAGTTTGTACCAACCAACAAACCTTTTAATCTTCCTATCACGACCACTAAAAATCCTTTCATTGTGAAAGGAAAAAATCTTAAAGTGCAGCAACAGTTTGTACCAACCAACAAACCTTTTAATTTACCTATCACGACCACTAAAAATCCTTTCTTTATGAAAGAACAAAATCCAAAAGTACCATCTTCGACAATGTCACCATCGATAACAACTCAAGCTACGCTTAAGTCAAAACAGGACACAAAGCCAATCTCAAAGCCGTCTACAATATCCCTGAAGCCAACGACAAAACCATCAGCAGATGTCACGCAATCTAGCGCTGAACTTCTTAAGAAGAAATTGATGGACATGGTTAAAAATAAAGGGACTGTAAAACCTTTAATTAATATTCCTAAACATGACGTTATTGATCATGTGATTGACGATGTGTACCAAGAGAAAAATAGGGCTCCAATGTTCGGTGGAGACATCGCCTTGATAGTGGATACGCTACGCCAGCTCTCGCTGTACAACAAATACACTAATCCACCAGAGACTATCGATACTTTAAAGGTACAGAATTATATACTTATATACAATAAGTAAGGGCGTTTAGATGGTCCTAGTGCTAGGGAAAAGTCTTTTATTTTATTTTCCCAAGACACCGAAAACAATATTTAACTCTAGCAGTACTAGAAAAGCACCCTACCTTTGTGCCAAACTGGGCCTTTCAATAGACGTCTCTTTTTCTTTATATGGGCATCTATAACTTTTTTCCTTAAACGTAACACCGAGTGAGAAATATACTCAATAGCATAATCATATGGGCTAAGATGGGAAAACACTATGCCCGAACTAAAATCCCCTGTAAGTCACTAATATTGGCAAAAATTTTCAATAATGCTATGATTTCCCCCCAGCAATTTCTTCAGGTCGGAAGTCACATTTTGGACAGAAGAAATAAACATGAATGGAAATACTTAACGAAGGTAATTTAAAGGAATCATTTTATTTATATATATATGTCAGTAGCTGAAAGGTTTATCTCATCTAGGATTTTGAAACATTTCTGAAGTCCATGTTCAGTTCTTCATAATTTTTGTTGACTTCAAAGACTGAGCTAGATAGACTTCGAGCAGAGTCTCCTTTTACCTCCTCTACGGGCGAGAGAAGCAAAAAGGAG
The DNA here is from genome assembly GCF_009602425.1 of Actinia tenebrosa. The sequence continues at coordinate 653,381 of NW_022260168.1, forward strand.
GCTCTGCTCGCGAGGTAGGACCGAGTATACACAACATGCAAAGTACTTTCTATTTTGGTTGTTGTTGTTCAGAGCTTCTGCAGCAAATTTCTTACTAGCCGAAAGAGAAGGTCGAAAAAATGTAACAGAAAGTTATGTGTTTTTGCACGAGCAAAATCTGCAGTTTGATTCTGGCAACAACATAAAAACGTTACCATCCTTAACGCCAAATATCTATGATTGTACAGGAATCTCCTTCATCGATATCTGCTCTAGACGCAGCCGAGGTTATTGAAAGCTACAGCAAAATAGTGGCAGAAAAACTACACCCTGATGACATGAAGAAACCTATCCTTACAACTAATATAAGTAAGTTATCATTCAATTGACCTTTTTACCTTGGACGTAATGTTTTCTTATTCCAGACCACGTGTCATTCTCTTGAGGATAAGATTCTGAGTCGTGTCCATTTTCATGTGTCTTCTCATGTGCAACGTCAAGAGAAAATAAACTATTCATATTCATAGTTCATATTCTCTTGGCCTCTTGGCAACGTTAAACAAAGCACCGTTACTCTACGGAATGACATGTGGTCTGAATTGGAAAACATAACGCCCAAAATAAAAGGGTAAATCGAAAAAAAAAGCGTAATCCCATGTCGTGTGAACGAATTCCTATTGGGTGACTAATTCCATTGAATTTATGACTATCTTTCGCCCTTTCTTTCAGTGGTTACACTCAAGTCAATAGATTTGATGACCATAGATTTATCCCAAGATTTACAGTTGCCAAATTACTCGCATCCAGCGATTGCAAATTGGACAGACGCAACAGACAAGCTTGTCATATCGCCTCGGTCACTTGTCAATGCTCCACAAGGTACAGAAATGACCTAATAGCAAATTTTTGATCTTTAACATTTTGAGTACTGTATCATCCTTTTGATTCCCCGGACCCTCGGCTCGGATAATTGTTTTGTGTTTGACCACTCAACCTAAATATCGGAAATTGTCTGTTGCTCGTAACAGAAAAGAATATGCCGTAAAATAAGGTACTAATCTGCATCAATTTTGCTGATAATAATTTTGCTACATTTTATTTTATTTTTACTTTTATATTTATTGCAAAAACAAAGTATCAAAACAAAGTATCCAACTGATCAGCTGCAACGTACGGAGAATAACAGACTTACTTCCCAGAAGCTTGGTGGCAAAGACATTGTAAGTTTTACCTTATTATCATCACTATATGTAAACAAATGGCAATTACGGATTCAGTCTTCTGGTTAACGTTTTTGGCTTCTATTCTTCACAATAATTTTTTGACATGATTACAATGGAGTAATTAATTGTCAATTATATTCGATAAATATTATTTCTATTGATATAGACCTACTCTCATTGTCTCTTTTGAACCACGTATCATTCCCTTGTATTGTTTCTTTGTGCACCAGTAGCCGATAAACAAACAATCTTATGGTCAATGGAATGACACGCGTGGTCAAGAGAAGGGCACGTGATATGGAATAGCCTGTTTTGAACCTCGTGTCATTCCCTTGAGTATTGTTTCTTTGTGTAACAGTAACCTATATACCTCCAACAATCTAACACCCTAAACTTTAATAATTGACAAAAATCAAAAAAGATGTCTGAAATCTTAGCTGGTCCGAATCGCAGTTTAATCATAATTATATATTATATATTATTGCTTACTTCTTTTGCACTTCTTTTGATACCTTTGTCATGAAAGTTAACGGTTTTTAACCTTTGTCAGCGGTAACAATAGTATAATTGGTGGTCACGTGATGTCAGTTAGTGCCAGTCCTTCTCTTGGTGAAGACATTGATCCACCAATCAGAATTGTGCTAGATAATAACAACGTAAGTGTGTTAATCATAAATGATCCAAGTTACAAACATGTTGTCGTAACAAGCTGTCTAGCCTGAAGACGTTCACTTCATCCTATTGCTTGATTCTTCGTTACTTATTTAGGTTAAAGCATCTCATTTCTAACAAATGTTATTTCTATGATTTTTTGGTTGTAGAAGGATGTCAGTAATTTTGAACAAAAATGTGTGTATTGGAAAAAAAGTTCGTCGTAAGTATTTCATCTACTACTTATCAGAGCTGAACAGTATCCATGTCAGTAATATCACCTAAAAGCACGGCAAACTATGAACTTATGATTTGCCGTTAGTACAGGGGCGAGGTCTCGATTAAGGGGGGGGGAGGGAGCGTGGCTAGTGCGTTAGTATACATTATCAAAACAGTAATTTAGATATAAGGCGCGTTTTCATTAGTCATCAAACCATGTTTGATGAGAGTCTGCAAACACTTGAGAAGCTGGAAACCACTTCGTTTTGCGTCATGGTTCCTATGCTTCTCTTGTAGTGCCTTTAAGTAGATCCCGTGTGTTTTGACCAGAGTATCAAACAGGTAGTAAACAAATGATGCAAATCAAAATGTTTTTAAAAGCCTTAAGAATGCACTTAGACAGTGCGGATAAAATCAAGTTAAAAGCTTTGCTTTTTCCAGGCCAGGGAAGAGCAGATGGTCATCTCATGGCTGTAGATTCGTTGAATCAAATCTCACGCATACCACGTGTGAATGTACGCACATGAGCACGTTCTCTGCCATTGCAAACACTGCAAAACCAAAGGTAAGGTATATTTTGATTCAATCAAGCCCTGTTTGACTCTTCGTAAAAACTGGCTATGTGGAACACCCCAATATTTGTGATATTGACACTTTTATTTGACACTACTCTTTCTGGACCTTTTTCTTGTTGTCAGTCTGCAATTTGGTTACGTTGCTCAATTTATGGTAATACCTTGACTGAGCTTTGTGGAACACCCCAATATTTGTGTCATTATAGTCTCATTCAACACAACTCTTTCAGAACTTTTTTCTTGGTTTCAGTCTGCAATTTGGTTACGTTGCTCAATCACTAAATGTATGACAGCAGTGTTGTCAAACCTGTTCTTTCCATCTATTCGTGTTCCAAATGAAGAAAGTATTCTTGTTTGGCGACATATTATCTTACTTTTTAACAGTATATCGTTTTTACTATCTCAGGCAATAGTACCAGCGACTGTTCCCCCTACGACAGCTCCACCTCCTGAGGAAGAAGGAAGCAACCTTCTGTACATTTTGCTGTGTATTCTTGGACTGTTGTTGATTTTGTTCATCCTATTGGTTATAATTTGCTTGATCATCAAGTAAGTCAAACAAAATTCCAAACAAATCTTAATGATATGCAATTAAAAAATTTGAAGATTAATAGTCACAGAAGATCGAAATAATTGCTTCAAACTTGATTCAAATTTGCTTCAAACTTGCTTCAAACTTACTTCAAACTTGCTTCAAACTTGATTAGTTTTCAACCAAATACAAATTGCCAAAAAACCAGAATATTCTGCCTAACTACTGAATCTTCAGTTGTATTTTTTTTGAGATTTGAAATTATTTGTTGTGTTTGTTAGACGTAGAAAACGTCAAAATGAATCAAAAGACAGTAGATCAGRAAGACAAGGTCGCGCTGCTGGACGCCGCTCGATAGCGGTAAGTTTTAATACATCCTTACCTTACTAATATAGAGACATTAGGAACTATCTGTAAACTTCTTATGGTATTCGTACCTGATTTTTTTTTAGCGGTCAGACGACAGCATCAGTACCGGATCAGGAGAGTTTGATGTAAGTAACATTCCTTTACTAAAAGAAAAAAAACCCTCAATTAGTAGCTTATTTATTTTTATTATTCGTTATTTTTGGCAGGATATGCTAGCATCAAGACGAAGAAACGTTCATCCAGAAAAATCCGTAAGTTGTAAAGCATTTCACGAATAACACAGTGGTAAACGTTATCAATGGAATATAAAATACGCACGCGTGCTGTGTGAAGTTTTTAAGCACGCAACCTTCTTTTGTTCCTAATTAAACAAAAGAAGGTAAGAAATTCAGGATTAAATCGCATGCGTACTGAAAACGATTCTTAAAGTATGAACTGGCTTATCGTGATTCTGTTTCCCAGTACCCACTAGTCAAAATTTCCATTATGCTTCCCATTCTGGTTGTTTTCCAAGCTAGTGTGACCCAGTCCTTAAATTCGTATGACGCATTACTAAATTCTGTACCTATTGTTCCCAGGCTTCAGCTGACTCTCCTCGGTGGCAAAGGATGCGCAAGAATGGGGAGAATCCAGAGAATCTAATGCTCAAAGAGAAATCGTACTTAATGTCGGACTACCATCAGCCATATCATTTCTCATCATCCAAATCACCTCCACCAACTGAGTCCTCGTCACATCGAAACCGATCACGATCTAGTTAGGTGAAACTACTCGGCGCATGCGTGTCAAGTGACATTTTTGCTACGATAGAAAGTCTTAGAGGTTGCAATTTGCATTTCAAGTTAATTCAATTTTTATATTTATCTAATTACATGGCACAATAGGAATGCTAAACTGAGAGCACTATGTTGTCACTGAAAACATAAATCGCTTTTTTATAACAGGAAAATACGAAGAAAAAGAAAAAAATTCTCACCAGCTGTGAAACATACTCTTGCAATAGTCCCCTTCACAGTTCCCTGCGCCATCTTGAAAGGTAGCCAGGCCTTTGCATCGAAGCGAGACGAACGGTGAGCTTGCAATGATAGAGACATGTGAATAATTGGCCAAGCTCACTGTTYGTCTCGCTTTGAGGCAAAGGCACGGCTACTTTTCAGGATGGCGCAGTGAAGCGTTAAAGGGAAAAGCACTCGAACGAAACGTATTACAAGCCCGATGCTACAATGCTTGAAGTTAGAACAAGATGATGCAGTTGTTTCAAAACAAGCGCCGACATTACATTGTTATATTTACACAAGATTTCGTCTTGTATGCATGAAAGAAGAATAAAAATATTTTATACAAGTTTTATACAATTAAAGATAGAACTTACTGTGTTGTCTTGTGTTGATTAATACGTGACCATTGATGGACCCTGGCCACATGACCATTGATGTCACTCCATTGCATGATCCCTGGCCACATGACCATTGATGTTACTCCATTGCATGATCCCTGGCCACATGACCATTGATGTNACTCCATTGCATGATCCCTGGCCACATGACCATTGATGTTACTCCATTGCATGATCCCTGGCCACATGACCATTGATGTTACTCCATTGCATGATCCCTGGCCACATGACCATTGATGT
>NW_022260168.1:667354-691307 GCF_009602425.1 Actinia tenebrosa
ATATATCACAAACACTATTAGTATTAATATATATTAAGAGTATAAGGTCAAAAGACTAGTATAGTCCAGCATGGTTCAGTATATCCCGCTGGACAACTGATATATATCACAAACACTATTAGTATTAATATATATTAAAAGTATAAGGTCAAAAGACTAGTATAGTCCAGTAAGGTCTAGTATATCTCGCTGGACATCTGAACATATTTAACATATTTTATTACTACTATAAAGGAGTTCAAAGCCATTGTTGTGTAATGTTTACCCATATCAGGCCACGTGTAATTCTCTTGTAACTAAAATACATATTCATGTTGCCTTTCCATGTGGAAACGTCAAACAAAGAAATGATACTCTAGCAATAACATTTGGTACAAAATATGAATACATTATGCTCAAGATAATAAGATAAATTATCAGACTTTGCCGCACACGGTTAACACCTATATGCAAAATAAAGTTGAGTTGAGTTGAAAGCAAATTTATTTTTATTGTACTTGCAAATGTTGAACACTTACATGCATTGAGCTTTACCCCCAACATCACGACATGTGCCCACACCACATGCGGTCAGCGAACATGCTGGAGGTGGGCGAGGTTGAACTATATCTGTAGGTAAAACACAAGGACAGTTAGGCATCAACAATAGTTCCACAGAAGTAATCATGAATATATAGAATGCAGTTATAAAGGAGGCTGGATTTGGCAGAACACGAGATCACAAGAACGACGTATAGCAAAAACAATTTCTGTATAAAGAGATTCAGTGTTCTTTCCAGGAATTTCTTTCGGGGGTCAAAGGGCCCACCAATTCAAAATTTAGGGACCATTTACAAAACTGGACGGGCCATTTCCAAAATCTTAAAACAACGAATAATAATGTTTTTAGCCAGTAACTCTGTTGCAAATCTACAACAATGTAAGACAGTTTTATTAGTAATGACAACACGATAAAATTTCGCTGGGCAGCCATATTTGAGCCTTCAATAAACAAGGTCAGTTAACATAGACTAGTCCTAGACCTCTTGGCGAGTGAAATACAAGATGGCGGCTATGTTCGATTCGTGGCGTTTCATGTGGACTTTCACCTTGTTTATTGACAATATAATGCGACTTTTATTATTTCAAAAGTACTATAAATCTTTTAAAACTATCAGGAAGTATTCTTTGGAAAATTAATGCGCCCTTGGGGGCGCATAGAGTTGACATTTGAGCGCCATTTTTGATTTTTTTGGGCGAATCCCGCAGTGGCGCGGCCTGGTAAGAACACTGGAGATTTACCTGGTAATTTAGGGTTTCGAGTTAACATGAATCCACTTTAAAGGAATAGGAATACGAGAACATTTGTCTTATTACTTTGAATATTTAGGCCTTTCTCCAAAGGCCATCAACAGCAATCCACTTTTAATTTATCTAATCATAATCGTTTGTCAAACATCAATTGGCCTAAATTGAGCCTCTGTGTAGTATAACGCAGAAACGTTCACCTGACGAACATGGTTGTACATCGTTGTGATCATTATTCGGGCATGCGCAGACGGCACCAGTACTGGTAGCGAGACACAGGTGAGTACAGTTACCATTATTAACAGCACAGGGGTTTCCTAGGTCAGGAAAGCAGATCTACATTAATATACTGGTACTTGACATTTAGTAAAACGGGCTAGGTCGCAGCTCTAAAGATCTAACCCAACTGGATGAATACAATAGAACGAAAAACAGCATAACCAAAACGATACGAGGGTTTTGGCCAATCTCGACAGCTCTTCTTAGCGGGTGCGACATAACTAGGTTAGACCCTTTTAGCTGGACGTAATGTTTTCCCATTTTAGATCATATGTCATTCTCATGAGAAAAATATTCTCTGTTAAGGTATACATTATAAATACTAAAATAATAATAATAATAATAATAATAATTACATTTTAAAAACGTTTAAAAAAATTATCGTAAAAGAAAAAAAACAATGATATTCAGTCTGCAGTCCTTGTAACTAATACCCTTTTCTGCTGGTCAAACTGATAGTTAATCCTGAACAGTACCCCTCATGTGGTTTGGTTTACTATCGTTACGTTGTTTAGTTACCTGAATCAGATAATCTTATTTGATTCTGTTGTTGTTTTATCCTCACGGCTGTCACCCTTGGTAGACTATCAAATATCTTCTCAACAGAGCCTTTTCCACGCTTATTCATTCGATAGACTTGACCAGTAGGATCACTACCAACATATAACATGTCGCCATGTACGGCAACAGAACTAGGCTGATCGATGTCTTTCCACACAACTTTTCGTCCCTGACCATTGGTACCAATCACCTCCACTTGCCCTATTTTCTGGTCTGCCCAGTAAAGCCGCTGAGCTGGTTGATCGAGGGCGAGACCGGAGGGGTACACGAGGTGTTCTGTTACGAGAGATGTTCGATTGGAACCATCCATGTTGGATGACTCGATTTTGGGCGGGAAGCCTCGGTCCGCCCAGTAAAGACGCCTATTGAATTAAAAAACAGATACGAGGTATAAGCATAAAACTACTTGATTTTGAAGGCCGCGTTTGCACAAAGGTAGGATGACACTACAGGCAGGGCTAACAGAGAAAATGACGGCAAAAGGTACGGTAACGGTACGGAAAGGACAACATCCGGTCACGTTCACTTGATCTTTCTTAATAGAAATTCTACTGTGATGGTACATAAGTACTAACTAAAGAGCAAACTTTTGACCTACCCTCTATTCGCATCCACCACAATATCACCAGGGTCCTTAAGGTTAGTTGACACCACAGTACGACGGTATCGCCCATCAATGGTAGCCACATCAATAACGCGCTTTCTCGAGTCAGTCCAGAATATGTTTCTCCCGATCCAGTCCACTGCAATACCATCAGCAGCGCCAACCGGCAGAGAGAGCTCTTGGACTGGAGGAGAGGACGAAGGAGAAATTTCTCGGCGTATTCTGTTTCTGGTGATCTCTGCAAATTTATTAAACAAAAAAATAATAGGCTTGTTAAATACCGTTCAGTATTGACAAATATCAGATCGTGCGTGACTTCAAAAAGGAAACGGACCAGGTGATGAAAACACTCTTTTCCAATAGCYCCCTTCACAGTTCCCGGCGCCTTCTTGAAAGGGTGCCGTGCCTTTGCATTGAATGAAGCGAGACGAACGGTGAGCTTACAATGATAGAGACATGTGAATAATTGTTCAAGGTGTTAAAAAAGGTCTCTATCATTGCAAGCTCACTGTTCGTCTCGCTTCGATGCAAAGGCACGTCTATTTTTCAAGATGGTGAAGGAAACTGTCGGAAAGGGACTATTCATTAATACTCGTCTTCCTTGATTACAGACGCATTTACTCCGATTTAGTATTATTTCAATGTCAAGTTACCAATGGTCAGTGAAGGTACAGTTCATTTCTCTTTACCTACTTTAAAATCCAAATTTGTCATCCACTGAGCAGTTTTTAACGTAACAACATAGCCGTCATTTTTTCTTATTTCTTTTCCTTGTGTGTGTGTGACTTTCGCTGTTTCATTCTTTTGCGGGACTTTAACGCAAAATCATCGATATAGAGGAAAATGCTTACATAAACGGTGTGTCCTCACCTGGAAGCTTGGCAAGTTTAATAGTCCCGTCAGTGAGATCGCTCCAGAAGACAATGTTATCTGACACAAGTACATCGAGTGAGCCAACAGATATAAGATCATCAACACCACTATCATAGTCACCTAACCCGTCAGGTGATACAGCGAGTTGTCGAATAGTGCTGCCAGTCTGAAACAACAGCACCGGTGATGTTCCTACAAGACAAAATACATTATATAGAGCCATCTCGCTAAGCGTGCTCTGACTGGTCCAAAATTGTGCTCACACAGAGAACAGAGCACGGTGCTGACRTCGCTGGCACACGCAGCCGGCTTCGTAAAGAATATTGAAAAAAATCGACAGTAAAAGTTACAGACAATTTGAGTTTATTCGGTGCTTTATAAAGTATTWWAAAAAAATACTGTCATAAACTCGCTTTCTGATTGGTTGGGAACGCGTGCTTTATGAGAAAAAAAACTTGCTTTCTGTGCTGGGTGGAGTTATAAAAGCGCTAGGGAATTAGCAAAACACTAGAGAAGTGTTGAGAAGCACTACGCTAAGTGTCGTGCTTTACCTAACACTTTTCAAGTGTACTGCCAACAACCACGTGCTTTATGACTGCATACAGTCGCGTGCGCGTTTTGCATTTCTTTAATCTCTTCATTCAGGCAAAGATCAAAGGGTTCAATTGAAGTGTGCATACACAATACAAAGCATGCAAATGATGCACGTTATTTCTTATTGACAGAAACACTTACCAACTGCTTTACAATTCGTCCCGTTTCCATTTCTACTGACATACCCCTCTGCGCACATGCATCTGTAACTACCAAGGGTATTAATACATTCCTGCTCACATGTTCCAATCTCAAGGCATTCGTTGATGTCCTCGCATTTGTGGATGTTTGAGTTGTACTGGAATCCAGCCCAGCATGAACAAACCACGTCTGTTCCGATAGCAGAGCATTTCTGGGAGCACCCACCGTTTTTTATAGCGCATGTCCTGTTTCTTGACGCTGCAAGTGAAAGCGATAATATGAAAATTACTCCTCGCTACCTTTTAAGATGCAATTACTTATCAAAATCACACATACCCGTCTGTTCAATAATTTTACTTGCAATAGGTCCCACAACCGATGTGAGGAATCCCACAGCAAGATAGTTATCTTTACAAACTAGCAAAAGAGACAAATAGTATACAAGTAATACTGCAGCTACATCACATTACTGTGTCGTAATTTGCCTTAACCTCTAAACAGAAATTTATCATTTCCTTACATTGAAGGTAACAGAGCATTATCACTGTTATGAAAACTTTTCACAAATTGATCACAGATCTGTGACGTGGCACCAATGGCCTTCTCATGAGAAAGGAAAATGTTTTGTACTTACGACAATATATCTCATCCATCGCATCCCCACAATCATCATTACCATCACAGACCAAGTTACTAGGGATACACTTATTGTTTCGACACTTAAATTGGTTCCTTTGGCATCCAGCAGAGTCTTGAGGGCATTTTTTCTCGTCGGATTTGTCAGAGCAGTGATAATGACCATCACATCGGTACCACTGCGGGATACAGCGGTAACCATCGGTTTTACAACGAAACTGAGTCGGCAAGCAATTATGGTATTCTAAAATACAGCAAATAAATAACTGTTAAAAATCTAGATCCAAAATAATGCCTATTTTAATTTGAATGTACAAAAACTTGTTTCCCATGCTACAGTTATGAACCACTTGGGGAATGTCACCCACTACGCCACCTATGCCACCCGACCAACGAGTAACGTCACTCACTGATGAGGGATTCGAGGAACAAACCAATGACTACAGTGGTGAGAGATGGCGCATTAGCAGTTTACACCACTCGTGTTTCCCGGACCGTGAAAAAGCTACAAACCATGATAGCATGAACTGAAAGCGCACTCATATTGCACCGTTTTTTATTTTTTATTTTTGCGGTCACGCCGTGCTTCTAGAGCTTTTAAGTTGTGACGTATTTCCGGGACTAACTGCTCACAAAAACCACTAAAATAAAGCGAAAAATGTTCTCAATGATTCTCAACTTCCTCCTGAAACAATTCGAACTTTAGACAACAAGTCCTGACGAAAAATTGAAAACAATTTTCGTAGAACTGGTTTTCGTTTTGGACCCGGAACAGGTTTTTCCATATGATTAATGTCACACTTAAAAGACCATTTAATTTGGTTGTTAAAAATGAAGAGTACTACCATCCACTTACTACAAAGTATACTGATCTCATCACTGCCATCACCGCAGTCATCCTGCCCGTCACATAGCCACAGCCTGTTGACACAAACATTATTGCTGCACTGGTATCTTGATAGAGGACACGAGCGGCCATCAGGATATCGACTAACGCAACCTGATGGCAAACATTAAAGAAAAACAGTTAGCAACATTCTATTTTAGATGTAAATCAAAGTGTACATAATATAGTTATTTATAATCCCGAGAGTCACCTGAAAATTATCAGTCATGGTAAGATGTTAATCCTGACTAATAAAGTTGCTGTTGTTGTCGTCGTCGTCGTCGTCGTTATTGTTATTATTATTATTATTATTATTATTATTATTATTATTATTTATGATCACAGATGGCCAAAACACCATTACTTAAAAAAGTTCTAACCTTGTTCATCAGCAGCATCGCCACAATCTCGCTTTCCATCACACTTCCAACCTTTCTCGATACAACGATTGTTGACAGTACAATTAAACTGGCCTGGACCACAGAAGAATCTGTCACATCCTTCTTCGTCTGAATTGTCTCCACAGTCGTCATGACCATTACACTTCCACTTGTTGTTAATAAGACGACCGGACCTGCATCTGATGGGAAGATCAGTATGTAAATAGAATGAGTTTAAATTAAATTAGAGTTTTAAAAATGTTTGTTTATAGAAGATGACATATTTGACAGTAATTCAACTGATAACCTCGTCTCTAGCGATCTTGACTTTTCAAAGTGTAAATAATTTCTCTTCGGGGTTCTGCTCATTAGGGGGTTGTATCGTCGTGTACGGGAATTGTCAGGGGAATTCTATTCAAATTCAAATTTCAAGTAATCGGCTAGTAATCGTACCCTACGATAGCATAAATTAAACTATAATAAATATTTATGTGCACATGCTGATACATCGTTTAAATATGACTAAAAAATGAGACCACCCAACCGAATTCACTTCGTGGTCTAGGGGTTAGGTTTAGGGTTAGGGTTGGGGTTGGCATTGTAGTAGTTCTTTGGTGCCGAAGGTACCGAGTTCGATTCTTGGTGTCTTCACTTAATTTTTTTTCTAAGTGAGGAGAACCCACTCGTGTGTTCGGAAACCTATGACGTACTTCGTTAATCCGTACACGACGATAGTCGGCCCATTAGGAATTTTATTCAAGACATTGTCAGTAAAGTCAACTCGTCCACAGGAAAGACGGACTTTGAGGGCGTGAAACCCTAAAGTGAAGTTATTTACACTTCCGGTAGTCGTCGCCGTCGTAGATTTTGAAAAGCTTCGGGTCGCCTCTATTTGATTAGAGACGGGACCGACGTGGTCATCCAAGCCACATGAAGTTCTAACCATTTCCAAATGTAATTACAAAGAAAACACCTCCTAAGTTATTTTAAGGCCTTGAGTGTTGGTCTGGTTAAGGCTTGAACCACGACTTCCCACACAACAAACAGATTCTCTTACCAAATGATCTAACCGGGTGGCGATTAAGTAGCGGTGCATTCTTTGGCTACGTCCATAGGTATTTGGATACAATAAAATCCAGGTTATAAACCGTACTGCCTTACACTCATTTGTAAGGGTTTTATGATGCCTTATAACCAGAAAGAAAGAGATTGGGATGAGTGCTTCAGAGGGTTTCGTACCTGAACTGATGTGGTAAAAGAGGTCTGGCTTTACAAAGATCTTCATCGGAATTGTCTGCACAATCTGGCTCTCCATCACAAATCCATTTGAGTGGGATGCACTTCTGATTGTCATGGCATGCGAAAAATCCTGATGATCTGGAACAGTTGGCTTCTGTGGAGTGATGCAATATAATAAAGAATGAATTGAATACATCCCGATACTCTTCTTCTGATAGAAAACCGTTCACTTCCCGATTTTTGTCTAGGAGAGGGAATAGAAGAGGAAACGCGCACTCGTATAAAGGTAAAAAAAATGTAGGTGTAAAGGTCAAGTCAGTCCATCAGTCGATAGGTTATAATAAGTTAGCCACGGTCAGTCAGACTGTCAGTCGATCGGTCGGTTGGACGGTCACACCATCAGTCAGGTAGTCAGTCGTTTCATGTAGTTAAGGCTGTGTCCAATACCATATTTTCCCTCAATTACAAAAGTCTGTTTAATACCATGCTAAAACACTAACTCACCAGGACAGAGCATGTTATCTTCATCAGACTTATCGTCACAATCAAACACCCCATCGCACGTCTTGTTTTGTTCAATACACTGATACTTTATCTTACAGCGGAAAAATCCCTTTGGACAAGCCTTGGAGCAAAACACATCCGCCTCATCACTCATGTCTCCACAGTCATTATCACCATCACACAACCAGTCCTTAGGTATACATCGTCCGGTCTTGATACATTGATGTTGATGTTCGGTGCACTTAGCCTTTAGACAGTTCTGTTCGTCTGATCCAGTCGGACTATCTTGGCAGTCATTCGCGCCATCACAGACACGACTTTTATAAATACAGCGTCGGTTGTTGCATCGAAACTGATATGAATTGCAATGGAGGGCGTTGCATCCGCGCTCATCATCACCAGTGGGGCAGTCGTTTTCTCCGTTACATACTTGCAAGGGTGAGATACAATTACGGCTACTCGTGCACTGGTATGTGCCTGTGAAAAGAACAAGAACATTACAGCAATGTACAGTCAATTGCAAGCAATTGCTAGCGAACGCACAAGCAATGTTCACACGAGAAACACAAATGCAGACAAATTAGATACGTATGCGCAGTAGAATCGATGAGTACAGAACTAGGTTACCCCCCCCCCCCCCCCTCTTGCTAATAAATGAAAGCCCCCTAAGAATAATACCTGGTGGACAGTAACGTTTAGGACAGCCTGTTGGTTCATCACTGTTATCACCACAGTCGTTTTGTCCGTCACACGCCCAGTGCCTTGAGATACAGCGATAGTTATTACACCTCCTTTCATCATTCGTACAGTTTTCAAGACAGGTTTTTCCGTCGTTTGCGAGGTGCATGTTGTCTGCGCATGCGCACTTGTAGCTACCGCTGGGTGTCAGAAGGCACAAGCCGTTACATGGCGACTTGGAGCATGGATGGGAATAATGGGGCTGACGGCTGGGATGTACCACCTACGACGGGACAAATAATAATAATTCGAATAATAATAATAAAGATGATGATAATAATTATAATAATAATAATGACAATAATATCCTACTTTTAGTATAGGAAATTGCACGATCTAGAGTATAATTCGGAATTCGGAAGTACGAGTGATGTTTTGAAAGTTTTGAAACCTTTGGGCTAGTCCAATTTGGGAACTTTCAAAACATCACGAGTATCTATAAATTCCGAATTGTACTAGCGATTTTTTGTTTATAATACACTCAACGAAATTGAGGAATTTAATGTGGACTCGACAGAGTGCAATTTGGGATTTAATTGTACTTCTCTTGTCCAATCAGAATCGAGTAATTTTGTTGAGTGTATTAGTAGTATGAGAAACAAAATAAACACTATGCATCTAAAATACTAATAAATACTAAAAGCGAAATATTTCTAATATTAAGTTAAATATATGTATAGATGAAAAAAGTGCGAAATTATCGTAAAAAAGTTTTTTAAAAAATCATTAAGGGTAGATGCCTGTAAATAATGAAATTTTATAGTAAATCTAATCTAAACAAATAGCGGCGCGTAAATAATAGTCTGTGCATGCGCAGTGCGGTAAACTTGCATACTACTATTCATTCAGTAAACATGGCGACACTTTCAAATATCATAAAGTAGTTGCTCGTCAAATGATATATCAGTTATTAAGCTCCATTTTTCAAAACCTAACTTGACTTTTCATTGAAAGGTAATCTTCCGGCATCAGCAAAGGACTGATTGCATGTCACTGACAAATCATTATATCTTGCGTAAAGCAGAGTTCAATAAAACTTGTCAATATTAGCATTAGCGGAATCAAAATTTCTCTCACAAAATATATTTAATATATCCATTTTATTAGCAGTTGAAATAAAGTTATTATAATTCACAGGAAGGTGTGGTGATATGGTGCTAGGAAGACTTCGTTTCTTTTCTTGGGAAGATCACAAAGATGGCCCCAGCAGTAAGGTGACCGTACGTACATTGATGTAAACAGGAGCTTAGCAAAATAATAACTAATTAGTAGGTTATTTTAGAGACGAAAGGGTTGCATTACCTGAATTCCGTGGAGTTTAAAGGTCGAGTTAAGCAGGATAATATGGTCGTTGCCAGTCCATTTGAACACGCGGTTCACAGTTTTATCTCTCCAATCAGTCCAGTAAAGAAAATTTTCAAAAACCGTAAGTCCAAAGGGATGCCGTACTCGAAGAGTGAAGAGCTGCGTTCTCTTGGTTCCATCAAGGTTACTGTATTCAATGATATCCAACTTGGCATCTGCCCAGAACAGTTTTTTGGTGATATGGCACACTGTAAGACCATTGGGCCACCTTAGGTTTGTCTGGACGATAGGGCCTGGGGAAGAGCCATCCAGTCCTACCCTGCCAATGTGAGGAAAGAAACCCCAGTCGGTGTAAAACAAGTAACCTGAAGAAAACAGAAAATTGAATAAGTCAAGAAAGCTGGAAAAGTTACAAAGGGATGGAAGATTCTCCTTACCCTCATTAGGGACAACAACAAGCGCTCTTGGTTCGTTCAAGTTTTTGTCCACAATCGTCTTCAAGTATTTCCCAGCTAAAGTTGATACGAAAATCTTGTCTTTTACTGAATCACTAAAATACAAGTTCCTCCCGACCCAATCCACCGCGATTCCCTCAGGCGATACTAGATTCTCTTCGTCTTTAACTATCACCTCAACCTTCGTGCCATCAAGGAGTGATCGACCAATAAGAGGGTTACTGCCAACCTGTGTCCAGTATACTCTACGCTCTTTGAAATCAAAGTCTACAGCCAAAGCTCTAGTGTTATTGACTATGATGTTTTTATACCATCCGTCGATATCCATGGAACGGATTTCATCGCGTTCCGTAAAAATTAAATAAGGTTTATCAGTTCGTCCAATGGCTTTGCAGGTGCGTCTGTTCCCGGGCTCTAGATAATACCCATCCGCGCAAGTACACTTGTAAGAACCCCTCTGATTGATGCAAAACTGGCTGCAGTTGTTTAGTGAGTAGTCAGCGCATTCATCGATGTCTCGACAGCTACTGCCGTCAGCCAATAGTTCATATCCCGGTCTACACGAGCACGTGAATCCAGTTTGTGTATCATGACAGAAGTGTGCGCAAACCTTGTTCTGGGTGCGCAGGCACTCGTTGATATTGCATTGTCTTTCATCGGATAAATCCCCACAGTGATCCACCTTGTCACAAACCAGGCTTTCATTGATGCATTTAGCATTGGCACACTTGAAGAAGCCCTTGCCGCACGTCGGTAGCGGTGTAGTGGTGCAGAGAGCAGGATCTTCGTCGGATCTGTCTATGCAGTCGATCTTTTTATCACAGACGTTTTTCTTTGAGATACAGTGCCCGCTTCTACAGGTGAATAGATCTTGAGCACAAGTATGGTTTGCGCAGGATATCTCGTCTGAATTATCGCCGCAGTCATCTTCGAAGTCACAGCGCCATTGGTTTTCAATGCAAAGCCCATTTGCGCACCTGTTGGGATGGGGAAAAGGTAAGCTTCAAACAAAATTAATGATTTTATTTTTAAATAATCAGACATATGTTTAATAAGTCTTCAAAGTCAATGTATTGTTACATCTTTCATTGTTGGGTTTCATTTGAGCCTGATTATCTGCTCCAAATGGTGGTCACACACTGACCACAATGTGCTGTCAGCCAGAAGTCTAAGTTGACTTACATCTTTCATTGTTGGGTTTTATTTGAGCCTGATTATCTGCTCCAAATGGTGGTCACACACTGACCACAATGTGCTGTCAGCCAGAAGTCTAAGTTCACTTACCTGAACTGCGAGGGTTGGCAGGTGGACTGGATACAATTTAAACTCGGGCTCTCGTCTGACGCATCACTACAGTCAATATCGCCGTCGCACATATAGGAAAGCGGTATACAGCGTGAGGTTTTTACACAAGTGAACTCCGTACCGCTGCAGTTACGCTTAGGACATGAGGAACCTCCGCTGGGTTCATCCGARCCATCACCGCAGTCATCATCTCCGTCACAAAGGAATTGGGGAGATATACAGTTACCTATGTTGTGGATACATACAGTAAATCATTATAATTATACATATCCATGGTTGCGCTATTATTATCCAGCTGGGCGGTGAACTTTGTTTCAGCCAATCACAAGGCGTTTAGCTGTTTTGCCGCCGGCCCCCAACTTTTGCGTATTTTGTCTGTTTTCTTTTGACTAACATATAATATACATGCCTACAAAAAGCTGAAATATGGAAAGAAAGAATAAAATAATTTCACTTAAGCGCCATATTTGCTTTGTTCTTTCAAGCTCCAAAAATGCTTAGGGCAGGTGATTTTGTCCACTCATGCTTTGCGCGCCGCGTTCACCGCTCAGCTGGATGCATATCAATGTTTGTTCTACGTGCTCCATGTAATTTAGTTTCATGTGTAAATAGATATAAAGTAAACTCGATGCGCTTTTGCTCTTGGTTTTAATATGTGATTAAATACGTTTAAATAAATAAAAATATATCAATGTTTCCGATGCAACCGTAAAATACACCTAAGAATTCTTGGATGTGATTGGCTCAAAAGACTAGCAGTGCTACAAAATCAGCCAATCAGAAGCGACACGTTCACTTGGAAATATTGATGGTTAAAGTTGTATGGTATAGGTCTTGACGCGCATAAAATTGCGACCTAGAAGAGCAGGAACGTATTACTGCTGTGTCGTGGCCTTGTCTTGGTGCTACCACTTGGACCACTTTCATAATTCAGTTTTTTCTGATAGAGAAAATAAAGCCTGTTTACCAGAAACTATCAATGCTATTTGAGAAAATACTTCATGAACAACATTTCCAGAAAATTTTGTAAAACTTGACTGAATACCAAAGAAGTTATGAAATAAAGAAAATAGTAGCGAGTTTTGTATGTATTTATCACTGGAAGCCTTGGTGGCCTTGTTTTGGTGCATTTTCAAAACTTCAAATGCTCACATCTTGTAAAGGATTTATTACTTTAATCAGAAACTCACACGCCTTATCTAAATCAACAAGTACAATGATTTAAAAGGGTTTTCACTCCAAAAACATTGATTTTTAATGTTTATGCAAATTAGCAGCAGCCGTTTATGGAAGTGTCGGTCTATGAGTTGTAAGACAGTAAATCATCGACACTCACCATTTCTGCAAGTAAACATTTCGCTCGAACAGGTCGTCTGTGGAGTCTTACAGYTTGAAGGTTCGTCACTCATATCGCCACAGTCGTTCTCGCCATCGCAGTACCAGCGACTCGGAATACATCTACTGTTGATGCATTGAAACTGAGACGATGCGCATGTACTATTGGAGCAGACCGCAGGTTGTTCATCCCAGTTGTCACCGCAGTCGTTGTTACCATCACATATCCAGCTCTTGTGAATGCATATGTTTTTAGACCCACACTATCATGGAAAACATTTCACAAGAATTAAAAACTCTTTCAAAAATAGATAACAATCCGGTAACAATTTCTTTTTATTGTTTGTTTGCTTGTTTGTATCCTTGTTTACTTATTTTGTTTGTTTCATTGTCTTGGTTAGTTGTTTACTGATCGGGGTCTAACTCGAAAACCTCTCAGTTAGCCTAGACTCCAGGCTCTAACTTTTCTACTTCAGTTTATTTATTTCACTCTAACAAAAACAGCTAGTCAGTTTTGTTTTATGTGGTTTTCAGTTTTTCTACATAAAATTCTGTAAATCCTATAATTTTTGTGCAAAAAAACAAAAAACAAAAAAAACAAAACAAAACAACAACAACAACAACAAAAACAAAACAGACACACACACACACACAAAAGATAATAATAATAATAATAAACAAAAAAAAACCAAAAAAACAAAAAACAAAAAAAACAAATACAAAACAAAAAACAAGAACAAAACTTGTTATGTTTGTTTACGATATACGCCTAGTACTCACTACTAATAAAACGCCACTTACCTTAACTTTACCCGCAGAACAGGTTACATCAGGGCAGCCTATCTCATCACTAAAGTCTCCACAGTCATTGTCCCCATCACATTTCAAGTCATACGCTTTACATCGGCCATTATTACACCTGAACTCATGTCCGGCACACGACTGTGGAGGACAGCCTATTTCATCGCTACCATCCCCGCAGTCGTCTTCATAGTCGCATCTCCAGTTTGCATTGATGCAGCGACCGTTATTGCACGAGAACTGTTTGGGACCACAAGACCACGTGGCTGAAAGGAAACCAGCGGTATTTAGTTAAAACCAATTTTCAATTTTAAAAACAGGTAAAGTTCAGTTTTAGAGAATATTAGTTTATAGGCAAATACTACACAATTTGGTAAACTAGAATTACACAGAGTAATTTTCAACTAGGCCCTTTTTTTATCATTATTTAGTGCGCTAACTTACCTTTTATCACGAAAAAGAAACTACCCTTATCCGCCATCTTTTTTTACATTCTCGCATAGTTAAAATCCTGTAGAATGCCAGCTACAATGGCCGATTTGATCACGTGACCTCTTAGTGCAAGTCGTCTAAAGTCGATTTTTCGCGGAGGGGGAAAACCGTAGAACCCCCAGAAAAACCCTCAAAGCACAGGAGAGAACCACTCTACTCACATACAAAAAGACCGAGGATCAATTCCGGGTCGCATTGGTTAGAGGCGAGCGCTCTCACCGCTACCCCATGCTTCCCACTTCTCCTGTTAGACCTCCAGAAATGTGAATAGCATTGGTTTAATTTATAGACCAATATCCCTGGGGGAGGGATGTGGGGTGGGAAGAACAAAAGTAAAGCGAAAAAAGAGCGGCTGCTTACAGTCTAGACTGTCAAGTCAAAAAATAAGCGAGTTGTTAACAAATTATTAGGGGGCACTTGGATGAAAATCAATAAAAATTCATTGGAAATGACTTGAAACTTGTTTAAACTTATTTATATGGCCCAGATAGTAGCCAAGCAACATGTTTCCATCACAGTAAAAAGTGGCGGGAAAAAACTATCAATTTTATTCAACATCTAAATTGTGAGTAAATGACGTCTTTTGCTCAACTCTATTGGTCTTTTCACTTTTAACCCAAAATATCTCAACAGCGAGTGGCTCCCAGGCTAAAATTTTCGCTAATCTATTGTCATAATTATAATTGAGTCATATTATCCTCAAATACTTCAATTATTCGGACATTCAAAAATAGGGGCGTTTTCATCCAAGTGCCCCTTTAAGTTATTAATAAAATCTTACCACAAAGTTTCGAGAGTTCATCAGAACCGTCACCACAATCATCGTACGAATCACAGACAGCCAAATAAGGAACACATCTGCCATTAGAACATGTGAAGCGATTGGACGGGCAGGAAGCATCGATGGAGACACATCGGTAACCATCAACTAGAAGATGATCAGGATGACAGGAACACACAGGGATCCCATCAATTGCTGTGCAGATTTGTGAACAGCCACCATTGAGAACACAGGGTTTGATCGTACCTAAATCAATGAAAAAGATGAAATAAGGGTGCTTAAAGAACGCCTTTACTTAACAATTATTCGCCGAAGGCGAAGTGAATATCGGGGAATATTTACCGAGACTCGAGTCTTCGAGCGGCGAGGTAAATATTCTCCGATATTTACTGAGGCTGAGGCAAATAATTGTTTTAGTATAAATACACAGGTGATTCTTTCAAAAGAAAAAAGAAAAAAAAGAAGATAAAAGACATTTTTTTCTAGTAACAGAAAGAAAGCGGCTGGCTGCCATTTTGGATTGTCGCTGGAGGTGATTATCGTATGATAGTGTGAGTTTCTCGACCAATCATAGCGCGAGATTTTTAATAATCACCTGTGTATTTTTACTAAAAGCTAATATTAACTTGCATATTGTAGCTTGTGGTAGCTTGTAGCCTGCGAAGTAGTAGTTGACGTCATTTAGGTCCAAAACAAACAAGGTGACCCCCATTTTTATTTCATTTCTGGAATAGCTATGCCTTTCTTAACAATCGTGTAAAGTTTCATAAAAATTATATGTTCGGTTTTATTTCCATGGCTTCACGTGAGCCGTACGCATTGAAAACAATGGATAATGAGGTGGTGTTCTTTTATGTTATTAGGTTGGGCTCATGCGAAGTCTAACGTTTGTATTCGACCATATCATCTCTCTCTACTTACAATCTTGTTTTTCTCTTGCATATACCGTCATGTCCAGGATCTGGTAAATATTTCTATCGCTTATCACTTTGACTGGGTTACCGCCATTATACTTGTTAGCTCTCATTATAGCACGCTGGTTCCAATCATTCCAGTAAATAAACTCGCCAAATACAGATATGGACACCGCCCTGACGGAAGCTACGACTTGACGATTTGAGCCGTCAAGATGTGAAGACTCTATCCTGTGAATGAAAAGAAATTGCGTTTTTATTTAACGTCTTTCATTTATTTTTTCGAATCCTGAAACAACCGCTCGGGTGTTCTAGCTCAGGTCATAGCTAATTCACGGATCAAACTGAAGCTTAGCGTGTCTGGTTTTGCGGAGCGGGAGGAAACCTAAAGATAACCCTCGAATCAATTCATGGTTCCGAATCCCCTTAGTTATCGTTGCTATGTCCCACAAGCTTAAACATTATCTAGAATGTCTCAGAATTTAAAACTCTGTTCGGGGAAAATTGGCTATAAATTGTTTCAATAGTTTACTGTCCTGCGAAAAGAATAAAAAAATTCCCTCGTAAACATTGTGTGTAGTTGTTTGAGGGACAAGATTTTAATTCCAATGGGGAAACTGCTGCAACAGTGATTGTTTCGGTATTGTCAGAGTCGGAACTACGTAGAGAAACACCTAACTCTCCCGGGGGAGGGGTACTCCACAGCGATTATACTATGGAACAGGGTATATGAAATCACGCTTTCTCCTCTCTGGAACAGGGTATCCCTTTTCGAAATACCGAAACCGGGTATGATTTTCAGCGATCTTCAAGTTCATTTAATCATATTTCAATCTTGCTCTGGAACAGGGTATGGATTTCAGCGATTCGTTACTCTGGAACAGGGTCAGGGTTCAGAGGGCTCAGCGGCACATCCCTACCCTAAACGGGTAAGAGTACCCCCCGGGACTAACTCTACCCCCATGTTATGCCGAGTCCAGGAATTAAACCTGAGACTGCAGATGTGAGATTGCACAGAGGGTTGTTGCGCATATCCTTTCCTGGAAAAAACCGCTTAAAATGGTTTTTCCCTTTTCACTTACCCATCCACCCTTAGCCAGTACAGCCTTCCTTCGGTATAATCCACCGCTATGTCGTATAGTAACCGTGAGTTGGCTTTTAACACTGTCTTTAATCCTTTTCCATTCATCCMCGCTGACATTATTTGAAAACCGTTCTCGATCCAGTACATCATTCTGTTCAAGAGAAAAAAGGCCATTAGTCGTAAATCATCATCGTCATCACCACCACCACCACTACTACCACCCCTACCATCATCATCACCACTACCATCATCACCACCATTACCATCACCACCACTACTACCACCCCTACCATCATCATCACCACTACCATCATCACCACCATCACCATCACCACCACTACTACCACCCCTACCATCATCATCACCACTACCATCATCACCACCATCACCATCACTACCACCATCACCTCTACCATCATCATCACCACTACCATCATCACCACTACCATCATCATCACACTAACACTACCACCACAATAACTATCATTATCAACACCGTTATCATCACCACTACCACTACAATCACTATCATTATCAACACCCTTATTATCACCACTACCACCACAATCACTATCATTATCAACACCCTTATCATCACCACTACCACCACAATCACTATCATTATCAACACCATTATCATCACCACTACCACCACAATCACTATCATTATCAACACCGTTATCATCACCACTACCACCACAATCACTATCATTATCAACACCCTTACCACCATCATTACCCTCACCATCATATTAATAACAGCCAGTTATGTATTCTTACTTTTCACAAGGGACCAGTGCAATAGAACCAGGCAGGCGTTTCTCTCTTGTTATTACTTTCTGTACCGATGAACCATTGAAGTACATTCTACTGATGGTTTTAGATTCACTGTCCACAACATAGATGTGTTTTTCAACCCAGTCGATAGCAAGCCCAGCAGGAGACTCGATTTCTGTTCACAAGAAAAAGAAGCTTTATAATGACCATCATTCGTAGACGCACACATAGCGCATTGCGGTCTAGCTTGGGTACAAACTTCTCTTATTGGTCATGCATTACCGATAGCTTAAAGAGTATGCAGCTTAACTATGTCGTTTAGAGTGATAATATCTTTACTATCGATGCAAGCATAACGCGCACAAACTTAACTTCAGGGGTGCTTACCTCTTAAACCTTAAAACTTAAAGAGAGCTAAAAATAAGTATAGATCACAGGTTAAACAAATGACAACATTTTTGCTATCGATGTAAGCACAGTGAAGGGTAAACAATCTTGTTTTCTTGGCAATCAAGGGTGGCGTAGAGGTTTTGATTCGTAGACTCATGTGAGTAGAATCTGTTAGAACTCTCCCTTGATTCAATGATTTTTCTTCGCGTTCTCTCAAGTTAACCCAGACGTTGTTAATTCTGGCTATCAAAAAAATGTCAATGTTTTATATCCTCCGAAAAATCCAAAAGGCGCTATTTTATGGTTAAAAGTTAAAGGTTTAGTTTCCAGCCTCACCTTGAGATATATTTCTCGGGTCCGTCCCGTCAATTTTGACCGATTTAATCGTGGTAGGTCCCGCGGGATCAATGAAGAATATTGTTTCACTGTCATAGTCATAATCCGCATCCCTTTGTAGGTATTCACCGTTGAAACGAGAAATAACATGACTGGTAGAAGCTTTGGTTCCTGGGATGATGGACAAAGACTCGATAGTATGCATATCAGCTACGATTATTAGGTTGGACTGACTGACGCAGGATTGTTTGTCTACACCAAGACGACCAGAAGGACAAGCACACCTATATTATCAGAAAGGAGGAAAATTAATAAACTGAAAAAGATACATTCAACTGGGTCCGGTTGTACGAAGTCTAGATAGCGCTATCCGGCGGATAAATCCTACTTCATTGGATAAGCCGATGCTGTTATCCAATAAATTTATTGGACAAAATGTATCCGTCGGATAGCGCTATCCAGGCTTCGTACGGGCCCTGAAGGTGGCGTAGCGGTAGTGTACTCTCTCTCTCATCTCTGGGGTCCCGGGTTTGATCCCTGGACTTAGCATCACATGTGAGTAGAGTTTGTTAAGTTTCTTCCTTGATTTGAGGGTTTTTTGGGTTTCTTCGTTTTTCCTCCCTCCCCAAAATCACTAACACTCTAAAAATCTAACAGTGCCCTGACTTTGATCATCCCAGAACCGGGTTGTTTCAGGGTTCTATCTGTGAGTTAGCCGTGCCATTACTTAGATCAGCCCAGAGGTTGTTTCAGGGTTCGATAAACTTTGAAGTTTTCTTTGACTGAGGACCAACCTTTTTTTCTTGCTGCTAACTGCTAGACAGAGTTCTGCACAACCACCATTCTTCATACAGGGACCATTAGCTGGCTGTCGTCGCGCGTCATACACGCGAACGTCCCGCGGGTTGGCGTCAGTCTTTCTTTCTTGCATATCAGAGCCGTTGTTCTTGTTGGCTGACTGGATGATGTCCTTATTACGATCAGTCCAATATAAATAGTCACCATATAATGTCAGGCCACTTGGCTGTCTAAGCTTATTGATAATAAGTTTCTGATCGCCTGTGGAACCATAATTGACAATTGACATTACTCGTTATTTCATTCACTTAAAAAAATTCCGTTTGGCTTAGTTTTGGAGTTCTAAGATTATAAAAAA
This sequence comes from Actinia tenebrosa, assembly GCF_009602425.1. The sequence continues at coordinate 687,208 of NW_022260168.1, forward strand.
TTACATCGATCTGTGAGAGGCCGCGTGCCCTGGCTTCAGATCAGTCAGGCCAGAGGTACGTATACACAAAATAGCAATATGACGATCAATTTCAATGTGAACACGAGGCTACTCAGTCCAGAACATAAGTTGTTCAAATCACCTCCATTAACCATTTTTAAAATAGCTGTATATATTAACACGTAAGAGAGCAATTATTGCTCCAGGGCATGGATGATATTAAAGATGTGTACTTTACCTCCGTCCAAGTTCATCCTCCATATCGTGTCTTTCCTCAAGTCGACCCAGTAAACCATGTCTTGTCCATAATCAATAGCAAGCCCTGAAGGACGCCTTATAATCGAGCCCCTCACCAAGGTACGTCTTTGTGATCCATCCATGGATGCTCGTTCGATGCGGGCAGGAGAACCCCAGTCTGTCCAATACAGGAGCCCTTTATTTGGGTAGACTACGATGGAGCGTGGTTCTGTTAGGCCTGTGGATATCAGCACTAGTCGACTTGACCCATTCAGCCGACTCACCTTTAACAGACAAGCATTCAGTATACGAAGGTATTCAAACGTTCAGTGGAGGACTGCTTTTCAGCAGCAAAATAAACTGGAGGGGCGAATTCGGGGGGGGGGGGGRGSKGGGGTWARCCCCCCCTTTTTTCCCACTTTTTACGAGAATTACATTTTATTTTGGGATGGGAAGGGAGGAATGCAGTCCCCCCTTTAAAAACTATTCCGCCGTCCCTAATGAACCTTGTCTCGTGAACCCGTGCATRACTTTTTTACGCTATATTACCATATATCTTACTAGTGAGAAGTAAGATTTAATTAATACTATCCCGTAACAACGATGACGTAACATGCAAAAGTAGGATCCACGTGTTGTTCTTCACGTGAAAACAAAACCCATTGGCAATTCCGGGGTTGAGGGGGAAAAATGGATAGCGTTGGAATAGCAGTGTATTGTGGGGACTGATTTAGGATACAAAACAGACGCCATCTTGGATATATGTCCCTAAAACAGCCCCATAATACACTCCAATTCAAACTCGAACGAGTTTCTTCCTTAACCTCGGAATGGCTAATTGGATACTTTCCATACACCTGTTAACAATCCCAAAGCATTCAAGGAATAATTGGAATACGGTCAACTTCTCCCTATAAAAAGCAATTATGTAGACCATCCATTGAAAAAATATTTTCAATGAGTACCTCTATAAGGTCTGTACCAGCGTCTGTCCAAAATAGATTCTTCCCAACCCAGTCTACCGCAATCCCTTGTGGCCGGCTTAGGCCTGTGCTTATGATAATCTTTTTTCTTGTTCCGTCTCTATTAACGCGACCAATAGCGCGCCCATAACAGTAGAAAATCCACTCTCCTTTAAACAGGAAATCAATGGAGTTGATACTGCGCAGGTCTTGAATGGGGTTCATGGCTGAAGTATTGTCCGTTTGATTCAAAGAAACACCATAGATGACTGAATCGAGACAATCCATACAAAATAGTGGTTAATACATAATTTGATATTTTGCCTGCTGGCATGTGCCGTGTAGGGTGAGTTAGTGTTTCGATGCATGCCCACAGTGCCTTTCGGTCGTGCAATTGCCAATCACCGACTGCCATTTGCCGTTCGCCCCTTCAACGTTTTTTGAAATGGCTGTATACTTCATCTACGGCTACATTGTTTTTACCTTTTGCAGTTGAATACAGCACAAAACTGTTCATTCCTTGACACGTTTTTTGATCAGGGTTGAGTTTGAAGCCAACTTCACACACGCATCGTCGAGTAGTGGGACTAGTAGCAAGACATATCTGACTGCAGCCACCATTGCTATTAGCACACGCGTTTGTACCTTAAAAAATGAATAAAATATTCATGTCTTCTCATGAGCGATGGATAAATAAAGAAATGCTACTCAAGAGAATGACACGTGGTGTGAAATGAGAAAACATTATGCCCAAGTGCAGTGGTAGCTGAGGGGAACTGGACGGGTGTAGATGGGGATTTAAAGTTAACTGATAATTGGCCTAAAATATTTAGTAAACTGACGATCGGGTAACCCCCAGTAGTTTTCTTGACCGTGAAAAATAATATCAGAAACGTCTCACCTGTCTGTCGCTCCGTGGAATAACTTTGGACTCCAAAAATGTTCGGAAAGTCACCTCTGAGGACGGCGACCATGCCATTACCAGACTTTGGAGCAAACAAGATGGCTTTCTTTTTCCAGTCAGTGAGATATAGAACATCTCGATACAAGGTGATGTCAAAAGGATGAAGCAGAGCGGGGGRTCTGTATAGGACACGCCTAAAAATAGACATTTAACAAAACACTGTGATAAGCCCCGGCGCGATCCTCAAGGGAGCTAGACTGACAGTATACAAGAAGACCACCTCCCAGTCTACATCATCACCTGAGTAGCAGTCGAAACGTCACGGTCCTCCCAACTAGCACAAGCGTGAGACAAATGAATAAAGTATAATCTTTGATTTATAACCACGATGAATAATCTTTTCCATTCAAACACTGTGATAAATCGTTAACCGTATTTCCATGCAAGAAGAAGAGGAGAGGAAGGAGTTGAGTAAGGGATTAGTAAAGAATATACTAAGAAACAAGAATATCCTTAGAAACAAGAGAAAATAGATTTAACGTGAAATATAACTAAGTCATTATTTGTATGGTCTGTCATGAAGATGTATGGTATACATTAACCCTTTCTTTATCAGTTTGTTATTTTTATAATATCTAAAGCTAAACGCACTCATGTTAGATAAGGGTTAGTCTAGGTAAGCGACACTGGATTAGCCCTGGCAATAGCTCGGCTTTGAACAACTGCTCATATGATTTTTATAAAACTCTTAAAGAGTTTACGACTATTGGAGTGCATACTAAAACTCCGTGAAAAACGATGTAAGAAATGGACCTCTTCGGCTTGGGGTAATGTTTTCCCATTGCAGACCACGTGTCATTCCCCTGAGAATAAGATTCTTTGTTTGAATTGTATCCATATTCATGTGTCTTCTCATGTGCAACCGAGCGCAAACTTTAAACAAAGAAATGATACTCTAGGGAATGGTCCGAAATGGGAAAACATTAAGTCAGAGCTGAAGAGGTCAGTTGCACAAATTTCCAAAACGTCCAATAGACCTCAGTTGCTTACTATCAATCACGTGACTTTTTGGAGTTGACTGGGGGGCAAACAAGCGGTTGACTGGGGGGGCAGCTAGCGGATGCTAAGTCAAAACATATCAGAATAAGCCCTCGAACTATTGTATTTGACTATTTTCACGACATCAAACCAGAAAACAAGAGATCAAAACAACCTCCAGGATTCTACAAGCCATCAAAAAAGGGCTATTACCGGAAGTGACGTCTATTGATAGCAACCTATAGATCGTAGACCTACAAAACTTTGAACTAATTTGTACAATTTTGATAGTTAGCTTTTCACGGTTATATAGCATGCTCTGTATAATTTTGACTAGTCTAAGTTAAGAGGAAGTAAGAGCCAACCTTGAACTTCCATCTAGAGCAGCAACCTCGATGACATCTTTCTTAGCATCGCACCAATACAGCAAAGAGCCTTGGAAGTCTATGGTTAGACCGTTAGGAAACCCCAATCGGCTGTTTACAATAACACGGCGAGACGAGCCATCAAGATTGGATCTTGTAATGCGTGGAGCGATTTTGTCCCAATCTGACCAAAATAACAACCTAAGGCAAGAGAATAAGAGATGAAGTTGAGTTTCGAGGCAACTAACACCTTTGTAATAAAACTTGGACGCACTGAACAGCATCATTATTGAATGAAAGGTATGTGGGTTTTTTAATCTGAATTCCTGGAAATATATCAATTACCAGTAGGATTGTTCCCTGCGCACATGCAAAATGATTTGATAGAACAACCAGCATCAACATCACCATTGTCATTATCATAAGCAGCAGCATCATAAACATCATGGTCGTCAACAACAGTATCATTATCAGTATCAATCATCATCGTCATCATCACCACCATCATCAGCATCAGCATCATTATCATCACCACCACTTTCATCAGCATCATTATCATTACCACCACCACCACTATCATCAGCATCATTATCA
>NW_022260168.1:721050-741735 GCF_009602425.1 Actinia tenebrosa
AAAGAGTTTCGCTTGTATGAAAGAGTTGTCGCTTGTTTGATAAGTTTTACATTAAATGCCAGTAACTTTCAGTTATCTCTAATTATTTATTGAAGGTTTTCCGACGATTTTCATCCAGATATATATTTTTTTGATAAAGATTTGAATGTTTTAAAAGATCATAAGTACGTACACTCAGTGAACCATTTCATTTTTCGGTCCGTACCGTAAGTTATGGACCGCAAATTGACCAATCATAGCGCGTGAAATTACCTTGCCATATAATAATATGTAATTATTAGCAAAGGCACATGGCAAAGGCACATCGAGTTGCATTTCTTTTTTTAATCAAAAGCCCACATGCTTTATTGTAAATCTTGATTATGCTTTCCTTGAGCAGTCAAATAGAACTTTGTTCCGGTTACATAAATGGTGCAAGCAATTTAATTTTCGTTTTTGTGAAGCGGGCCTGATAGCAAAAGGGCCACCGTTGCGGTGTTTTCTCAGTTAGCCTGAAGCGAAAAGTGGCATTATCGACCATATAATCAGGCCGCTTATGACTAACTTGTTCGGCGCGCTCGGAGTCAAAGGCTAGCCCTCAGTTTCTTCTCGCAGTGTTATGAAATGTTGGTGACATGGCGCAAGGTACTGTCGCTGTCGCTTCATCTGTGGAGTTCAATTGACCAGTGGTCTGATCACAATACAAGTGTATAGGTATTGCGAGACAATAATGTCTAGGCATGACAACCCTAGACAGGTTTTTTTCCGGCTATATGTTCAGACTTTCCTGTTTGACAAAAGAATTTCCCTATTTCATTTTCCTTTAAGCATGATCTAAACAGCTACTATGGTCTTTATGTTTTCAGCTTGCAAATAAAGCATATGCCGCACAAATTAAACGGAAAATAGAAAAGAGCTTGTCAGTTGCTGAGAAAGCTTAAGGGGAGAGGGTAGAAAGGGAAAGAGCAAAAGCAAGGAATGGAAGAATTAGAAGCTTAGAAGCATGGAGAGAGAGAAAGGGAAAGAGCAAAAGTAAGAAAAAGGAAACTGATATTTCGTATAGCGCGGATGGCCTGCTTGCCTGCTTTCAGATCGGGGAAAATTGCCTTCCGTATTATATGGTACAGACCTCCTCGTTTCTTAGCAGCTGTCGACTAACAAGAAGCTCAAAATCGTTCACTCGGGGTTCATGTAGAGCATCATGGTAGTGATAGTAGCGGATATTCTCTTGAGTTTAGTTAATGAGTTAAATGGAAAAATCAATTAGTGAAAATGAAAATTAGTTTGAGGTACTTTGGGGTCTGCCGGATAACAATTAAGATGCAATGTGTAAAGAAATTGAGCTACTGAATTGAGTTGAATTGTGCAGTGCCATTAAACTTTTTTAAGATGGATCGAGGACAGTTTGTGCTTTCGCGTACCAGCGGACACCCGTTATTTGCTATCTAAAAACGGCAAAAATATTTCCGAAAAGGGTCAAAATAAGATGTAAATTATTTCACACAAAAGTATGTTAATGATATCAGAGTAGACAGGTAAAAGGCAGGAATGATGTGAAATTGGTGTTAATGCATGTAAATGTGTTAATGTTTTTGATTTTATTATGTCAACAATGTTGCGGGATAACATTTGATTGGTTTGGATACGCATTTTATTCGATTGCCATCATCGCACGTGCTAAAAGTGGTGAAAGTAGTAAGATAAGCGTCGTTGGGGATGCATTGTGTGCACCCGTAAAAGCTGAAGGTAATCCGCTGACTTATGCATAATTTTTTAACTGCCCTTTTCATCTGCAAATTGTAGTATTTTTAAACTTAGCTCACCCATTATTGGATTTGTTGTTGTTGTCCTGCAGTTGTAGGTTAGTTATTGGATCGATCATTTACCTTTTTAAAAATTTATTTTATTTCAATTTTGGTTCTGCAAATCCTTGGAACGTCGTACCACCTCTCAAGACGGCTGTTAGTTAAGCGGAGATCCATAATTCCAATCCCATTCCCTGTGCACCTATCCCCCAAGACCCCTGGTTACAGCTCTAAATCGATCTCTTTTAAAGTTCATCTGGTATGGAAATATGATTTTAGGATTTTTACTTTTTGATTCATCAAACAAGGACCATACTTCCAGACATCGAGTGCTGAACCGTCGTATGGCAGCGGAACGCATTTACGGCTACGCCGGAGGCGATTTTAGCCCCGACACCGCTATCCGAAGAATTACAGACTGATCAGGAAGCTCGGCCGAAGCCGAGAGATCATACTAATGTTATAACGTTTATCAGTTTTAGAATGTTTGGGCAAATACATACTAATTAGCAGGCTTCAAACATATCGTAAAAATGAGAGAGAATGTGTTTTTTTGCGGACGCTGTCCTCAAACCTCATACATTCTCTCATTTTTGCAACTTTTAAAAGCTTGCTACTCAGTAGGTATTCACAAAAACATGCTTAAACTCGGTAATAGTACTAGTATTAGAGTGACCTTTTTCCTGATGGCGATCATTTCTTAATAGACAAGTTCCGAGACTGCTTTTGATTATCGCAAGACGTATTATGCTTTTGGCGAGTGCTCAAATGCTGAACCTGAGAAGTTCTATATACAAGCGCACACAGTGGCTCATACAATAAATTTACAGCAGACCCACATGTACAGCTATCCACAAAACTGAATCTTATATTTTAATTTTTTTGCTTTCAGATATTTTATTTCATTCAAAAAACCGTTCATCACGATATTATTCCACCTACAACAAAATATTATTCAATTCTGTATTTTTATATTTCAGAAAGTGGATAAGAATAAATAACAGTTTAATAGCCATATTAATGCGTCTGAACCTTGGGACTTATAACACTCGCGGCAGGTCGTTATTAGAATTCCGCCATATTGAATGGTAATGTGAAAAATGTTATTTCAACTACTGTTTTATATAAGTTGTCTAGTAGTGGACCAGTGGCTCCTACYGAGATGTAAAGCGCACGGCTTATTTGATGACCTTTAAAAACATCTATTACTCATCCAAATCAGCGGAAAATCTCAGAACATACGACCTGTCAGCGCATATCTACTAGTAAACACTCCATAATTTGAAATCGAGTTGGGTGATTACAAATGGTATGGAGACCCTATACCTTTAAAACAATGCATTAGGGTATGGAAAAGCATAAGATTGGCAAGACAGGGCTGCCAAGTGGTTGATCACCTAGCGCACGTCATGCGCAAGATAGGCATGGTCATCACCTAACCCAGAACACGCGCAAGCTACGTATGGGTGATGAACTAACGCATGACATGCGTTAGGTTATCACCCATAGGCATCTTCATCGCCTAGCGCATGTGATGCACAAGCCACGTATTGACCATTACCCAGTTTCGTACCCAGAGCTCCTCGGAACGAGACCTAGGAGCTCTGGGTAAAAGACTGGCGATTACCTAGCGCATGGGATGCGCAAACTAGGCATTTCTTTCACCTAACGCATAAGACGCGCAAAGCCACGTATGGGTAATTACCTAGCGCATGAGATGCGCAAACTAGGCATTTTTATCACCTAACCCACAAGATGCGCAAAGCCACGTATGGGTAATTACCTAGCGCATGAGATGCGCAAACTAGACATTTTTATCACCTAAACCACAAGATGCGCAAAAGCCACGTATGGGTAAATACCTAGCGCATGAGATGCGCAAACTAGGCATTTTTATCGCCTAACCCACAAGATGTGCAAGCCACGTATGGGTAAATACCTAGCGCATGAGATGCGCAAACTAGGCATTTTTATCACCTAACCCACAAGATGCGCAAGTCACGTATGGGTAATTACCTAGCGCATGAGATGGGCAAGCTGAACGTGGTCAATTGCCAGCATGAAGTTTAAGTTTCTAAGATTTTTCTACTCCTATTTTTAAAATGTACACATTTCGCAGAAAGAGAATGTTTTTATCAATTTCTTAAATTAAATCCTTTCAAAGTTACGCTATCATGCTTCACCATTCGCTATGTAGAGAAAAATATACATTATCACAGCAGTGAGAGATTCCAGTCCTTGATTCCCAATAAAGTATGGAAGTTATGCTATATTTGGAAGCTGAAGAACATGCACAAAAACAGTAGGACCCTCTCAAAGTCTCGCTCGATGTATCTCTCATCCCAAGTTAGAATCCTTTCTCACGCGGCAGCCATGCCATTGGCTGAAACCGCCAATATATTATTGTCCGGCTAGCCTCGCATTCATGCACTTCAGAATGAGTTTGAACGGGCAGAAACAAATGCTTTAGTTCTGATGGGAATGAATATGGCTTCGTGCAAATTAACCGAAACTGTATATACTGAAATGACGATCATAGAACGAGACTTCAAGTTAAGTAAAGGCAAGAGAGAATAAAGGTCAGTGCCCTTGAAGTTATCTTTCTGGAGTAAAAACTATTTCACTTTAGGACTTCTGATAATTCACGCAAAAAGATTAAGCTTTTTTCAGTTCTTAATTCGTGTTCAAGACGAAAGAACTAAAGACATCAAAATATTGACCTGCCCTGGAGCGGAAATGACACAATGTAGAAAAGTACCCAGCTTTTCAAGCACGATACTTGGTTTTTCATGCCAGTTGAAGACCGTTGTATGAATGAGCCTGCTCTCTAAGGAAGTGCATTGGTGTGTATGTTATTTTGATTTGACTGTGTGTGTGTTTGTTTTATAGTACATTTGTACAACACGGTCAAACTGTACGTACAATTAACATTGGCTATCGGGAATTAAACGATATACTAGACAACATCTTTTGGATCTTTTCTTCATTTTTCAAAATGTTGCATTTGACTGTGCTTATTCTGTCAACCTAGAACGAAAACAAAAGAAAACGTTTTTAAYTCTACTAAGAAAGTAAACCAAACGAGTGATTTTGTAGGCTACGATGATTAAATCAATTGTTGGATGCGCAATAAAGACATTTGGTCGGAACACGCAATTGCATCGTAGGAACCTACAACACCTTTATACGTACCAACAACTTACTCAAGCAAACAAATAAGCAAAAATAAAACAAATGCTGTAAGGACAAGATCCTACGATTTATTTCATTTTACTTCTTTCCAAAATGTGTTGCACGGCCATTTAGTTTTGGCACCTGGTTTTTATCTAGATTTGATGAGGGAACTACTACTACACCCCGCCCCATATCATATCCTTAACTCACCATCTCTGTGATATCAGATTCTAATCCTTCAAGTTGTGCCTTCAACGGCTCGATCTCACTGTCAGTAATACTGCAGCAGAAGAAAATGCAATGTTGAAAATAATCTTTTAGACAGAACACATTTTTGCACCCCCCCCCCCCTTACCCTATCACAATAAGATGAAGATGTCAAATGCAGTTCTTGTTACCTTTGCTCTCTTTTAAGTGCTATAGTATGTTCTTTATTTTCTGTTCTCCACATCTCCAGTTCTTTATTCATACTGTCAACATCTTCTTGTATGTAGTCCATTATTTTGCCAAGTGGGTTGGCACTTCTTGTTAAGGTCTGGATACTGCCTCGAAGTTTTTCGATCTACAGCACAGTTTACAAAGTACTCAAGTTAAAAGGGCTATGGATAATGCTGCACATTATTCCCTGCTTATAAGAAGCAGTAACAAAACTGTCCAAAATATCAAGGTTATTGAGATCTTGAACAATGATTTTTATTTAGAGGAATAAGACCTTTAGATTTTCAAATCAGTTTTCCAAAACATATAATGATATAGACGCTTTAGCTGGAGCATGAAGTCTTTCCATTTCAGGTCATGTCATTCTTTTGAGAATCATAACTTGGTTTGATGGTTGCACATGAGAAGACACATGAATATGGATACAACTCAAACAAAGAATCTTATTCTAAAGAAAATGATACAATTGGTCTGGAATGAAAAAAAACTTAATGCCCATGGTAAAAAAGATCTTTTGATTTTAACCTTGAGTAAGATCCTTTTTTTTTTTCAATGTGGGGTTGAGGGTAAAACAACAGCATGCTTTAATAAGACAGATTGTTAAAAGAGCCCAACTTAGAATATAACATGTAATTATGGTAACAAAATATATAGCAAAAAAAATCTTACTTCTTTCTGTGCTAACTCTCTTTCTTTCCTTCTGGCAGCATCACTTATTATAGATTTTTCCTATGAATAAAAGAAAGTTTGAGCAACAAATATCTTGTACAATGCCTATTCTGTAAACTTCAAAAGGATTCACATTCCTATACCTTCACAGGTTTTGTACTAGATTCTTCTTTACTTCCTTCCAGCTCTTTTTTGGTCTCAAGAATTTTTCTAACAAGGCCACCTTTAGGGGGGAAGAGACAYGCTCATTAGCAAACTTCACAAATTACTTTCATTAATTGAAAGAAAAATCAACCTGCTTACTTACCATGGCCACTGTTGTCTTCAAGAGATTCTGTGCTAGGAACCTAGGATGAACAAAATAATATATACAAATTATAATTTATTTCACCCAGGATGCAGAGTAAGTTAGGTCAGCAGTAAATCTTTGACACTAAAAATACAGCACACTGAACAGCTTGGTCAAACTTATGCACTACCTTACTTACTGTGTCAATGTCATTAGTTATGGAATGATTGTCTTCAACAACAAATGTCTCATCATCATCATCATCTTTACCATCATCTACTATAACATTAGTGTTTTGTTTTTCTGATCCAATTCTAAAAAAAAATCCAGAATGTCAGTTCCTTGCATTACAAGTACATTATTATTTGCTTTAAAATGCTTTAACACACCTTGCTATTTGGTCTTCAATTTCTTCTTGTTGCTTTTTAATTTTAGGGGGAGCTGGTCTGGCACTGCTTGGTCGTGCCATTCGTCGGCTGAATTTAATAATAATAAATAACCAAATGTCAAAATAGAGATTAAAATAGTTAATACATATACTAATAGGCAATTCTAGAGAACATCATGAAAACTTTACAGAATTCTAAAAGTTTTAAGGCTAAGGCTACTTTTGGAAAACATTTTAAACTTTTTTTTAAACTACCATTTTTCTAGAGTGAAATTTAATGCTGATTCTAAATATGAAACGAAAAATGGGGTGTCCGGAGCTTGTTTTGGAGATAATCAGCATTACTTTTAATAGATGCCTATGCACCAGGTTTTGAAGCAAACATTTCGCCACCAGAAATGATCAGGAAAAAATTAATACTCACAAGATAACAGCTCTTTACAGACTTTATAATTGCTTAAATGCCGGCAATTGACATGTAAATGACTGGTATTTGTCATGGTACATTTAGTTCTCAGAGGTCTTGGGTTCAAGTGTGTTAGATCTCTCCCTTAGTTGTTTCAAGGGTATTTCTCTCGGTTCTCCAGTATTCCCCCCTCAAAAACCTAATTAATTAACACTCTGACATTCCAATTCAATCTGTGAATTAGCTGCGTCCTGACTAAGATCAGCCTACCAGATCGTTTCAGAGTATTTGATAAAATTTGAAGGTTAATAGAATACTAATGTGGTCATAAGAAAGTAACAAACTGTACTAATATTATGCAGAGCTTTACCTTTTGTTCTTCTCTTTCAAGTAGAAAATTATTTGTACACAGATGAATGAACATTAATACTCACCTCTGGATAACTTGTTGAGGAAGCTCATTTTCATGTAATACCCCATTCATCTGTTCTGTAGAAGCTGGAACAGAATCTGTACTAGTTATACCTATAAAATAAAATCAACAGACTGCTATTAAACTACCATTAATGCTTTGTTTATTTACTTTTAATTATAATAGTTTTACGTGACAGTCATAATGGACTAAAGTGAACATTTGCATTCATATTATGTTGGATCCTAGATTAAAGATCCTTTTTAGAGAAGGTGACTTCATAACTTGCTGTATTTCTGAAATCTGGTTATCAGTAAGATGACAGTAAGGTGTTGGTAAGGTGTCGGTAATTGGTTGGTAAGTGGTCGGTAAGGTGTYGGTTAGTGGTCGGCCAACCACCTACTGACACCTTACCATATGGTGCRGATTTTTCACAATAGCCGAAGGTGACTCTGCAGGCACCTGGTGCCTATACCACATGTAACATAGCCTGGATATACTCCACATTCTTATAGTTTAATTAGCCTGCGCGAGGGTGCTTCCAAAACGTGATGGTACAGTACATGCTGAAGTGATTGAGTAGTGTGCACTACGTAATATGTAGTACTTAATAAAGATTTGGTTACAAAAAATTTTGGATTTTTGGATTAACAAAGACTTTTTACAGTTTTTCTTTGTTATAAAAGCATTGGTCATTGATGAGCGTGCTTCCATTGAGTTTTGGGTGCACTTGGTTGCTTGCTTAATCTGTAAGCACTCAAGAAGATACTGTAGACTCCTAGGCATCTACACCTCGTGCAACTCTTTTAAAGCTTCTTTTGTGCTTAGTAGCCTATGCTACACTAATGAATAACCAATCCTTTAATAGACTTATACTCCAATTAAAAACCACTTGTGATATAGTAAATATATATACTCTACCTTCAGTTTCCCCACCTTGAGAATCTGGAAAAAAAGCAACAGTAATAATAAGTAGGCAGAACCACAATCCATGAAATATACTGATAAACTAGACTACTGAAACTCTGAAATTCCAGAATTTTTCCAGGGAAAATTACAGGTAGTATGGAACATTGACAATAATTCCTGGTGTAAATGAATTTGCAGAACAAAAATATTATCATTTTCATTCCCCAGCTGTTTTACCCTCAAAAAGTCCTTTTCACAGTTTCCTGTGCCATCTTGGAAGGTAGTTGTGGCTTTGCATCGAAACCAGACAAACGGTGAGCTTGCAAAGACAGACGCCTTTTTTAACACCTTTAACAATATTATTTGCATGTCTCTATCATTGCAATCTCACCGTTCGTCATGCTTTGATGCAGGGAACTTTGAAGGGTGCTATTGCCTTTCACTGAGCATTTTTTGAACTGTAACTGTGATTGCAAGAGACAATCAAGTCTGGCAGTTAAACAGGTTATTTCTGGTTTACAAGACATACCTTCTACTTCATCATCAGCATGCTGTCTTCTCCTTTGCCCTTTGGCAGAAGAAGGTCTTGGAATAAGATTTTGCTGTGATTCACTTTCCTAAAGTTAAAGGTTTGAAGATAATTACTTTCTAGTAAATTTCCAACTAATGAATTCAATAAAGAATTGACATATTTATTTGATAAGTAAACTAAATTAAATTAAAAGACAGTGGTAGAACTAAAAGCAGTCTTCCTTCTTATGTGTCATTCTAGCTTCGATGCAACTCGATGACATAGAGAGCATTAAGTTAATAAGCAGTCTTCCTTCCTTACTAGGTGCTAGGTGTTTTCTAGATCAGACTTCTATTTTGTGCCTATTTCTTTATGATAATTTTATTTAACCAAGCCTTTGCTAATCATGTGTAATAAATGATAATGAAGAAAATATTTAATGTTTAGTTCCAGAAATTATCCATACCTCCCCCCTCTCCCCCACAGAGGAATTTTTTTAAAGAYCCCCCACCCCTACTCCTGGAAATTTAAATTTTCTTCCTTAGCAACTTCATAATTATGTTATTTCTCTAGCAGCCCCTGCTCCTCGGAAATTCAAAATTCCTCTGTATGTGTGTGTAGGGGGAGGGGCAGGGTGGGGTTGGGGGGGGGGGGGGGTGTGTGCCAGGGATAGATTCTAGGACTACACAATAAACTAAGGTAGTTGCCATAAGTTTTAACCTCTAGATTTCCATCAATCAGACCAGTATCTATTCCATCAGGCGTGTCTTCATCTGTTCTTGATGGCTGTTTATTGAAAAATAATGATAAATATTTAAAGAAGAATTATTATGTTCATAAGCAAAGTTATCAGTTTTAGAGATGTCAGTTTTAGTGTCAGGCTTGAACTTTATACTTTTTTTACAACAAACAGCTTTTTTAACAGTAACATATTTCTCTTGCATGATACAAGAAAAATGCCAAATAAATTCTTATGATTTTTTTTCCTTTTCAGTAATTTAATAAAAAATTTATATGCTTGATACAATAAATAACAGCACCAACAATTTAATATAAAATGTCAATTATGATTTTTCAAGCTATTATTCCAGGAAAAAATCTCTTACAAATGACTGAGCTACTTCAAGAATTCATAGAGATGAGCAAGGTCTAGATGCAGGGGTCAAAATAGAAAAAAAATTGGTTTGCCACTGTTTTTTATTTTTGACCGGTTAAACAAATTTTGAATGGCTATTCATTTTTATGGCATGCCACATGAAATAGACAAGACTTCCCACAAATTAAAATTACACAATTTTCAGACTCCCGAATCAATATTCACAGATATGGAGGAGATTCATTTGTAAATAGGAACGATCACCAGATAAACAAAATGTGAAAGATCATGTCCAGTAAATTTAGCCTGCAATTTTATTATCCATTTGGCAGTTCATAATTATTTTTGCCTGTCAAAACCTTAATTTGGCCTGGCATTTGGGCATTGGCAGGCCGCTATTTCGAGCCCTGAGCCCTACTGTATTTCTGTGAGAAAAGTTAGATGATGCAACATTATTTATATCTTAAATATTTTATATAGAGCAGAAACACCTATTAAATTAGAGTATAGTTTAATTATATGTATAGTATAGTAACCACTGAAGAAATATTCAGTTTGTGGCTCATTTAAATGTCATTGTACCTTTTCAGGCTCCCTCTCCTTTTCCCTTTCCTGCGATCTGTTTCTTTTTTCCTTTCGTTCTGTATCCCTTTTTTCCTTTTTACCAGAATCTTCTTTGGAAGCTGAACTTTCCCTTTGTTTTTTCTCCTCTCCATTTCCATCTTTTTTTCTACTTTCCTATATATTCACATGATAAAAAACATCAACAAGAAAAAACAAGAAGTAATAAGTAGTTGATAATTTATAAATCAAGCTGTTTATTAGGTCTGGTAGGTCTGATAAACAGTAAGTATACTCAATCATGCATGGGATTGTACTTACATTTCTAAATTGTGTATGCCTGCTGCGTAACATATTTCTTAAGGTTAGCAAAGACAATTATCACTATGTATGCAGTATTACAGCTGTATGTTGTGAGAATTAGGCCTAAAATATCATGAGTTCAGAAATGATAATCAGTGATAACAACATGACTGAATGAAATGACCTTTAACCTTTAAAAAAATTTTAACTAAATATAGGCTCGGCACAATACGATACCTTTTTCCCACTTCCACGTTCAGCACTCTTTTCCCCTTCTTTTTCTTTTGATATCTCTCGATCTTTGCTACTAGATCTTGATTCTTTTCTTTTCYCATCTCTGGAAAATTCAGTAGAAAAAAGGCAATGATTATGACAATAGTCATTTCAGACTTTATCGGTGTCTCAATTAACACTTTTTGACTGAGGCGAAGTTTTGTTATATACCACTAAGTGTCAAAGAACACAAAGCAATATATATTATATATTTTGTTATCATTATTTTTAAATTAGAAAAACTTAAATTTTCAGTGAAATCACTTCTGGTATTGTTATTCCCATGGAATATAAATGCAATGTTGTCTGGTCAAAATGTATGCTGGAATTTTATGACTATCATGTGGCACCCTCAGCTCTTGGCCAATGAGAAGAGAAAGRAAATTGACTTTGACACTTGGTATATAAAAATGTGGTTTGTCATAAGAAAAAAACTTACGCAGATCCTTTGCCTGGTTTGCCTCCACTCAGTACTGTTTTCACTGCATCATTGGTACTTTTCTGGATAAAATAAAGAACTTTAAAATTCTACGTCTGAGGTTTATTATACAGGGCTAAAATAATGGCTGTTTCAGTATGATCAACCAAATTAGTTTTAATACCGCATTTCTGGTTCAACAATACTGGTCAAAAAGACCAGCAAGGCAAAAATTTGACTTGTCTCCCTTGAAGCCATTCTTAGTGTCTGTCCCAAACTCCCAGCTTACTGCATTTATCTGTAAGTCATAAAATACCCCATACATTGGTACACTCTCAATTTCAAAATCATTGTCTGGTTCAAAACATACTGAACATAGAAGCTGAGACAATGGCACATGAAAGTACATGTATGTGCATTAATAATTGGATGTATCTAGTGACACAACTCATGGAATGTTTATAAATTGTTGCAGTGACAAACAACATGGACACTTTTAACGCATATGTCGACTACGTGTTTCAACTGAATACATCTGAGGATAATAATGTCATTTTCCAGCATACCTTTCAGTCTCTCTGCTTCATATGTTCCATTCTAGCTGGACCAGACAATGATTTTGCAGTGATAATGATTTTTTGTTGACTTAAGCTTGTATTAAGACGTTTCTCAAAACTTCTCTAGCTATTTTCCTACATATCTCAGTTACAGTATTTAAAATTTCAACACTATACTATATACCAACCTTGCTAATAACAATTTTTGCAAGTTCTTGAAGTAGTTCATTAGTTTTTTCTGGTTCATGTCCTGCAACAATTTTACTTGGTTTGACAGAAAGTCTTACTCCACTAGCAATTACTACAATGAAAAAAGAAAAAAGTAAAAAAGATTTGGAAACAGAAAAAACTTTTTAGCAAATATATGAGTATACTTTAGTTTAGGGAATTACAGTCTATTTCATGCTTCTGATTTAACCGACTTCAATTAATGTCTGGTGCTTTAGCTTCCACCACTCAAATTTATAGCAGGCTGAGTTCATTGAGCAAAGCCAGGTTTATTGAAAGGCATGGGAAAACCCCCAGGGGGGTACTCCGCCAGAATTTGGGTAGGGGTGTTCCGCTGGGATTCTAAAAGGGGTACCCTGTTTATGACAAAAAAAAACTCAAATTTGTAGAACCTGTTCATGACAAAACATATAACTTATTGTACTGAGTTCCTGTTTCAATTATCATGTCATCTCACATGTCACTTTTTTTACAACCATAATAACCAGCTTTGGTCAATACGAAAATAGAAACTCTGAATATGGCATGAAACTCAGGAAGAACTTGGAACTTGAGTGAAATTGCATACCCTGTTTATGTCAAGAAGCTCGAAAAACCATACCCTGTTCAGCAGATCATCCCTGTTTAGTCCATATGTGGAAGCAACCCCCTTCTCCCCCTCCCCCCCACCCCGAGGGGGGAAACAGCTGTCAAGTCATTTATCGCTCGCTATCGGAATGCCTTGGTATCATTTTTGCTGTAAGTACTGTATATTGGAYACAAAAAATTTTAGTTCTACTAATACATAGATCCCCTGTTTATGGTATGTAGGGCAGCCCAATATTTAAGACCTCGCTATGGTCCTGTTTCCAGGATGGATTATTCCCCAGGTTTTTTTGATATTTATTATGATCAGGGTACAAAATTAACTTTTAAACCCACTATCAAAACCTTGATAGTAAGTTTTGTTTTCACTAGCAAAAATTTCAAAGTCACTAGCATTTGATCGCAATGAATGACTTGTATTACTTAATGCAGGCTCTCAACTTTTTAGTCCTACAATTTCTGGACTCTGGTTATGCTCACAAAACATAGCTACGTGTTGTTAATTTTTTCTTACTTACTAAATAAAAAATTTCACTCACATTTGGCAAGTTTGCGAGCATTTATTTCATGCCCTGAATTGATGTCAAGTTAATTTTTATGGTAAACATTAGAAATTAGAAATCATTGGTGACATTGATGAAGGTGGTAAAGGAAACATTTTTCTTAAATAGAAAAATACATCTAAAACTTACTATTAGGTAGATAAAACTACAAAAACAGCTGCAACAGCATATTGTAAAACAATGATCCCCGTTTATGTGACTGAGGAAAACTTATAAATATAGACCAAAAATATAAAGCATTTGATAAGAACAGTCAACAAAAACAAATTTTTAAAGGAGACCTAAATTTTAAATTCGGTACAAGTCTCAAATCATCAACATCAAAACATCGATGACCATCCAAATTTAAGACGAAGATAAACGGTCTTCAGTATAGCTATTGCTCCAAAAAACTTGAACTTGATATATTGAAAATAAAATTCATTTTTTGAAGCAGTTTTATGCTTAACTATTGCATCTCAAGTAACCAGCTTCTTTAAATTTAATGATTTTAACGTTGACAACCGACCATAGCAACCAAAACAACTAGTATTCTTTGGTTGAAAACTTACCAACTACGTCGATTACTTTTTGAAGAAAGGCAATTTTTGCTTCCTTTTCCTAAGAAAAACAGTTATGTTTAATAAAAATACCAGAAAAACCAGATATACTAAGGCACACAAACAAAAAAGCCTAAAATGACAATCTCTTATACAAACCTTAACGTTCGCAGAGTTCATCTCGTCTGCTGTGTAAAGACCTTTTAAAACCCCTGTATTCTTTATAACCTGAGAGAATCCAAACTACATCTTAGAAAAGATAACCCTAAAAATATGTACAGCTATTAAACGGCTCCATTTAAACACACAAGAACTGTACAAAATGCTATTTTATCTACCTCGGTTATAATGTCATGAAGAAAGCGAAATGGAGGTTTGCTCAAGAGTTTCTCCGTTAATGGTGGTTTCTTGATAACCTTTCCTAAGGTTTCTTGCGTTTTCTTCGCTATAGAAGAGTCCATTTTGATAAAATAATTGAACTTGTTTAGTTCAAGTATATCTAAATGGAGCTGAATCCCTAAAGAGAGGTCCGACAAGGCTCTCGTAAAACCCACTTCGTCGCCATATTTCGCGCTGTTTTCTGTGGAATGCGACGGAGCCAGACCATAATACTAACCCCTGACAAACATCCTTACAACGACACCTGTGATTGGTCAGACCTTATCATCTCTCCTTCACTTTCATTATTCATTTTTCCATTTGTTTATCTTGTTCATATATGTGGTTTCTATTTTTGTATTATTAGTATATGTCAGAGTGTACATCAAAACGTATTATTTTATTGCTCTTATATGTAAAAGACCTGTAACGTCATGTGAAGAAACGAAAGTCGGACTGAGAGCGCCAGCTATATTGACTCGTAAGATAATAACGAATTCCACATACCCTCGTGTACCAAAGTAGATGGCGACCGAAAAAAATAATGAAATAAAGGAAAAAATATTAACTAGTCATACATATGAAATCTAACATGAAAATGTRGACAAATAAATGGAATGAATTTGGCACATGGCCAAGGGTGGAAAATGATAGAATATGATTTTCTTATTTCAAACTAAATGTTATTCCCTTCTTTCTTTCTTTCTTCCTTCTTTTTCCCCTTGAACATCGTAAAACAGGGGAGGGGAGGGTGGTTTTGGGTCTGTTTTGCCTCGCTTCAGAGTTCTCCTTTGCAACCGCGCGTTTCCCATCAGAAGAAGAAAAGATGGCGGCTTAACCTTGTGTTCCAAACAATCAACTAACTAAAATCATCAACGGTGCCGCATTCTACACTAACTAACTTACCACCTTCATCTCCTGCAAGCTACCAAAAACCATTTAGCTATTAAATGACACAAATTACGTGAAGAAGATGGATTTTACGGATATTCGCGAAGGTAAGGTCGAACGTTGGATGAGGAAAAGTCGTGAATTCCAGCGCTGGTTTGGGATTTATCATAGAGAGTTTGAATGAATCTTCTTATTTATAACTCGTAATGACGATAAGTCGAAGGTGTCTGCTTAGATTGACGTCGGTTCGGTTCAGTATTTGGTCTGTATAAAATGCTGAAAGTCTTTCAACTTTTTATGCGTGAATGTGACATGATGACCACATGCTAGAACAAGTCTGATCAGTTTAATATGGAAATGTCACATTTTGAAGGGTTTTTATCGTAATTCTTAAACAAGTTGTTCAAACAGGAGTCCTTGTTTTACTTAAAGACTTACATGATAGATTTATTATGAATCTTCTTACAGTCAATGAGTTCAAGTAGAATGCTTAGCTTTACTGTGTATTTAATTTGATTTCATTAAGAATTATATATAAAGCCTACCTCTCCTCATCCATGTGTTTGGAATAATTATGACTATTTGGTTTTAAAATGTTAAAGCTTCAACTGATCTAAATCCAAGCACTTCTAATTTAGATTCAGTATGCTGGGTAATGAGGAAGAAAACTAGAGAATTTAATGAGAAAAAATGTTGGATGATAGGAGAGAGCCAAGGAACAAACTAGATATATAGGCCGACATCAGACATCTTGTCAGCTTCACAAAAAAAACTTATTCTCATTGAGCCCTAGAACATAAAGCACAACACAATCAATTGTCAGTCAGCAGATGATCCTACCCTGATTTTTGTATTTAAATACAGTTAAATCTGGTTCTCACTGGATATCTTGAACTTCCTGTTATCTTTACCTGATTTTAATCTGGTTATTTCAAACCTCCCTTATTTTGAAACTGTTCCTCTCAGGGTTTGGCTGTACGAAGGGTTGATAGTGCTACAGGGCTTAAAATAACAGTTGATCAATCACTGGTCATGATTGCAGCTCAAATTAGTTTTGGCTTATAACTTTAGTCATAACTTATTTCTTACTATGTTACTGGTCAACATTGCCGGCAAGGCAAAAATTTGACAGAACAAATCCCCTTTCTGGCTGGACATTGTCCGATTTCCGACTGTTATTTTAAGTACTGAGCTATCCAACTTATAAATCTTATTCAGTGGATAAATTTATTGTATAACGACATTGATTTATCCACTGGATAAGGATTTATTCATTGGATAGTGCTATCCACCCTTTGTACAACCCAGCCCACATGAATCAAGATAATGGGACTTAACTTTATATAAATATATCTTGTTCAAAAAAGGGTTTGAATCCAACATAATATTCAATTTTAACAAATAGACATCAGTTTTTTATGTGTCTGTCCTCTTATTAATGATAAATTGAGCCATCACATTGTCAAAGTAGTGTGATCCATATACTACTTTGACAATGTGATGACGAAACTTATCAATGATAAGAGGACTGACACATAAAAAACTGATGTCTATTTGTTTTTTACAATAACAAAGACGATAAAGACTTCTCATTYTTAGTAATCAAAACAACCAACCAAAAGAGAGAGCCCTCCTTGACGTCAGCTTTATCTGTCTGTTCCCTTATTGATGATAAATAACCAGTCAGCGCTTAAGTTATTGTAAAAAGTTTCTTTACTGTCATTGGCATCTGGGCGTCATGAAAAACACACATCAAAATATTTTCTGAATCTTAGCATAGTCATAACTGCGCAATCTATTCGTATAACTCAGAATTTATTCAAATTAATGTATCATCTAAAGGCTCGCCCAATTTTGAAAACTTCAAAACACCACAAGTATCTATAAATTCTGAATTGTCCAAATGTGATGGCTAGAGCCAAAAGGGTGAATTAAAAAGCTACTAAACCAAGCTCATCCAAAAAACCAACCATGCTAAATAGATGCACAAGTATTTGACCATGTAACAGTGTATCAATGAATTACCTCACATTACTAAGACTGAAAACAATGAAGATTCAACAAAACCTACAGCTGATATCTCACGATATAATTATTATTATTTTTACTAGATGAATTAGTTTCAAGCCTTGGTGTTGATTTTGGTAAGTAATTCTTGTCTGTTTTATTCAATGCTGAAAATATTGAGGTTAAACAATCAACCTATTGAAGGTATTTCTTTTAAAAAAAAGGTGGACTCTTTTAACTTTTATTTTGGTTTTATGTCTCAGAACATGGTAGAAGACACATGGGACCAAGGCAAGGTTTTCGTCCAGGATTTGGGCCTCGCCCACCCCATGGTCCAATGGGACTTGGCCGTTCACCTCACTCCAACCATCCTCCAGGGATGATGCAAGGGCCACCACGGCAACCAGAACCATACTTTGGCCACCCTGGTCCAAGAGGACATGGACCCTTGATGAGAGCTCCTAATATGGGTCCGCGAGGACCACCTCAGTCACATGGAATGCATGGACAAAGGCCAAGAATGCAAGGAGGTCCTGGCTCTGTTCCTCAAATGAGGCCAGAAACTGGAATGGGACGAGGTAGGAAACGAACACAGTCTGGGCCAAAACCTTCCCAGACACCAGAACGGCAAAGAAAGGGATCTAAAGGCGGTGGCCCTGATGAGAGACAAGAACAAACAACCAAAGAAGATGGGTAAGGAATACTGCGGCTTAAAAATAAATAATTTACTAAACTAAATAAATGTACTAGTAAGATACATGTAATTATAATAATAATGTAGATCACCCATTCAAATCAAGAGTCAATCCTTGAAGATTAATGGTGGAAAAAATCAAAATTAGAATTTCATTGTCAAGACTAAAATGCCCTAAACAGAAATTTTCTTTTTAAGGGGGCTGTGTGATCAAAAGTTTCAAACAAAAAATTCAAGGGTTTTTCTATACCACAGAGGTCATATATCATGTCAAACTATATTTATATTGATTTAGTTCATTTTCTATTAACAGTGCAAAGAAAACCAAGATGGATGCAGATCAAACAAAGGTAAAAAATGACAACTCATTTTCGTAAATCAAAAAAGTCAAAATTTGACAACATATGTTTTAAAATATATATATCAGTTATAGTTGATTACCTGTTTTGTTGAATTTTTGAAAACCTTCTTTAGAATAAAGATACTGAAGCTCATGAAAGTGATATAGATGAGGTAAGTATTGTAACCACAACAATAGCAACTGAGTGTGTAGTTCCAGAAAATATCCATACCCRACCCAGGAAGTTAATAGTAAAAGTTTTTTATATTGGAAATGAAAATATAATATTGATATAATCTTCATGATTTTTCAGAAAATTGTAACTGTACTAACATTGTACTAAGCATCAGGATCTAAATACATCACATTTAAGTTTAACATCTGTCTCAAGACACAGGGTTGTAGGGCAGATTTGATGTTTTGAGGAAGGCAACATGGAAATGCCAAATCCCTGTTATCTAATGCATTTCTTTCCTTTAGGAGTGAGTTGTTTCCACACTTTTCTAGTTTTTCTAAGATTTATGCTAAATTCCTTACCTCAAGTGAACCAAGAGTTATGTTAGAAATGTGATTCAAAATGCATTCACTTATTTGGTATATTTTTTATCTCTCCAGGATAAGCTACTGAAAAGTGATGATGAAGGAGAAGAGTAAGTTTGAAAGTACCGACAGAAAATTTWAAAAAACTTCATTGTTCAACTAGCTGTGTTCCAGGGCTAAAGATTGACTAAATGGCTGGTTAAAGCCAAATGTCCAGCTAAGAACAATGGCTGCTTCATAGCCAGACATGATGACAACTTGGCACATCGGACCAATC
Source organism: Actinia tenebrosa (assembly GCF_009602425.1). The sequence continues at coordinate 740,281 of NW_022260168.1, forward strand.
AACATGTGACCMGTCAAGAGGACTGGCCTAAGTGGTGTTTGGCTGGACACTATCTATTGGCTAGGCAATGTATTTAGCCCTGGGTAGCTTAGCCATTAAGAACGCACTATTTGTAATAGTCCACTAGTTTGTTTATAAATACCAATTATTGATCTGCTTTCTTTCCTTAGACCAGCCSCTCAGGAAGATCTTGATGCTGTTAGTATTCATGGTGATGAAGACATCGATGATATAGATAAAGAGGTCAAAAGTGGGAATCCTGGAAAGAGTGCAGTAAAAAATGGTAGGCTGGTTCAATATTGCATGTAACATTTCCGACACATTGTTATTCGACTCTGTAATAAGTCAATATATCCATATCCAATTATTATTAAAAACAGAAGCTGCAAAGAAAGATGACAGTGATAGTGAAGGTGAAAAATCAAAAAGAGAGAGGTTCCCATCAGAAAGACCTAAAGAAGAAAAACCTAGAAGACCAGAACAAGGTAAACAATTGCCCTTTTTTACTATGACGTCACATCAAAACAATCTATTGTTTAAACACAAAAAATCATGGTTGTTAGAGGGGATCAAAAAAAATGCAAATTCAGCGAAAAATTGTTCTAAAACCCGTATCAATCCATGGAGAGAAGTAGAATAGCCAGCAAACGCTCAGAATATTTTTTAGTACATATTAACACATATTTTATCTGAAAACCAGGCCATTTTAGATTAAACTGTTTAGCTAGGAGCAAATTTCGTTGAATTTTCTATTGGATTTGGCGATTCTATCCCACACATAAACAAGCAGTGACGTCATAGTGAAATAGGGCAATTACTAATAAGTAATAATTGGATAAGGTAAACATGATAGAGTCCAGTTACCTCAACTCCAGATGTCTTAAAGTTAAGGCCATCTAAGGCCATGGACTTGCACCAGTGTGTTTAGTCCTCTTCGCTCCTTTGGGAACATAGGACTCTCATCATTGTGCTTTACACCAGTGTAACACTAATGATATTTTACCCTAAATATGGAAACTCTTTCCTGGTCACAAGGAGGCCAAGATAATTGGACTCCACCATAGTAAATTATACATCAGACAAAAGAACAGAGTCTGTTTTATCGCTGAAGCTATCAGCTTTAGATTGAGTTTGTGACCCTGGAGCTGCCTCCACAAAGTGTTGTTTTAGAACTCAAAAGAATTTAGAAGTRGATAATTTATCACATTTTTTAGTAAAAATACCCAACTCTGACAAAAGACTGTCAACAAACCTGTCTGTAAAGTTAGTCACTTAATTTTTCCTTACTTAATATTTGTTCAGGCAAACCAGATTTCAAAAGGTCTGATTTCAGAAGGCAAGATAACAGAAACAAAAAGGACTTTGCTTTTGGTCGAGGTAGAGGAAGAGGAGGGCCTGATATGCAACGGTAAGGGCTAAGAGTAGACATTTACTCGTAAATGAATATTTTTAAAA
>NW_022260168.1:742591-774068 GCF_009602425.1 Actinia tenebrosa
TTGCTTTTTTTTTTGTCAAGCAGCCGCGAAAGTTGAGTCAAAATTTACTGTCGCGAACGGCGTTTTCGGGAGTGTTTGAAAAATTCCATTTTTCTCCATAATAAAGCGTTATTTGATCAAACCAACTATACAGCGATTCTTAGGATACATTACCCTAACTAACTTGAAAGTATGAGCGAAATCGATTTTTCGAAGTTTGCCACGGATTTTGAATTTTGCTTGATCGTTACAGACAGTCACTCTTGAATAACAGTTAGACAGTGCTGCAATAAGTTTAAGGTATTTTTGCTGGCAAAGGCTTTGCTTCACACTGTGAAGAGGTTGGGATTTTGGATTTGCTTAGGATCTGGGCTACATAGCAGATTATTCTGCTGGGCTACTAGATTTATAGACTTACCAGCCTGTTACCTAGTATCTGAAAAAGATAGTGTCAAGCACTAAGACTGGTGGGGAAAGCCTTTAGAATATTGAAAAAAACACACACAAATCAGCCCAACCCATGTGGCTGCCAGATTCAAACCCTTACATGAAAGGCAAATGTTTTACCACCACCACCCTCACTGCCAATGAATTAACAAATGTAATATTGTTTTGATCAGATTTGGTGGTCCCCCGATGCGTATGGAGCCACCCAGAGGACCTATGATGAGACCAGGACAACCTGGTCGCCCTGGATTTCCAGGTCATATGATGCACCAAGGACATCCAGGATATCCAGGACATCCAGGAATGCAGGGTCCAAGGTTTGACCATCCTGGGTTACCTCCAAGAATGATGCATCCACCGGAAGATCCTCYACGTCATGGTCCAGCACCCTTTCCTGCTGGTGGTTCAATGTCTGGTCCTTCTGGACCTCCTATGCAAATGAGTAAGTTATCTGCATTTATTGTTATGCAACTCAGTAGTTGCAAGTTGCTTATTTGAGCTTGGTTTTTACTGTTGTCAATTATGTCAATCATACCATTTAATTGCTTGCTTGCTTGCTTGCTTGCTTGCTTGCTTGCTTGCTTGCTTGCTTGCTCGTTTTGTTGTTTTTTTTTTAAATGCTAAAATTTATTTGATATGGTTACTTAACCATCACAGAGCCATTGCTACTTAACTTAAGGAGCCGTTGCACTAACAAAAAATATTTTAATAAACTTTTTTCAGAGCCACCACAAGGAAAGAACATACACATAAACCCACACTTCAAACCAGGACGAGGAATGCCTGAAGGTTAGATATATTATTCCTTTAATAGTTGCCCTGGTCACAGCACTACATTATAAAGAATTCTTGGTTTTCATGTGACGTCATCAAAAAACTAAAATCCAAAGTATTCACTACACGAAACTGTTTGTTGAATATTTTGTCTATAGTGTTATAAGAAAAGTTTTAACAAAATAATTTCTTATTACCGATGTTTGGTTTTAGTTTTATTGCGAAATTTATTTCGACTAAATCATGGGCATAATCATTTGCTTGTATCTTCGTATCTAAAACTTCTTTTAGCTAGAATTTTGGAGATATGTTTTCTGATACTCTTTCGGCCTGTGGAAGTTTTGTTTCATATAAATCCTAGCAAAATATTTGATGACGTAGGTGAAAACCAAGGAAATTGGCCAGTCAACAGAAATGTCCAGCCAAAGTTGGCACTTGTCCAGGTAAATGCCTCTTAGACTGGTCCTCTTGAATGGTCACATTGGTGTACTAAAGATCTTCGGCCCTTAGGCATAAATGATTTGTAATATGCTTCATTTAAGAGCAGGTGTGGCTAAGTTGATAAATTAGTTGGCAGTGAAGGAAGAAGTTGATAGGGCAATCCCCTGTGATCTTGTCTCTATTCTCTGTAGTTTAGTCATTAAATACTTTGAAGCTCACTGAGGGACTAAGCATGCACTAGACCATTAGATGTTGATCTAAAAACTTCTTTGTAATGTTTATGATTCTAGGTCCCCCTGGAGGACGTCCAGGCCCTCCAATGCATTCAGGGCCTGATGGGCCTGGGCCCAGAATGATGCATCTTCATCCTAACCAGGGTCCAGAACAATTACAACCTGGTCCTCCCATGCACGGGCCACAGCACATGGGTGAATCACCTGGGCCCAATATGAGGGGTGGTCCTCAAAGAATGGAGCCAATGAGACCTATGGATTCTGAACCGAGACCAATGCATGATGTTGGCCCCCCTGGACCAAGAGACCAACGTGGTCCACATGATGGACCTCCAAGAATGGACCATGGTCCAAGAATCCCACAAGGGCCTCAATTCCGAGGACAGCTTCCTGGTGGACCAAACATGGCTCCACCTCATCATGGTGGCCCTCAAGGCATGCAGCAAGGGCCCAGAGGTGGTGGTCTTCCTCCAGGTGGGAGGACACTAAGCCCACCACGCCCTCAGGCACACCAAGTTATGCCAGGAATGCATCCCCAACAAAGTGTTGGCAACCTCCCACCACATATGCAGCCGCATGGCCAACAAGGAATGCCGCCTCAGAGAGAGCCACAAGTACCATACAGTGAAGCTGACCGTATTGTTGTGGGAAACAGGGTTATTGTTCCTAATGTTGATCAACCCAATCCAATGCTTGGGCACATGCCGGCAGGATTTGGTGGGCAACCTAATGCAGCTCCAGGTGCTGCAGTTGCAGCAGCAGCAGCAGCAGTAGCTGCAGCATCACGACAGCAATACCCATTCCCACAGCAGTTCCCATTTGATTATTCAATGTATAGTGCAAACTGGCAACAGTTGCTGCAACAGAGGGATGCTTATGCCGCTGCAGCTGCTTATAATATGGAAAGCGAACGAAACAGAGCAGAAACTCCAGTAAGTATTAAAGTGACTCCCATCCAACTTCTTAGCAAAGTGTTTTTCTGTGTTCTGTGTTGGTTTATTCATGAAAAACTAGAGGAAGCCATTTACAGCAATTTTCAGCATTGCATAAAATTACTTAGTAGTTATGAATTGCCAGAAATATTTGTACGTAAGTGCTGCCTGTAGTCAAAAATATTAAAAAGTATTGATTGATTGTTTTTGATTGTCAGCAGCAAAAGACAAATTTCAGCATGGGGCTCGCAGCTACGGGTTTATCTACGGTATTAAAAACTGCTACAGTGTATAACAGCTAGATGTTTTTGTCAAATTTTGCTATATTTTTGACTTACATGGTATCTGTAATGATGATTTCATTGCTTTTTCATAGCGTCACACCAAGAAAAGACGTCACCGTTACACAGATGAAGAAAGTGTTGGAAGTGATCTTAGTAGTTCAAGGTCTTATTCTCGTTCTCCATCAAGATCATACTCCAAGTCGCCTGCAAGGTCCTGGTCAAGGTCAAGGTCTCTGTCTCTTTCTCCTTCAAGGTGGGTAATGTACTGTTATATTTTGACTTTTTGAAGCATTTATACTCCAATTGATGAAAGGTGTGTCCATTATGCTTAGACAGACTGCTCAGACCTGTGTTTGTTGCTTTGTATGTTTTTTACATGAACAAAGAGAGCTGGATTTGAGACCATCGTTTTGGTTTTTCAAAGTGGCTCTTTTTGCTACTAGTGGCCTATCATTAAAAAGAACAATATCACTAGTAAATAAATTTAGAACTCTAGTAGCTGAGATAATCAGAGTGGTATTAGACCATTAGTAGGTTTATGCTCATTAAATGACTGACTGTATATAATATTGTTGACCTCTAGTAAAACCTTACCCATATGGCAACTCATTAAGTAGATTGTTTCTGGATAATTTTCAGTGTCCGATCATCAAGGTCAAGGTCATTTTCCAGGTCACTGTCTGGATCTCCCCAAAGGTACTCTAGACCCTTGAAATCTCGTTATGACCGAAATGACAGGCCCGCCAGAAGTTATGATAGAGGAAGGGCCAGACCGCCACGACACCAGGACCGTCCAAGAGATATACGGCCAAGAGAAAGACCTCCCAGAATGGAAAGAGATAATAGACCCAGAGATCGCAACCTACCACATGACAGAGATTTACGTGATAGGGAAAGGGAAAGAGAACGAGAAAGAGAAAGAGAACAAGAAAGAGAAAAATTAAGGGATCAAAGAAGAGAACGAGAAAGAGAAAGGGATAGAGATAGAGATGCAAAGAGCCATGAAAGAGATAGAGACAGGAACAGAGAAGGTCGAGATAGTGGAAGAGACCAAGATAGGTCTAGAAGAGGTCGTGGGGAGTCAAAGCACTCTGAATCAGGATCTTCAAAGGTGAGTTGATTTTTTATTTCATCTTTATTGTACTTATGTTTGTTTCCAACTTTTAAAACCCTTGCATTTTTGTATTGAAATAATGGTCCTCCTGTTTTGCCTTCTTTTTCTTCATTTCAATTAGACAAAATTCTAAATTCAAATTTATCCTATTAGAATAGCAGGTCTTGCAATCTTTTTTTCGTTTCTTTGATTTTTATTTTAAAAAATTCCTTTTTTGTCAGTAGAGCTCTAGCAATGCCTTGGGCAAAAACTGTATAGAGGCAGACCTCCAATCTATTGAATAACATTACCAATATTTTGTATTGAATAACATTACCAATATTTTGTATTTCACCCTGGCCTGCTCTCAGTCTGACCTCTAGCTCAGCTGGTAGAGCATTGGTAGTACAATTCCGAAGGTTGTGGGTTCAATTCCCAGCRAAGTCGGAAATTAAYTTTTCCGAATTTAATTCCAAGGGCTTTTGCCCAGAATAACCTCGTTCCCAAGCACTATAACTTATCTATATTTCTATATCTTCAATATTTTGTTAATGTTTTAAATTCAGTCTCTAATTTTCAAAGTATTTTTATAATGGTAATTTGCAATGTGTAGTTACTAGAAAAATATCCATACCTCACTCACAGAGGAAATAGGAAATTCTGGAGGACGAGGGCCTGGTCAAGGAAAGAACAAAATTACAGAGTTTGTATGGAAGAAAATTGGGAACTCCTGGGGTAGGGAGGTCCTTTTACAAATTCCCTCAATGGTGTGGGTGTGGAAATTTTCTGGAACGATACAATTTTTGCAGCCCATTTCAGTTTTTCATGTATTTCTCTTTTTTCAATGATTGATTGCATTTTATTTAACAAATAAAACAGCTTTTTCCGTGCTCCGTTCAGTAATAAAGCACACATAAGTGACGTAAGCATGAAAGAGGTGTAAGGAGAAGCACAAGCCGTAGGCGAGTGCTTCTCATACTTCTYGAGTGCTTATGGCTATTTCTAAGCACACAGTTTTCAACCAATCAGTGCACATATACTATCCTAACTATGTAAAAATATCAACTAGTAACAGCTCAACCTTAATCTTGATTGTATAAAGTAATGCTTATCATTAATGTCTTCAGAGGATTGTGGTTGGACCTTCGGAAAGCAAAAGCAAGTCATCCTCTTCTGCAAACCCTGACTCAAAAGCCAGTCGTGTTGTTGTTACCAAGGGATCCAGTGGAGGAAAGCCGACCAATCGTGTGGTCATTGGTTCCTTGCCTGACCTTATCACTCCTAGTAGAGTCAAGGAACTCTTGGCTGGCATCGGACCTATACAGGTTTGTATTCCCAATCAGTGATGGCAGTGGTGATAGTTATGGTAGTGGTGGCGATGGTGGTGGTGATGGTGGTGGCGATGGTGGTGGCGATGGTGGTGGCGATGGCGATGGCGATGGCGTTGGTGATGGTGTGGTGGTGGGGATGGCGATGTTGGTGGTGATGGTGATAATGAAGGCGGTGGTGATAATGGGGATGGTTGTGGTGATAATGAATGTAAATTGGGATGGAAATAATCCCTAATAGCAAACTTGTGTGGTAAAAATGAATGCTGATGAAGAATAGCTTTGGCAAATATTGATGACATTAATATTGAATAGCAGAACTGACAGAAATAATGCTCATAATGCTGTCTGACATTGTTCATGATTGATAATAACATAGATGCTGACAGTGGTTTAAATGATTGTTATTTTAGCAACTTAAAATGTCTACAACCAAACACAAAGCACTGGTAACTTTTGAAAAGAATGAGAATGCATTGGCTTGCCGCCGCAAGTTTCACAGGTATGTTTTGCTTTTGTGTTTTAGATTAATGTTAGGAAACAAAGTTTATGGTTACATTGTGTAGTCTTCACTCTTGATTTCATGTATGCATCTGGAGAACTTTCTATGGTTCTGTACAATCGACATGAGTTTTCTGTCCCATTTGTGGCTCTTCATCTTCCTCTTCCTCTTCCTCTTCCTCTTCCTCTTCTTCTTGCTCACTTCTTATTTAATAAACTTATTCCTAGAACTGTGGTGGATGGCTCACAAGTCACTGTAGATTTTCTTTGAAGCATCAAACAGCATTCTCTCTCCTCTTCTGGAAAAAATCTGGATTCAACACATCTTCTACTCAAGATATGTCCATACATTTAAGTAAAGTAGTTCTCAAAAATGTTTACATCTTAATATGTATTAGTTTCATAATTGCTAATGTGCATCGTGCATGTCTTTCATGTGTGTGTTGTTTATTTTTAGTTTATGTTTTATATAATGTCTTTCTTCTTTTAGTTGATGTGTCTGTGTTTTGTATGACTGTTTGTCATTTTCTTCCAACAAGGCATGGGTCTTAGAAGCTGTTTTTTGCATATTTTTATTATCAAAAAACACCACAAATTTAAGGTGTACTCCATGACCTATGGAGGCCCATTATTGGCCAACATGTCAGCCTTTTAATGAGTAGTGGATAGTTAATTTATCTATTGATATAAAATTATTAATGATTAGTGTTAAATATTAATCATTTAGCAGCTGTTCAACAAGCAAGCATTTCATAGCTAACACTTTGGCTGACACAAAATGGCAGCCATAAAGTAAAATCGCTCTATTCTTTAAATCAATGAGCACTTCATGCAAAAGCCTCAAATCTTTCGCTTTATTCTTAGTACACTGTAGTATCTTAAATACTATAGGCATATAGCTAAACTATACTTGGGATCAAAAAAGTATTTCCAATTTTATGAACGACTGGTTTTCTACATTGAATTTAGTTTTACAAGCACTTCAACATTACATCTTAAGAGAGAGAATTATTAATAAAATTTTAAAAGATTTTTGAAATTTTTCAATGCATTTGCTGCGTATCTAATTCATCTCTCATGACTTTTTTCCCCACCAAAAAAATAACCAGTGAAGGGCCGAGAACTTGAAAAATAGATTTATTTTTCAAAATTTTCTAGCACAAGTTACTTGATTGTTTAATTTTGTCATGATAAAAATATTTAGAAAATGATCCACTTTACCTCAATATTACCTCATTATGATTTTCTGTCTTAGCAATGCATTTACATTTACATCTTAGAGCAATTTTACTTGACCAACATATGAGTGTTAATATAACAGGCAGTAGTGGACTTTGGTATATATTTTGTTGATAAACATCAATTGTTACATGTAAATATTCTCTGATTTTGTTATCATAAAAACTGATGTTGTTTGTTTTACAAGTAAGATTGCTCTATATGTTGATGCAAYTCTAGTAAAATTGAATGGATTGAGTAAAGTAGGTGACCTTTTCTGAACTATGGGGTTYGATTCTTGTGTCCAAGACAGACCAGAATGCCAAATGGAAATTGCCTGTGATACAAACTAAGCTAAATCCTATTCTGAGATAGCAAAGATGGTGCATTGTTTGTACCCAAGCTAGAGCAGAATGTACCTTGTTTGCAAATCTTTTATGATAAAGTTTATGAAATTAAGAAAAGAAGATTCAGAGAAAGAGCCATAATTTCAATGAAAAAAAAAAACATTTAGAAAATTGGGTTGGAGGAGTGAAGGCATCAGTTTCAAGTGATTAGGTGAATAGCTTGCACTGTAGGTATTTCAACATTTCAACATCTTTGCAATGGATTCTCTACAACATTGCCATAAAAAAGGCTATTTTTGAGTGTCACACAGTGGGATGTTTCATGTGATGTTGCAGAAGTAGAAATTACTTTTACTAGTACTTCTGAGACATCACATGTAACATCACACGATGCATGTGTCCACTGGCACCTTAACTTAACTGTACTTCATTTTCATTGATGCATTTTCACAAAGATGAACTTCACAACAAGAGTATGGATCCAATCAGATTTGGAATGACTGAATGTGCCATACCTGTAGGTAATCTTCACTCTGGCTTGTAAAGTCATGCCATATCTGATGATGTTTTTGGTTCAGTATTACAGCCACTGAACTCAAATCTATATGTAAGCCCTTTCATKGTCATTTGATAGGCTTTCCAGGGGGCTGGTTTCCACCCATAAGAACTGCCATTTGAAATAATCTATGGTGAACAATTTGCAAAGTCCTAAGGCAGAATAAGGAACATTGGTTGAATGGTTTGTGGGGACCCTGCTTATAGCATGGTTGACACAGATACAAAAATGTTTCAGCCAATCTTTCTATATCATTCTGTACCTCTTTTTGGTCAATAACCTCTTTGTATCAAGAATTCTAAAACATCTCTCAAAAAAATGTGCACTCTTATATTCGTCAATACYGTTTCATATAAATCAACATAGATTGCCTACATCTGCGGCATTTCCTAGCAATTGTGTATTGAACTTATTAGGCATTACAGTAAACGCTTGCAGCTTTTAGCCAATATAAAACCTCAACTTGTCCATCAGACCAATGTGACCACTGCTTTCATTGCTACATGCTGAAACAAATTATTATCATATAGTAACCAAATTTCAATTCTTTTTTTTGTATTCATTATTTTATTTAACCTATTAGTAGGATTAAACTAAAATTATTAGATCTCCTCCTCATGGTCTATGAGTCAGTAACCCCTTTGACCTTCGGCCTTGTGGGCTATTGACTCGTAGACCATTCAGGTTGCAGGTCTAATGGTTAAATAGACCTTGACCATTAACCTGCAAGTGCATTTAGTCTCAATCAGCAAGTACCAATAGAAAGTTGGTTAGAACTGCAAGGTTCCACACTTACTTGTCTACAATACATCAAAGTGTATTCCATTACATTTATAAGGCTTTGTATCAATAAGTTTCATGCTGTCTTCATGCTATAGTGCTGTATTTAATACCATTCAGACCATGCTTCTGGCATTATTTTGCTGCTGTGCTGTGCAGCCCTGCCTTGTTGGAAATTTGTGGTGTGACTGTTTTTTGTACTGTAACTTTTATTATTTGTACATTGTGTTGATTTTGTGCTGCCAACTAGTTGAATTGTTTTTAGCAGCTAAAAATTTTGAGACAACCTAACTAGAATAGACTATACTACTTGATAATAAGAAACAAGTTTGTATTGCTGCAATGATAATTAAGAAATTACATGCAAGAAAAAAGAAACAACATAGAATGGAACCTTGGAGAATGAGAAACACCTATAAAATGGATGGAAGGATGAAGAATATGAAATGGAATCAATGGAAATGAATGGATAATGGTTAACATCTCATAATACAATGGAAAATATGGTGTGGAAATGTCACTCAATGGATGGATGGATTTCATTATTTTTCAATGGACAGTATCATTCTAAAACCAGGACTTCTAACTTGTAAGCAAGCTGGATCATATGGATCAATGGACATTGAAGTAAGCAACATATGTACTGTAAGTTAATTTTATTGTTTTGAGAGGTTCTTAGAGGTTCTTTTCTATGTTAGAACTAGAAACATATAACCACAGCCGAATGTATTGCTTATTATTACCAGTATCAATATACCAAAACACATAAAAAAAAGTTTCCAAAAACTTGATTATTTGCCATTCTTCTTACTACTAGTTGATCCTGGGTAACTGCATATTATTATTCTATTAATAATAATTATTATAATGGATTGTGTTCTAAAAAATAATATTATTGAGTTGGTCCAAACCATTTTTACAAAAAAGTTATTGTCTGGATTTTGACTATGGTATTTAATAATGACTCGTATCTGTCAATGTGTGGCATCCTCTTTCATTGGAAGTATAACTTCAAAACTAGTAGAGTATATGTAGGCTTTATTGTTTGTTGCTAATCATGAAGCTGATTYTGACTTTATTTGCCAAAGATTATGATTTGGTTTTAACACAGTCATAATTTAGAGACTGCATCATCAATTTTTGTCATTTTATAAGAAGGCTTGTCCAAAGCAAGGTTGTTTTATTTTCTACTCCCAAGGTATTTGAAACCTGTATTTTGTTACGGAGGGCACAGTCAATGAATTCTGATTAGCTGGGTTTTGTCATACTTCAATCAAGGAACATTTATACTTTACACAGTCTTGATTATTAGTATGTAGATTTGATTAAGACTTGTGTCCTCTGTGGTTTGACTCAAAAATACTTGCTAAAAGATAAATTTCTGGGTGCTTATAAAATTGAAAAATTATTAATTAAAGAGCTCTTTTCAAGTTTCTGCCAACCAGACAACTCCAAACACATATAGCATGTTTTCTCATTTTTTGTTGCAAGTTTATCAATTTTAAAGTCTGTGTTAGTTTGATGACAGAAACCCAGTTCAGTTCAAGTTGTGAAGGTAGGCAAAACATGAAAAGTGGTCTCATCTCTTTCAACGTTCACAAATTGTCATTTGGTACTTTGCAACATGGGCAACGTTTAAGGAAAACTTTGCAAACACCAGCTGCAACATTCGTTTTTAAATCAAATTGCCACATACATGTAGCCTTCCCATTCCTCAAAAGGGTGAATCAAAGCAATACCTTTTTTTTGCTGATAGAATGCATCAATGAACTTTTGCAGGTAGTGCTTTTCTATATTTTTTATTGTCTAATAATTTTGTCAATTAAAACCAAAAGGTTAACTCACTTGATGGGAAGCAAGGGTATCTATTTTTCTAGACATGAATATGCATGTAGGGCAAAAATCAACATCACGTACCACTTAGTTAATGGTAGTAGGGAGTAAGAGATTGTGTGTATATCAACCTCTCAAAACTCATTTCATTATGCAGGTTTCCTGTATTATGCTTTTAATGAAGTTTCTCTATTTCTAAATCAATTGTTCCATGTAGCTTTTCAATAATGTAAGTTTTCCGAGAATTTTTTTTTACAAGTAAATTATTTTTGGATTAAATTTTGTATTTGCACGGGATAGATAATTTAGATAGACAAAATTTAATAATGACCTTTAGATATTAATGAAGTTGAAGTGCCAGCTTCTTTTTTTCTTCTTTTGATGAGCTACAATTTTAATCTTAAGAGAATCAGGGCATAGGCTAGGGGTTTTTCTTGCAAGTGCTATTTTAGTATTTTACGGGTCATTAAGAATCTTGCTTAAGGTGGCTGCCTACTTTTGAACGTTCGAATTGAGCCCACGATGAGCGCGCGCTCAAAAACCGCTGAAAAATCTACAAGATTTTATTGAAGAACCATACACGTTTTGAGCTTCAACAGGACAAAACCCTCAAATTTTGCACGGGACTATATTTTTTAATAGCGCATTTGAAAAAACTCCTAAAAATCTAGGTTATATCAACATTTAAAAAAAAGTTTAAATCAGTAACACATGAAAAAATAGATTTTTGTAGGGATTTTTGTTCGACTTTATGAGATTTTTTAAGAGCACCGAAACTACAAAATATGACAAATCAATGTATCTCTTTGTCTTTTTGTTGAAAATATCCATGTATTATTGTAGAATGATTGACTAGCCTTCATTCGTGCAATCATATAGTCTGCAAATAACTATTATCTTATAAATCTTAATTTTTTTCTAATCACTTCCGGTGGCACAAGTTTTACTCCAAAAGCTCGTGCGTAGGCTCCCATTAAATGCTGATTATCTCAAAAACGAGCTTGGGACACCCTATTTTTCTTTCCAGATTTGGAATCAGCATTAAATTTCAATTCGGAAAATCAAAGTTTTAAAAAAAGTTTAAATCAATTTCCAAAAGTAGGCAGTCACCTTAAGAAAAGCTTGCTCTTACTTTCCCCCAAAATTAAAAAACACAGGGAGGGGAGGGGAGGGGAAGGGAGGTGGAAGGGAGGGGAGGGATGGGAGGGAAAAAAGGAAGGCATTTGGTAATGAAAGAGTTGTATAGCGCATATGCATGCATGCAAAAGGTATTAATTGTGGTACAATTTTCATTTAAAATAACTAATTTATTATTGTAGTCTGCATTCCTATTTAAGGGGAAAACAGGTTTTTTTAACTGGGGGACAGGAATAAGGTGTGCATAAAATTTTTGACCATTTGATTTTAAAACAAAGCCATTTGTAATGTAGACTTTGTCTCTAAATATTAATTTATATAAAAAGATTCTATGAATTTTCTATAAGTCAATGAGAGAGTATGTTGAGTCCAAAAATTGAAAAGAATTTAGTGGACTTTGAAATCTAGATGTTCATTTTCACCTTTCTTAACAGTTTGCTATAACATCCAACTATATTTTTATAAAAGTTTTTTATAAAAATTTTTTTTTTTTTTTTTTTTTTAATATTGCAAAAATATTTATAAATATGTTATAAATAAGTATATCTTTTGAAAATATCTTTTGAAAATGAAATTTTTAGTGTAAATGTTTCTATATTTAATTAATTAATATATTATATATGTGTATTATATTTTTATTAGAAAAAAGTATTTTTATGGGCATAATTTGATATAAATATTGCATATTGCTTAGCGATGACAAGTTTATAGTAAACTTAATGGTTATCTGTATCAGATGAAACTAGAAAATGGTTTACTTACACCAAAGGTCAATTTATGGTGTAATGATGTAAAGTTTACATCATTCAGTGTTTACGCATAGACGTTTCTATCCCTGATCATAGAAGGTCCATGATCAGGGAACAATGTCTATGTGTAAAGACAGAGAAAACAAGTAAAAAAATATTAATTTTAACGGTAGTTAAATGTTGTTTGTGAATTGTAACATCAGTGATCAAAGCAAGGTGTTAGCGTGGAGTGACAACCCCCATGAGAATACTTGTACTGTCAGTAACACATTATTTGTATTAGAAGATGAAAAGTGGTGTATGGTGGAAATGTTATTTATGTACTTATTGACTGGTGAGTGGGAGGGCTGGACATTAAAAGGGTTTGGTTTGAGTAACTCAGTCAATGAGTACATAAGGAGTACATAACATTTCCACCATATATTATTTAGCATTTTATCATATGACCCAATTTTTGTTGTAAACAAGGCTGAAAAGTCCTTAACAAATTGATAAATACAGCGCATGTAAACCAAGGAGGGCAGGACAGGTTTTTCTGACCCGTCAACATGTCTCCCCCATGACAGAACTTTTTCTGAGGTTTTGTTAGAGTGCACAAGCAGGCCCGTAACGGTCATATGATAAAATGCAATTATTCATAGCAGTCATATAAAATAAGATTTTTATTATTTCATATGGTTGCCATGAATAATTTCATTTCACATGATCATATTTTTGATTAGCCGTCTTAAAACTTTAGGGGGAGGGGAGGCCAAATGTATTACGGATGACACAATACTTTTTATTTGATTGTTATGACTTCGCTTTGTCTCACATTTGCAAAGTTATTGCTCCTAAAAATTAACAATTTTGAACAGCTTTTCTGTGTTTTTATAGTAATATAGTGAAAAGAAAGTGCTTATAAAAACAAAAAAGAAATGTAAGGAGATGTGCTATCCATCAGGCCAATGCTTCTTACACTTCTTCTTAAGAGCGTTTTTGGTACTTCCTTGCTGCACATTTAAAACACATACATGGATGGATAAAAACACATTTAAAACTGCTATTTCCTCTTGTTTTGAGCGCTCTGGACAAATGATATAATGTACTTAATAATATGTATTTATTTAAGTAGATATTTTGTGTATTTTAAAAAGGAATGTCAAACAATCTTTTATGCCATGCAGATATAACTATATCATGATCACGATCATGTTTTGTTGACCAGAAAACAATAGGTCCTATGTATGCTGAGGTTTTATTTGGCTTGTCGTATTCGGCTTGTCAGTTATTTTATGAAAATAGCATATCTGACAGAAGTAACCTCAAGTTTGAACCAGTTGTTTTATGGTCACTTCCCATGACTTTTACAAGTGTCAGCTTGTTTTTATTTTTCTTAATGACACACTTTAAAAATCTGATTTACAGCTCTAAGCATGAAGTACTTAGTCCCGGTGCGCAGCTTGAATTTGTCGTAACAATGTTTTAAACCTCCTGATAATAACACACCAGTTTGATACATTAATTAGTGAAACAGATTTGGGATATAATATGCCATGACTGTTTAAGGGGTGCATGTATTTATAATTTCATAGCTACAATTTAGCATTTATGAAATGAAAGAAGGATTATCCATTATGACATATTTGCCAACATGATGGGTATAGCATGCATTTATGGCTCCCATGCATATACACCAATTTCCAAAATCGTTGTCACACCAAGAGCCTCAAGTAACAAGCCAAGGCTCCAGAGAACGCCGGTACTTTTAATTATAATTATTGATTTATTCATGGTTCATGCAAGTGGCTATAGCTCTCCACTAATTATCATCTCAAGCATCTTTGCTTGGAGCAATTTGTGAAATCAATAATGAAGATGCACCATGAATAAACTCATTACAGCTAAAAGTACCAGCGTTCTCTGCGGTCTTGGTTTGTTGCTTGAGGCTTTTGGTGCAAAAATGATTTCTGAAATAGGTGTGTATTGCCATTGCCTTTAAATACTGCATCCCAAGAAAGGACACGTCAGCATCAGTCTTGCTTTTCTTTGCACTTTTTTGTCTTTGCATGCATGGCTGCACCTGAAACCTAGATGCCTGTCATAGCACATGCCATTGACAAGATTATCCTAGTTTTTGTTTGCAGCCTCTGGTCAGAATATTAAAATTTGATTGGCTCCTGAAAGACGTTTTAAGAGTCAGATCACAATAACGTTAAAAGCACTTGTTGGCCACAGTTGAAGAGTGTTATTAATAGCAACTCTCATTTCCATTAATGCATTATTAGCAAATTTTTGTTTTTCCTAAGTTTTGCACTAAGTAAAATTTTCAGAATGTTTCTACCTCCTGGCCCATTTGCTTTGCTCTACAAAATTTTTACTTACAGTTGTAGAGACTATTTTAACTTGGGCATGATATTTTCCCATTTCAGACCATGTGTCATTTCTTGGATAGAACAAGATTCTTTGTTTGAGTGAGTAATATGCAACTGTTAAACAAAGAAATGACTATAGGGAATGACACTTGGTCTGAAAATGGAAAACATTGCCCAAGCTAAAGGAGTATTGTGTAAAAATTGATAACAGCTGCAATTTCAGATTGAATTTTCAGTCATAGTATAAATTATCATGGTTTGTAGATTAAATTTCAATTATATCACATAATTGCAGTAACCAGGAGCTCTTCACACTATGCAACAAAAAGGCATGGTACGTTCATAGTTCATAACTTATACACATAATTTAGCCTCTACTCACTAATTGACTGTAGATAATTTTCTTTGTTATAAGCACAGTGCTGTAAATGTTGTGTGATGCCGTTGCATGTGTTTGTTGTGAGTGTCCATGTCTGAGTAAACTTACGGACAGTCCGTATTATAGTCTATAATATATAGTTTAATATAATTTTATAATAATGTAAATAGAAAAAATATTTATAATTTTATATTTTATAGCGTATGCACAGAATGTTGCAGTTTTGTGGTACACAAGATGGCATATCTGTAGTAGTATATTCCAGAATTACAACAAAATCAAACATTCATTTTTTTTGCACACATTTTATTATTTTGTAAAACCTTTTTTTTTTTTGCTTTAACTAGAGTGGATGCAATTAAACCGTGAAATAAATTAATCAAACTAAATACTAACCTAATAGTATCTATTTAGTGACTAATAGTCACTATTACTCAACCAGAATATTTATTAAACAAAAGACACAAATGGTCTCTTGTGTATTTGTCTTTGTATGATGAATGTTCTGGTTGAGTGATAGCAACTATTAGTCACTAAATAGATACTATTGTTAGTATTTAGTTTGTTTTATTTCACAGTTTAATTGCATCGACTCTATAATAATAACAATACTAAATAGTGCACTTTCATGTAAGAATTGCAGGACAATTCTAACAAGGAAACGATATCATCATTAATGCTATTATTTCTAACATGGAATCAATATCATCATTAATGCTATTATTTTTGATATAATAATAATACTAAATAGTGCACTTAGATGTAAGAATTGCAGGACAATATTTCTAACATGGATTTTACAATAACTTACAAATTTCTTGCGCTCTGATTGGTTATTTTTATCATCAATAAGAGGACAGACAGATAAAGCTGATGTCAACGAGCGTGCGCTTTTTCCATTGGTTGTTTTGATCACTAAAATTGAGAAGTTATTATCGTTTTTGTTATTGTAAAAAACAAATTGACATCATCATATTATTATAGATACTAGATAAATTCAAAAAATGCCTTGTATATACCATAAATCATTTCCCAAAAATGTTTGCACAGCCTCAAGATGTGATTTTGTTCRCAATATGCTCAGCATAACATATAAGCTACTAATAATATTACTTCATGGGTTTTATCTGCCATGCTTGTTGTGTATTAGGAATATAAAACGGCGCACATGTCTATATACTGTGATATAAACAGGATGGGAGCTGCAGAGCAAGAGAGAAGTCGTAGAGCTTTGACTTCTCGAGTGCTCTACAGCTCCCAGAGTGTTTATATCACAGTACATAGACACAAGCGGACGTTTTATATCACTTTTATAAAATACTTTTAAATGATTTTGTGCAAGCCTGTCTCTGATATAAACACTTTAGACAGTCAATCAGCGCACGCATTATATATCAAATATTTTATAAATTGTGCTGTTGCGTTTGTTGCGACCTCATGTCTACCACATGAAGTATTATAGTGGCCAAATACCTTTTCACAAAGAGTCACTTATAACTCATTCATTCATAGCACCACATCAAATCTATTATTTCAATGCTGTGCTGCTATTTCGTTATTTTGTATTTGCCATTCAGCATCATATATGTGCCCCGGTCATAATGCAAGACATTCATGCCATAATACTGAAGTAAAATAGGCCATTCATTATCATTTTTACTTTAAACTAAAATAAATATATGAAGAAGTCTCTACCAGTTTTAACTTTTATTCATCAGGAGAATAACTTTTCTGATTGTTTCGCAAGTGCAATCTGATAATTCATTATATTGTTTCACTCGTCTTCTATTAATCTCAAAGAAGCAGCTGAATTTTTCCCMAAAAAAAATAGCAGTCACTGTGATATTTGCAACAAAATTGCACCAAATTTATTTAATAAGTGGAAAAATAATTCTCATTTTTAGAGATAATGTTAAATTCTTATTTCATGGAATGCGTGAAATTGAATTGTTAGCTGCAACCCTCTTTGAAAATATACTCCAAGTGGCTGGGAACTGATTTTACAATTTGAGATTTGGCTTGTGATTGGAACTAAAGTTTAAAGGAAATTGATAATAACCTCATGGTACATAGCATTGTGGGGACAAAAAGTGAAAGGGCATTTTGATTCCCCATTCTTTCCCACAATCCTAAGCACCAAGAATTTGTTACCAATCTTCCTTTTGAGCTTAGTAAATTAAAGCTGAATAAAAATATCGAGTCCAATTTTGTTTTGGAACCCCCTAGATGATGAATAGACCTATCCCGAATTCACTTGACTGGTCACGAAACAATGGTTTCAAGTCGAGATTGAACTAACTTGATGAATAAAAGAATCAAGTTCAATTTCGACTTCAAAACATTGTTTYGTGGTCAGTCAAACGAATTCGGGATAGGTCTATTACCAAACTAAAGCAGCATTGAATTTTGTTGTTTAATGCTATGTGTAAATTAAATAACAAATGAAATTCTTCTACTTGGAGTTCCTACTTGAAAGAAAATGCTGGAATTATAATCTATTCAAAATTTAATAAATAACTCAATTATTACTATTTATAAAAAGGTAAAAAAAGAGATTATTAAATAAATAGACATGATGATAGATATTTAAGACAATTGTATTAAAAATCTTTGTTGTGAATGAATAAGTGTTAGAATCTTTACTGTTTGTATATTGATTTACTATGAATACACAATATTCTCAGGTACAGAATCCTACATCAATCGGAAACCAAGTTCATCAGCAGGTGCTAGTCCCACTAAAAAAGAAAAGTCAAAATTTCCCCATTAGTACCATTACAAAATCAAAAAGTTTGATATTTTATATCTTTCATTATTAGAGCATGCGCACTTCAGAAATAATATATTCTTTAATGAAATATTCTTGTCAGATGTTACTGTGAGTGTCTTCTTACTTTCTTGCTATAGGAGATGCTGCTAGCCTTGAAATTTGTACTCATCCAAGAATTTTGAAATCTTAGTTAATATTTTAATTCCCAGTGCTTCTAATGAAACATCTAAGGCCTCCCAAGCGAATTATACAGGTACTTTATCATATACAAACAAATGGAATTTCATGGGATGGCTAGCTAGAATATCAGAGTCCAATGAAACAGTGAAAATTGGAACTATTTTTCTTATCAAAGAAATATGTGTTAGTTGACCTACCTTTTTGTTTTCTGGCATTAACCATGTCTCCTTGAGTGAGTGGTGCTCCGCCACCAGGACGGCCCCAGATGTGATTCATAGTGTTCACATGCTGTAAAGGAAAAAGTTTCATCTTGTAAAAAATGTGCTCCATTTTACACATCAAGTCTTATTCACTTATTTCTGCTAAATATCTGTATTTTGAATTCTTTTATGCTACAGTTAAAAATGGAAAAAATCTGTTGATGGATTTCTGGCTAATAGGCCCCTTGCATGTGATAATGTCCAAGCAGCTCAATTTGGAGGACAAAACAAAAAACATTCCATACAATCGCCTGAGAATTGAAAACCTATTGTTATGTCCTTCAAATTGAGTTGCATTCCATTGTGCTGTAAGGGGTCTATAGACGATCTTTTTTGGAAAAAAGGTGGATGGAGATTAAATGTATAGTGGTTATGTACTGTTTAATAAATGAGCAGGAGTGTTTTATCTGGTATGAAACATGAGGCGTAGCCGAGTGGTTTTAGACCCGATAAAACACGATCTGCGAGTTTATTGAACGGCTTAAAAAACTCCTGATATATGTTCTCATATTGTACCAAATTCTTTACGAAATGAACCAAGTTTGATAGAGAAAATCCAAGTTGAAGTTTATGCAAATTAAGACGAATCTATATCAGATATAAAACCTCCTTCATGGTCATGATTTCTATTGTGTTTCCTTCATGAATTATTAATGAGTTTTTTAAAACTGGTTTAAAGGAGAATCATTATTTACTAACCTTCTGAGAAGTATTCTTATCAAATTCTTTTTCTCTGTCTCTCTGCTGTTGTCGTTCTCTTGCAAGTGCCTCCAAGTCACTATGATAGAGTTCACTAAGTTCATTCTTTTGACGTCGGATGTTTAATTTCTGTTGTGTTACATCAGATGTCTGCTTGTGTGCGGCTACTATCTCTTTGGTTACTGGATCAAACTTTGGTTGACCAACAACACCAGTTCTTAACCATGATGCTACATCTTCACCACTCTGGAAATAAAAGTGCACCAATGAGGACTAGTGAGTACCTACCAAATCATGGGGTTAAATCAAGTAATGCTTCAATCACTGTTGTCCTATGAAGTCATGCAGCCATGTTCAATATTATTCCAGGACTATAGCCCTCTCTCTCAAGCCCCTACCTTCACACATTCATTTATGGCCTACTTTTGAGCTTTCATTTTGAGACATCTCTTCTCTGTGTGAATTTCTAGGTCAGAAACTTCCTGTCCAAACTTCAAACTTTCTTGCCATGATAATTTAATTTATCTTTGGATGGTTCTTACCTTTCTGAGTTCAGCGTCTTCAGCCTTTCTTTGCATATGAGCCCGTTCTTGCATGTCCTCTGGAAGAGAAAAATATGGGGACAGTTGGACAGATGAGTGATACAAGACAGACCAAAACAAGAGACATTTATTTGATTTGATTCTAAAAAAGACTTACGAAGAGTCTTCAAGTACGACTGCTTGGCAATTAACTCATTTCTGGTGGTGTTTGGTGAATACTCCTGCAATGACATTGGAAAATCACATTCAAATACTGATAATAATATTGACTTAAACGTCTAGAATAGAGTTACCAGGTGCCCATATTACTTTTTTGTTAATTAGTGAGATGTTTCCAGCGAATAACATGGAACAGGTATTTTTTAGTTATTGTAAATAGCAGTTAAGGGTCATTCAAAACAGATTTTTCCATTTTCTGGTTAATTAATTCCCAAAAAAGGATAAGCTTGTCATGGTAGCATGCATGGCACTGTAAGAATATTATACTTGCCCTGGTTTCATGTTCCACTTTCCCCATGATGCTGGTTTTGACTCTTCCATCAGAGTCTCTTACTGGTGCCCCTGCTCCAGGCTTACCAAAGGGGTTGTATGAATCACGGCCACCTTTGGGGCTGAAGTCACGAGAAAAATTATCTGTGGAGAAACATATAATAATTAATCTACTGAACTTTTGCCACATAATGCTTCAATCTGTACTTTGAAATCCATCATTGAAATGAGCCAAGCAATAACAAGCCATTAGTTTGCTCAAATTCTTGGAACATAGGGTCAGTGTATTTGTGAGACCATGAGTGATCATTGACTGTCTATCATATTTATTTAGCTTCTGCCATAATGTTGAAGGGATGTTGCTACCAGTGGCAGTGCACCAAAAAATTGTTACTTCATCAGTCATTTAAAACACAATTCTTTCTTACCTCCAAATGTGGTTCTAGTCAGTGTTTGTGCCTTCCTAGTCCTGATATTTCCATCTTGATCTTTGTTGGGTGCACCAGCTCCTGGTCTTCCAAGTAGCATGCCAATTCCATCCTACAGAATTGAAATTAAACACAATCAATCTAATAATATGACTTTCTTCAGAAAATACACACTAAAGCTTGTATCTCCCAGCATTATTTTTGTTGCTAGTGTCAATGAGTTGTTTTTCTTACCATATCATTTGTATCAGGTTTGTTTGGTCTGATGACTCTACCATTCTTGTCTCTTAAGGCAGTACCATAGCCTTTACCCCACGGATCAAAACTTTCATTCTAAAAAAAGCCATAACTATTAATTATGAAATCTATCATCTCCACGTTGGGGGAGGAATGATGCTAGATCAGCTGTTATTAATGTAACAGCTGAGGCTGCAATRTGAGATATACTTTTGTTTTAAGAATCATACAAGTGAGGCTATCATGCCAATACAATGCTTGTCTCATTTGCATCTCATTTCCATCCATACGTAAAATCTGCTATTTACTATAGGGAATATTTGCTGCAATGACACTAAAGGTTATAGAAATTTTTTTTAAATATAACTTTAAAATACTAATTGCTCTTCCATAGACCAGGGTTAAGAATTCACCCCATACAAGTTTACAACACCCAACTTGCACGTTAAAGGATATGGAAAATTTGTTGTAAATAAGAGAACAATACACCAAACAATCAATTGTCACCAGAATATTCTCTCTAATAACCCAGTGTCTATATATTTAATATTGCTTATCTACTAACAGTCGTCACAAAGACTTTAAGAGGATATTATTATGTTTTCCATTATTACGAATAATTATAATTATAAAGTTACCACTTACATGTCGAAACCGTGAATCAGATTCTGAAACAGCAGAAAGATAAAAGAGAAGTTAGACCAGGAAGCAGTGTTAATACAACAGTTTATTTATTCATTTATGTATTCATGATCATTATTTTCTTTATTATTGGTGTGAAAACATTTTGACACTTCATTATAACAAAACAATCTGCTAAGTAGCTGTGATAGAATTAACAGATCTGAAGATTACTATTGACGGTACCTTTTTCTTTAATATCATTATATGCATGGGGATGACGAGACTCAACGTGTCTTAGTTCCTCAATATCTTTTGATAGAGTCGTGGGAAAGGAAGACTTCAGTTGACCTGGGAAGAGGAAAGATAGAAAATATGAAAATCACCATTGTTTTTATTATTGATACATGCTAATTGAGACAACAGTAGTGACATGGGAAATGGGCAATACACTACTGTCAATCAAATAAAACATATACTGAGTAGTCTCCCAATCATGTTATTCCATTCAAATGATGAGAATGTTTGATGATTCAGTGTCCAAGGAGACAGTTGGATTGAGACCAATCACAATGGAGTAGCACCATTTTGACCTCGTTTGTGATCAGGGATAAATATTTACCTTTATCATTTCTTATTGGAGCACCACCACCAGGCTTTCCGAAAGGATCTTGGCTTATCTAGTGAAAAAAAATAGAAGATTTACAGGGCCGTAACCAGAACTTTTACAGGGAGGGTGCACATCCAATAAAATCGGACCATTGATCGTTTCTTTTAAGAAAGCAGAACCAAAAAAAAAAAAGGTAACCAAAAGAAAGCAGAACCAAAAAAAAAAAGAGATGGATGAGCGGACCTTAAGCTTTTATGGGGGGTGCACGTGCACCCTGTGCTCCCCCCCTAGTTATGACCCTGATTTATCATCATCTAATGATAATGCTTTATTGGTACTGACTAATTACCACAGTCTGTTTTCATTGCTACACTGATTTAGAAAACAGTTCACAACAGGGAATTGGGCAATAAATTGCCATCAATCAAATATATTGTTCAGTACCAAGTTACTTACTCTGATTGACAGCAGTGTGTTGCCTGTTGCAACTGTTGTGTCAATCAATTCATAACAATGAAAGCAGCAGTAAATATTTTCCAGGATGCTCAGATTATCACTACTCACATGCTGCAGCTCTTTCTCAAAACTTTGTTGACGTTCAATTTCTTTCCTTGCTTTTACTTCATCCATAAAGTTGTCTAAATGAATTAATTAGTTAAATACATAAATTCATTGAACTGCCGTCTTGCATAAAACTGGCACCTTAACAACAACAATAGGTTCTGGGTGTGGATTAATGGGGTTGCAACTCCCCACAAAAGTTTGGTTTAATTTAAAAATTTAGATGTTCATGACAGCTGCTTTTTCCAAAACTTCTAAATCACCTGGGAGCTTCACATTGTGCACCGTGTATTCTGCCATTAGCTACTGTAGCTCAATGCAATAACTCACCAAGATCCCTGCGATACCCAGAATCTTTTTTGTACCTCTGTAAAACAATATGAACATGTCATTAAAACGATGACACTTCAAGCCTTATTAACTTAGAAATCAGACTGATTATAGATCTAGCTCACCAAGTTAGGGTCTATATCACCACTCTGGCTATAAACTGGAAATCTTAGTTCTGGATCTCCTCGCATTGAAGTTATAGGTTTTCCGGATTCTGTTCTCTTGGGTGCACCACCACCTCCTCTTTGCATAGTACCAAAAGGAGCAGACTCCTTGAGATCAAAATAATAAGAGAATTTAATATTAATTTTATACAAAAATTACAAGCCAGCTAGTGTGCATATGTTTTTTAAAGAGTTATAATAATCTTGCTTGAATATAATGATAGGTACTCATTCGATGAGTGGGAAAATAGTTGGCTTGAGTTTATGCATTTATGCTTATGTTTACGGACCAAGAGCCAAATATATCTTCCCAACCTAACAAGTTTTTCCAGCCCGCTAACGTAAAATTGTCAGACCCCATCAAGTGACTATTTTTTAAAGGTTGTATATAATGCACAAGCAGGGCCTGATGGGTTATATTATGGTAATAGTCTATTTATCTATACCTGTCATACATGTATGTAGTATTTGGGCAATTTGATAACATTTTCAAAAGGTTTGATCATAATTACCTCATCTTGCAGTGTTCTGATAGACTTGGTACGTCTTGTTTCCCACTTATCAGTATTAGACTAAATTTTTAAAAAATAGTTTAATGCAATTTTATAGTATTATCTACAAACATACGTCAAGCACAGAAAAATTTGGGAGCACTATTCTAGCATTATTACTTACCAAGGGAGCCCCACCTCCAGGTCGACCCCATGGCTCAAATGATCGTAACATTTCAAGATCCTAGAAAGAAAGAAATGAAAACATCAAATTTCTTAGAAAGAAATGAGAATTAAATGGCATATCCTACCCTTTTCTTTTCAGTTTGTATTTCTTCCCATTGTTTCCTTTTTTCTTTCCTATGTTTTTCAAGGAATTCATCTAGAAAAACAAGTACAATAATAATGATATCAGTTTCTTTGCAAACTCTTGAGAATAATTGTATTATATTGCAAGGTTTAAATGCTCAGCTTATAATTCATTCTTCAATATTAATCTGCAGCTATCATATTTATTCATATATGATATAGTATTTTTATGTATGCTTAATTAATTACCTTGATCAAATGCTAGTTGCTTGTTTTTATAGGCTTGGTCTTCAAAACTAAACAATTAAAGCAACAATAATAGAGTCAGAGAGATATTTACGTGCATGTTTTACATGCATATTCATTCATTTTTCAGTGTTTAAGGGTGTTGTCCTAAGATGTCTGCCACTTTGGAAAATGCATGTAACCTCCTACAAGAGTGTGTCCTAAGGCACCTGTCCCAGATTCCCCTCCCCCTCCCCTCCCTCTTCGCAGGTTATTTGTGATGTTTATCTGAATTGGGGAATGGGAGGGAAAGATTTATTTTCTTTGTGTGAGAAAAGGAGTACTCGTGTCACCAATTTATTACACCTAATTAGGTGCCTGTGCGACTTACGTTTTTGCCTCCAGTAAGAGAGCATTGTTTGGTTTCCTGGACGGCTTTGGTTTGCCAACATTAGTGGCAGCTTCTGTGCCATACATAAATCCAATAGGATTTTCTTTGCTTTTTACTTTCTGTCTTTCTTGAGACTGTCTCAAGAGCTCATCTGTTCCATAGATCATTCTGTTTTCCATTGAACCTCCGGGGGTCTATGTGATGAAATGATTTTCAAGATCAATGCAAAAGCAAYCTCATTTTTTTTATTGAGAGTATTCTGAAAATGTACTCCATATGTAGAAACCTTTCTTAACAGCTCATAGGGTGTTGAATGGAAGTCGGTGTTTATTTAGGATTTTCTGTCGGGGGGGCACTCGTCTAATCTCAATTCTAAAGTAAGCATCATCCCCCTTTCTGATACCTCCCCCCCTCCCCCAACTACAAACCTGCCAGTAGAAAGGAGGTCACTGAAGCATTTTGGGACTCCTCCTGGATCTCTCATCACAGCCCCACCTCACATTCCTGATTAAGCAATGAGCAGGCCCTTATGCTAAGTCTTATACTTACAACTCCTTTAATGAAATGTTGCCTCCTACGATGATTTTCATTTCCTAATGACCCGATTGGTGCATTATTTGTTGGTACCACCTTTGTTTCATAACCTCTGTCATGCAAGTTTTGAAGATGATATGCTCTTGAGTAGCTTGAGGACTCAGATTCCCTCTTTAGCTGGCTCAAGGGATCTGTCTTTTGGGGATCTTTAGGCAGTGCTGAGATCAAATAAATAATATTTTACAATATTTATTTTATTTAAATGCTGGAAGCCAGGGTGGATCCAGGAATCACAAAAAAGGGGCAGAAAGCTTTGGTGTTAGAGAAACCTCTATGACTTACCAAAAACGGAGGATGGCCCCTAAATGGGCCACTCCTACATCTGCCGATGAAGCAGATTTAGGCGAGTCTAGGTGAGAATTTTAAACTTAACTATACTGCAACATTTTAAGAGAATAAATCACTTACTCTCACTACACTACATGTAACACAATGAAATAAAATATCCAAAACCTTTGCTTATATTAGTTTTGCATGGCTTGATTTAGATTAGATCAGCATGTTATAATGCTTCATAAAATACATCATACAAGTACATCATTTGACATGTGTAGTTCCAGAAATTATCCATACCATCCTCCTCACAGGAGGAATTTTTCTTAAAAAAACCCTACCCCAAGAAATTCTAATTTTCTTTCTCTGATGCTCCCTCCCTCCTGAAAATTTTATATCCCTTTGCGTGTGTGTGGGAAGGATGGGGGATTGGGGTATGGATAATTTCTGGAACTATACCTGAATCAAAACAAATGCTGATAACTAAAGCTAAAGTTAAAGTCTACAATCTACTTATTGCCCAACTGGGAGAAGAATAATTGGAGTTTTATTACCTTAGGTGATAGTCTCCTACGCAGCCGTTATGGAGTGAGTGTTGCGTGATGACACTAATAGCAGCTGTGTAGGAGCCTATTTAGGTGAGTGATTTTAGAGTTTTTAATGATGCATGCATGCATGCCTGGTATATCGTGACATATATACATATATGTAAGGTGTAATACTACTAAACAGTGCTTTGGTGTCAGACTGATGTTGCAATTTTACTAGACGGCATAGATACAAGGTGAAATACTATCACAAAGTGCTTTCATGACTGCATGATCATGTGCTCAATGTTCCAACAACCCTCCCCTAATACAAAATATGTGCTACATGACTCAAGTATGTTCAAACCCATGCCAACTCTTACCCTTGCCGTCACTGCCGTAGAGCAAACCGCTCCCCTGGGTACCCCCTGGTATATGACCTTTTACAAACCACTGAGATTTGCCATGGTGATATGTAGTTCCACTGACTGCTGCCATAGACTCCTTCATATTTTTACCAATAATCTAGATGCGTGCACCTACAAGTTTTTATTCTTTAGTTCATAATAAAAAGTAAACAGAATTTTTTTTCTTAGTAAAGACGAAAAATTTATTTTCAGTTTCCAAAGAAGGGAATAGTTTTTTTCAAACAAAGGTTATATTTTTGGCTATTCGTGTTTCTTCATGAATGTTTCATAGCTCGAAACAATAGAAATAACTTTGTATCATTTTTTTGTGTGGTTCTGCGGTCAAAAAGAAAATTGGAAGCCCTTGCAGTGTCACGGCACGCTAGCGTGCCAAGGTTTGATATTTCTCACTTCCGTAAATCCTGAAAAATGTTTTTAAATCAATCACGCAAAAAGCAAAGAACTGAGCCTATGAGACATAAAAATTGCTCTTTTCTGTAAGCTTTCTTTCCGACCCTTTCTTTCGACCTTTTCTAAACTTCACTCATCGTTATTTTAACACATTTTTTACGAGATTGTTCCAACCTTTGACACCTCGACTTTCAAATATCAAACCTCTTTTGATTTGTTTGGAATTTTCAAAACCACTGTTTAACAATAGTTTATTTGCTGCTGTCATCAAAGAATATCGTAATGTCGAGATTCAAGATTTAGTCAATTTATGTAATTGACTTGTCTACAAAGAGAGAAATACTCTGTTACCATAACATGTAAAATGTTGAAAGAGGATATGCGCGAGTAATGTATCTTACTTCATATATAAACCTCAATTATTTTGAGACTATAAATGTCACAGTCCAAGAGTTGTCTTCTCTGAGACACGACAGATAAGTTTCCCAGCCGAGAGAAACGTTTAATTCAATCTGGATGCGTATCGTTAAACTGTTTAGTTAAGAGATTTAACTTTTGTCAATCTTTTCGCGTTCGTCCACGTGAATTTAAGAAAAGATTAATCAGTAACACTATACATATTTATAAATTGACTTACAGTTTGCCTTCCAGCCATTAAACCAATCTGGTTCTTCTATTTTCAGCATTTATGTGTTATTGAACTCCAATGCTGCTTATGTTTAGTCAAAGTAAAGAAATGCGTAGTCTTTTCCTCCCCACGGGCAAACCGTACAAAGTTTATATTCGTGTCTATAGCAACCGCTGTTGAAGCGTTCCCCAGGGATAATAGGCGTCTATCCTTAGTTTGCTCAAGATGAAAGGTTCTATTCGCTCGTAGATTATGGGATTATATTTTGTTTAAAATAAAGATATGGTTCAAGTTCTTTTACAAATATTGATACAGAAAAAAGATCGTTAGGAATATTTGAGCGAGTGCCGTGTGTTTTCGCTTTAATAGTCTCCCGTAGCAAGAAAGTAGGGAATATGTGTCAGCTCTCAAGCCTAGTTTAATAGCCTCCTTTGCAGAGCGGATGCTAGCCTAAAATAAATCTTCATTTAAAGTTTTCAGTCGTAAAAATAATGCTTAGAACATTGCTAGATAGTAAAGAATGAAAACAGGTCGTTTTGTTAAGAAAATAAAGAAAATATATATATAATTAAATCAGTCTGATGAAAAAAACTCAGGCAAGGCTCCCGACGACTTCTGTTCATAAATTCCTCGCGAAGATTTTGTCAATATTATAAAATTCGTTCTATTTTGATTTGTGTGATGGTATCCCATAGCTCAAAGGTAATGTCAACAATAGTATTATATTTCAACAAACACTGGTTTAATTGTGAAAAAATAATGTGATGAACTAGGCAGGGGAGTAAGCTTTTCAAAATGCTCCTTGAAATTAATTTGCGAAAACATAACTATCTTAGAAAATACTAAGAGAATACAAGAGAATAAATCGCGCTTGCACCTGCCTAAAAAGTTCGTCCAGTGATTGGAATGGAATTTAGAAGTTGATTTTTTGAGGGAGAAAATTAGAACTTCCGCGAAGGTCGGCTGTACAAGAAGCACCTTCAGAATATGTTGTTCTGATCTAGTTTTGGCTTATGAGAAAAGAATCTTGTTTTTCACACCCAAAAATGAGCTTCAATTCACGTTTTTTATTGGGGGTGGGGAGTCTGAGGGATTTGCAGGTATAGCCCTCCCCCTTTCGCTCAATGAAAAAAATCGTTACCCTTTATTCATATGCCAACGAGCAAGAAACCACTTTTGTCGAAATAAAAAGGTTTGATCGACCCTCCACGAAAGTTCAAAATTTCACTGATGACTCTCCCCTCTCAAGTCCATCCCACCCCTCAATACAAAATTAAGCGTAAGCTGAGTATATCAAGAGAAATGACTTTCTTCCTCTCCTTCCCCTCTCCCCAGGCCCTCTAACCCCTCCCCAGGCACCCCTTAGGCCTCCAGATACTCAGGCTATAAAAAAACATAACTTCCCTGATTTTAAAGTTTTATGCTGCTGAACGCGGTCCAAGCAAGGTTCATGATGAATTTTCAAGTCTATTTGTAGGTCCAAAGATCCAGAAACAGCAAAAATAGTGAATATATTTTTAACTAACTAATTCTAGTTCGATCTGTGCGTTAGCCTTGCCCTGACAGTTAGTCAGCCTATAAAGTTTGTTTGAGGATATCCATCAAACTTAACGATGTCATCCAAATGTGCACCTTAGGGAGTCTTGGACATGTCTCAATATTTAAACTTAACCAAGGATCGATACAATGATGAAAATCAAACCATTATTGAATGATGCATCTATTTTTCTGAAATTTTACTTACTTCGATCAGAGGATTTATTAAACAGTGCTTTGAAATGACGACGAGGTACTGGTCCCCATGCCTCGTAGACTGACAGCGGTCGTAATAAGTTCCTTCTTGACTTGACAATAGGTGTAGTGAGATGGGATTCCTGCATTAACAAATCCAACAAAATGACTTTAATGTCGAAGGGTCTGGCTCTATAGAAAACACTGACTGCGCGTTCGGCACTGATCTAGAGATGCATTGGTGACGCGTGGTGTCACTGCTCCGCGCGCACCATAATTCCCGCGCAAACCGAATGCGTACTATACAGCATGTACATGTTACATCATCACCATCATCTTGGTTGACGATAACAAAGCATTCCTCATTAGCTTTTCTCGTTAGATCAACCAACATAAGGGTTGTTTCATTGATATTTATCTCTAGAGGGATTTCGAGTCATATGGTTGCACACACCGTAAGACCGTTTGGTAAGTAAAAAAAATGGTCCGCAGTCGCTAAATCGCACTGTTTTTCTATTTCTAACTACTCAGACAGCTACGTTAAAAATCTACTGCAATTATATGCGAACAACAAATTTTTGATAATACGAACTTGCAAATGCTGCGCACAGCTGTCATCACGGTAACGGTAGCCCCATTTCTAACTGCTTAGACAGCTACGGTAGCCCTACAATTTACAATTACAATTTTCACATTTTACGAGCAATTTACAATTTTCACATTTTACAAGTAACGTAGCAGTATTGCATTCGCGACATGAGTGCACGATCTCGTTGCATATCTCCTTGCCAGTGTATCATGCACTATGACAGCACTTTCAAAACTCTGTAACGGTACAGAACAAGACAGTGCCCGATTTAACAACTCGCGTACGAGCCAAGGTCACGGTACGGTTACTCTTTAACTCCGTAGGGGGAWGGGTGGGAAGCGCGGCTGTACGTCACAGGCTATAATGATGAGAATTTTTGATCACAATAGTCGGACAGCTAAGGTACTATCCTAATTTCTTATTTCAGCGAAGGATCAGAAAGATGATTGAATATCTCAGCAGTTTTAAGACCAAACCCCCTTCACGGACTGTAAGAAACATAATGTGACGTACGACCGTAAAACCGTTTTCCCTTCAACAGGCAAATGTAATCCTCAGTAGGCTTATAATGGAGTAAGAGTGCACCTCGAGTGGCTGTTAAGATATGTAAATGATTGGCATCCCTTGGACCGGACGATAGCCTTCGAGAAGAGATGATACTGAGGCCGATGCCATGAATCTTGAATTGAAAGTAAATGAATTCGGAGCAGCTTCTTCCGTTAGGTTTTTCTTCCTAGTTCACGTTTTTCCTTTCAAAGTCTTTTCTTCCTTGCAACATTGATGTACGATCGAGACGAAAACTAGCGTATTGTAATGCTGATATAGCTGCGCGTGAGACGAAAAATGCCAAACTTATATCGTGCCACATAACATTCTAATACCGGATGTTCAAGATATAAGCCAGTATAGTAAAGAAAAATAAAAGCAAATGTTGTGAAAATCCATTATAGTGTAAGTATACATGCATGCCATAGTTACGCTTTGGAGAATTGAAAAAATCATGTTTCAAAAGAATCGAGAAAATCACTGCTGAATAAAGTATCAATGATAATAAGGCTTACCTTGCAACTGAACTTCCTTTCAGATCGTGTTTCCCAGATGTTATTCACAAAACGATATCCTACAACAGGAACTGGATACCTCGAACGAGTGACCATTTTCGTCCAACTAAGCTAGACTTTACTAACAGCAAATTCGCTTCGAAATAACTACATTTCTATGATTGTAGCCTCTCAGCAATTGTAAACTTAAGTTTCCAAAGAAACTTTACAGAAAATTCACAAATATGGTGACATCGTTGAAGTTTGGAATTCCGTAATTGACGTTCGAGAAGCCATTCTAATGTCCAATAAGGGTTGGATTTGCTCTACGTCATTTCTTCTGCAAAATGAACCTATTTCCCTTTATGACGTCATTAATTAATGTTAGGAAAAATATTGAAGAAATGGAAAAATGAAATAGCAGTTGAGAATTTTCTGTTCAATGCTACAAGTCATGCTACAAAGATATACGATTTCTAAAGCTTATAGTATGCTGGGCAGTTATGTTGCATGCAACTTCCTGCGCGCAATAAATTTGGATAGGGGGTGCAACAGAATCATGCATCCTCGTTCAATATGGCGTCTTCGTTCGACAACCACGCATG